>JAAAKM020006971.1:122586804-122604928 GCA_010016025.2 Alatinidae sp. Z8VKAUB7J3 | reverse complement strand
CTCAACGACCCTCTTTGGCGTGGAGTTCCTTATATGTACTTGGTTAATGTAACTGAGAAATACAACACAACAAACTCATGGCTTCATAAAGTTAATTCCTCAGTTACAGGAGTAGAGGTCACCAACCTGAAACGATATTCCAAGTATGTCGTCAAAGTTGCAGCATCTACGAAAACTGGCGCAGGAAACTATAGTTCACCCGTTGAAGCAATGACGGATGAAGATGGTAAGGAGCTTTGACACTCTCGAGTGCCAAATAATCGTACCCCCCGCTTATTAATTATTTGAAATTTATAACCCCCGACTTCTTATTAGAAATCCCCGTTTATTAATTTCTAGGTATTTTCCCAGTACTCAAAATGTAAATAATATCTGAAAACACTTGAATGACTTTCCATGTAACATTTGATCCTGAAACAGTTGCTAATTAGTCAATTAGTACGATTTGTATGTCATTCATTGTCCTCATGTATGTCATTCGTATTTAAAACTTTCACGAAATCGAGACTGGACTTCAGAACCCCCGTTTATTTGGACCCCGTTTACTTACTTTAGACCGTAACGACGACCCCCCGTTTATTCAGACCCTCTTTATTCAGACCCCCCGTTTATTCGGTACTCTCGACTAGTTTGCTTATATCTGTTTGATAGCTGAAATGCATGATTGTTGTACGTATCATTAGGCCTCATTTCTGTTATTCGATTTGCAAATGTGCGATGACAGTGATGTTTTGTAATATTTAAGCATAAAATTTTGACCATTGGGCTGGTACCAGGGTTGCCAGATTTACAAGAGAAGGCCAAACAGGTGACAAAGTCAGGCCAAAATGCGCCGAAAAAGAGGCCAAACTAAAAAGTGCCCCAAATAGAGCATTGCACATGCACAGAAAGTGACACTGCGCATGCGCATCGCATGATGCACATGGTATGATGCGCATCATGTGCCTTCGAAGCAAACTCAAACCGAAGTTTTTGATTATCTGTCTTTAATACCAATCAAAACAACAGAATCTTCATGCTGCTTAAGACTGTACAGTTTAGGGTTGATACTAACTTTGCAAAAGGGAGTAAAATGCATTATCTGAACCATCTACAGCCCTTTTAACCTAAGGATTTCTCTTCACCTATTCAGGTATAAACTTTCTTGCTTTGTCATAATATCCCTTCCATTTATTCCCTTTACTTACCTTGCTCAAACTCATGACTACAATGAATTTGTTAACTCACTGGACTGAGCATGGTTTTAATAGTTGTGAGACTGAAATACAAAATGGAAAAACAAAAACAGAACATCATCGAAAACAAGAAATGTCAGGAAAAACTAAACCACGATTGTTAGCAAAACGTGACAGAATTATTAAAACAGCTTAATAAACGGAAATAATAAGAAATAGAACGCTTTTCCTTCAAAGAACTTTCGTTCAATTAGATGATTATAATTTTGGACTTCAGAGAGTGTAGTACTTTATTTCAATTTAAGATTAATTTCTTATTTTGACTCAAACGACACGAAAATGTATCCTCAAGATTTCTGCTAAAAAAGGCCAAAAATGGTCAAATTTAAGTAATAGGCCACATCTGAATTTTCCAGGCTTTTTTGTCTCTAAAAAAGGCCAAAATCGAGAAATTTGGCCTGTAAAAGGCCAATATTGCAGCCCTGGCTGGCACCATTGACGTCTGACGTCATATTCAAAGTTTATGAAAATGACAGCCAGGCTAAGAAACTTTAAAGAAAGAGATATACTGATATTTTTTTAAAAGTGAAACTAAAATATTCAGCAATATATTGAGAGGAGATACACGCGATTCAATAATATTGATCAATGGTCAATAGAAATCTACGGATTTTGATTTGTCAATACAATACACTAGTATGTAATGTAGTAATGATTAGATCAAATTAGTGCAGTTGTATTAGGTTTCACATTCCGCATTGTTTGTCAGACTGCCATACATATACATATATATACTATATACATACCATATATGTAGGAGGTATCAGTAATTTTGGTTCAGGTGGGGGGGAACCTTGATGTAGTAAGATGGGGGGAGAAGACCAAATGGAGGCGATAGGTGTCAGAAAGGGGGGGAACCAAACCCGGAGCATGCCATGATTTATGAAGACCATGTGGTCAGTAAAGGGGTTCTAACTTATAGCAAGACATAAAGCTAATACACCTAAGTTTAAAACAGTGTAATGCTAGATAGAAACCAGCTGTTTTAAACCAAACAAATAGTAAGATACTAGGAGTTTATGGAGAGAATGGAGCAGGATCCTTCTTTGGACAAAGCCAAGAAGTAGACCAAGAATTACATGACAAGAGGTAATAAAGATGGGCTGTAATAGGGATACAACAGCTGCAGAGCTTACACATGGCCATCTGTGACCTATCACCCCCACTGGCCTTATCTTACTACATCAAGTCCCCCCTCCCCCACCTCACCCAGAATTACTGATACCTCATACATATATAGTATATTTATATGTATGACAGTCTGACAAACAATATGGAATGTAAAACCTAATGTAATTGGACTAATTTAATTTAATCATTGCATTGCATGTGAGTGTAGTACATATATACCGCAATATATACTACAGTATGGACATAAATATCACTCTAAATTTTTGCTTCTGAACACCATCTCTCAAATTCTTATGGATGCAATTTCATGCTTCGAGTAGGTGATGCAGAAGTTTAAGGATATATATACAGTAAAGCACTGTATTTCGTAGAGGCCAATGGGACTGTACATTGGCAGGGCAAGGACTATTGGAATAATGGAGAAGGCCAATGTTTGGGCAGTTCAAGGCATAATTTGTGAGATATAATGAGCAGTAGGAGCAACAGAAATTTGCACTCAAAATATACTAACTAAATTGGGAGATCTGCGTTGAGAAAGAGAAGAGAACTTGGGTTCAGCAATTTCAGCAGGCTGTAAAAGAAACATACAAAAATAGTTTTAGATAGGTTTTGCACATAGATCTGTAAGTAAGTTTAGTGGGGAAAAATATTGAATATACTGAGAGAAACCCCGGTGTACCTTAATGGTTGATCCTAAGTTGAAAAAATGCCTGTTTTGGTTTTTTGAGGTTAAGAAGTTGAGGGATATTGATTACAAATATTAAACATGTAAAACACTGAAGGAAATCCACTCAGATAGAATCACATATATGGAAAACAAGGTGTACACCATTTGAAATATTGAAGCCACACAAGAGTAGAAGAATGTGTTTTGGTACAATGACCTGTTAACTTTCAAGACCACATTGTGTTAAGAATTTCTCCATTGAGTGTTTCAATGAGGAATCACCATGGTTGGTGCTGAAGTCAAAATTTTGGAAATTGGCAGTTGTAGATAACCAGAAAATATTACCCCCCCCCATTTGTTAAACAAAAGCATTCCCCCTGCACCTGTCCTCCCCCCGCCATTTCAGCTCCAAATTTGCAGGGCTGAAAATTTTATCCCCTCCAATCTCCCGGGGAGGGGTGGGTGCTATGATGATACCTAATACAGTCTACATTAAATTTTAAGGCAGACAATAATATACCCAATCAAACCCATGCTAGCATGGAAAATGGACATCAACTGAGAATGAATGATGATTTTGACTATGCACCTCATTTTCAGATTTTTTGTCTGTTTACTTGGAGATAGGGTTGTGGCAGTTATTCTAATTTTCAACTATATACATATTGCAAAGGTTAAAATAGATTTATAGTATATATGGTTATGTACTAGGAGATCATTTGTTAGACCTTCAAACAATGTTTATAAGTTTAATAGATTTGCAGGTGTGCTGCATATTACATACCTTTTGTATGCTGATAAATGTAAAAAAAAAATTTGAAAACATTTTTTTATGTAGCTGACATGAGTCAGGCCGAGCATGGGCGCAAAGCGATCACTATGGCAGAAAATGAAATGCCAGGACTCATGATGATGAGAAAAGAATTCCAAGATGCCAAACCTCTGAAGGGAGCACGTATTGCTGGATGCCTTCACATGACAGTTCAGACTGCTGTACTAATAGAAACTCTGAAAGCTCTTGGAGCAGAGGTAGGTTTTTTTCTCATGTTGATTCTCCTTAAGTTATACTGAGTAGTAGCTGCTAGAACATATTCTCCACAGCTCAGATGCCTCCCACGTGAAACTTAGCCCAATATTGAAAGAAATGTTTAGTCGTATGAAATATTTGTAAGTGAAGAATAAACTGATGTGGAAAGTGAGAAGCACATAGTTAAAGGATTTTAAATGTGTGTTTGAAATTGATGTGTGTCGAAGCTACAGGTGTTGTAAGCAGATCACTTTACAATACAACATATATATGGTCAAGATGTAATTTAAGATAAATTATTAAGATATTTAGACCTTTTGAAAGGGAGCCCTTGAATTTTGAAAAATTTAATATTTGGGGAAATGTACATTGGTTTGCAATGTACTGTATGTACATTAGCCACCACTTCTAATTTTATTATTGCTTGGAGATACCCTGCTCTTATTTATGCCTTGTATTCTTACCTGGCGAGATGCAGAGAACAGTATGTTTGATTAGTAGAAAACCCCCTTTAAAAATTTATATTCTTAAGTATTTTTGATCTTCTATTTCTCCAGAAATATATGGGACGTTGAATACTGATATCTCAATAAGTCTGCAAGGGGTCTTGTGAGACATTGATACGTTTGCCTGTTGTTTTTTTTACTAATGGAAATGGCCTGGTATGAATTTAAAGAATTGAGACGTATGAAGGATAACAATTCAATAAAAATCGTGAACAGTTTGCTGGTGTTGACAAAATTTGTTGCTAACCTTCCAATTCGTTATTTAATATATTTTTTGTCATTTGATGCATTATTGGATGAGTTGAGGTTATTGGTATTTTGCAAATAATATTCAAAGTTTTATGTCAAGGTCAGCGCTGGCAATAAATTTATTCAAAACATATCTAGTTGTGCCGGTGTTAAGAAGTTTGTGACATCTATCCAGTTAAAGATCAAAGGTTAAGAAAATTTACTTGTTTACCTTATATCTTAACAAATATATTGTGTGCTATATAATGTCAAGGGACAGGATCAAAAGGATAAAAAGAATGTTTAATTTGAAGAATTTTATCTTGTCTTGGCAGCAATAAATATCGATGCAGATCTTAAGTATTATCTGTTTAATTTATTCTTGGTCTCTGTCATGCACCACCACTAACAGCATTGAACCTAGAGATACCACCAGACGAGTTCTCTTGTAGCATGTGTACTATTTAGTACACCAAAACTATTTCTGTTCAACTCAGTTATATAAAAATCAATGGACATAATAGATATAAAAGACATAATTAGAAGTACTGGAGCTTTAAAGGAGATTGTTCCTAGGGTTTAAAGTAATTGGCGTGCTGCAGAATTATGCAGTGTTTGGTAAGTTGGTAGTCTTCAAAATGACTCGACAGGTTCGAGGAAATGTGAGAAATTTTGTAACCAAGACTGGGATTTATTTAAAGCATAATGATAGCTAAGCAATTCTGGAACTTTTTGCAAATAAAAGAGTTCCTGTTGAAGCCTAATCAGGAAAGCTTGCCATGGAACAGACATCAGTGAGAAGTAGCTTACGTGTAGACATTGTAGATTTCTTAGTGGCAGCACATGGGTCTTCATTCGTGAAACCCAGCTCCAATTGTAACTTCAAAAAATGTTTATAAAGAAACTTGTGGAACTTATGTGGATCGAACTATTACTTGGCAAAAAGATTCAAAAGGAGTCAAAAATATGTCTGCAGATTGTAACCAAAATGCAATGTGAGATGCTATTAGCTCTGTTTTCATGAGCGACCTTCATTAGCATCTCACCTACCCTTGTGGTTTTTTCTAACTATTTTTACAGTTAAGCTCTCTTGCCTGAGCAGTAATTTTTATCTGAGTCCCTGTCAACTTAAATTAGGATTCACTCATCTTGTGTATATATAAAAAACCAAATAGGTAAAATTATTTTGATATTAAAACCTGTGGTAGAGCTTATTCTTCAACACAAGGTTATCCTTGTTTCAATGGTACGAAAGGACAGGCATTTTAGTGTCAATGACATTTCTCTATGCAGGTTCAATGGTCATCCTGTAACATATTCTCTACACAAGATTTTGCTGCTGCTGCCATTGCAAAAACAGGTGTACCAGTTTATGCCTGGAAGGGAGAAACAGATGAAGAATACTTATGGTGCATTGAACAAACTCTTTACTTTCCTGACGGAAAACCCTTGAACATGATCCTTGATGATGGTGGTGATCTTACTAACCTTGTACACCAAAAACACCCTGACCTTCTAAAAGGCAAGTGCAAAGAAAATTGACTTTTGTGTGTATTTATTAAGTATATACTGTTGGTTTGGTGATAATCAAAAGGTTTTTTGTGTTACTAGGGGCAGTGGTGATGTTCTTCATTCAAACATGTTTGTTCATAGAAAATTGTAACTTTTTTTTCGTTCGGGATTTTCAAATTTGAATGTTGCATTGAGTAACAGATTCATGTTACTAGCAGGGGTCGAAATAACCGTCCGGCTCCGGCTAAAGCCGGCTCAAATTGTCGTTTAGCCGGTTCGACAAGGTATTAAATTTCAGAAAAAAAACCAGCTAGAAATTACATTGGGTACGAAAATTAACCAATTTTTGTATTTATGGATAGAAATTTTCATGAGCTGGGTATTTCCGTTCATCATGGATTTCTCTCCATAATGCATTGGTTAAGAGGCAATGAAATCGCTGAATATGGTCCGGAGAATAGACATTTGGGGCTAAATAATCCACCAAAATCGAAAATTTTTCGGGGAGCCCGCTAGGGAGCTTCCAGCGCTCACCAGATGCAGATGAGTGTACTCGCTCCTGGTGCTCCGCGCCCTCCTCTCGTATCGGTCTCTTCGGTCGCATCAAAACAGCCGGTTTGATTAAATTTCCTTATTTCGACCCCTGACTAGATGTTGTTGCCAGACACTGGTCACAACAATTGCCTGGAGAGAAGTAAGAAAGCTTAGTGAGAACTTTGAACAAAAGAAAACTTTTATAAGGGACATGTATTTCAATAACAAACCAGTGTCAAAAACTCACTCACCGATGTGTCATTATAGACAGCTTGTTTCTGTCCCCTCGTTTCCTTTATATTCTTCAAAATATCCTCCTTTCTAAGCTCAGAAACTATGACAAAAAATGAAAATATGAACTATTTTAACAATAAATCGGGAAAAAAAATTATCACAAGCTACTAGTCAATTAGTTTCAATCAAAGGGAGCTTGAAAGAATCTGAGGTATTTGGAAAATAACACCTGGAAGTTACATGTGTAATTGTGTATGCCCCCTAGTTTTTGTCATGGTTAGACAAACTGATTATTTACTGAGGCTTACTTGTTTACGTAAACAAGTAATATATAGATAGACATTTCAGAGTGCTACATTTAATAATTCAAGATTTCCAGACCCAGATCAAGGGAACAGTTGTGGAAGACCACCTTACTGATTTTTGTCGTTGTAATACTTGCGGTGTGAAGTGTTACCTGATGCTATATTATGATCAGATGGTTTTCTTTTTAGGATTTTTGAATTCAAAGTCGGTGTAAAATTTACTGTTTGCAGTCCAGTGCCCTGGTGGATGTAGTTATACAGGTTGTAGTTGCATCTTACATACAGTAAATGGTTTGCAATGAGAGTTTCAGAGTTTTAATTATGTATTGATGACATTAAAGTGTGCCCGCATACTGAATATATATCTAATTTATATCTATATTTAACCGATCTTTTAGGAATTACTGGCCTATCAGAAGAGACCACGACCGGCGTTCACAACCTTTACAGGATGTTTAAAAGCGGAGATCTGAAGGTCCCAGCGATTAATGTTAATGATTCTGTTACAAAGAGCAAGTTCGACAACCTGTATGGCTGCAGGGAGTCCCTTGTCGATGGAATCAAAAGAGCCACTGATGTCATGCTTGCAGGCAAAGTGTGTCTAGTGGCAGGTTATGGTGACGTAGGGAAGGGATGTGCACATGCCTTGAGAGGATGTGGTGCGCGTGTGATGATAACGGAAGTTGATCCAATCAATGCACTCCAGGCCGCAATGGAAGGTAAGACAGTGGGTGTACTTGTGGCACCGTGTATCTACTATTTGGCACAATGGATCGCTTTAGACTATGCGTATTTGTATTTCTTGGTACATTTTGAGGCGGTAGAGAAGACAATGGACCTTTATCACACAAAAATCCAGAACGAGGCCGGACTCGCAAAGAGCTCGTCAGGCCGTAGGTTTACATTACAGTAGTGACCTGAAGAAGTCTGTTAGACAAAACGTTGTCAATAAAGTTTCTATATTTGGCGTTTTACTTTTGATAATAATAATAATGATGATAAAAGAAGTAGAAGTGGTGCCAGTGGTAGTGGGGGCATTAGGGACAGTAACTAAGGGTTTCAAGAAGTGAAATGAGAAAACTAGCCTCCAACTGACAGTTTAACAATTACAAAGCCTTGCTTGCTTGGAACCTCAAGAATAATTCGAAAGGTGTTAGACATGAAATTAAAAACAGGGAAGCTACATTATCTAAGATTAATGGTTGTGGTCCGCTATTGTGTTTTATCAACCAAAATATAACGCCAATCTTGAGAAAAGTACAAATAATAATAATAATCATAATAATAATAATTACGATATACAGGGGCTGTCCAAATTACAGGGCTCTTCTTCATCTCCCTTAGTGAATATAAGTAGATACAAGCAAACAACAAAATAACAGCGACAAAACAAGGCGACCAAATAATGAATATACAAATAAGTAGGTTCTCTATGGCAGTGGTCCGCAATCTTGAGTCCGCAAAGGAAAATTAAGGGGTTCGGACCCTGTTAAGGATTGGACGAAGTTAATTGAGAAGTTTTGCGGCTAGGTCTAATTGCAAAGCGGATCGGTAAAAGACGTTATTCACATTGCTGACGTTATATCAGTGTGACGATTATAATAATCGACATAAAAAAACTAAATATTAAGTTTGACAGAGCTGATTATAACGGGGTTTTTTTTATAAAAACAAGTCATCATTTTATTCTAGCTTGTATTTTTTAAGGAAACCTATTAGACCTTGGATATAAGCAATGACTAAATAATTCCAAAGGTACTAAAGGTAGAAGAACAAACTATTAGCCAGCAATCCGCAATTGATCCATGGATAAACTATTGCAGTATAATTCTGAGGACGTCAAAACTTAGCTCACTGGCATTGCATTATTCTGAAGTTTAGATAATGCTTTCAAAAATATTCTGTTGATCTGTGACTCGGAACGAGAGCTTGAATGTTATTTAATGGCTGGGTTTCCCTATCATTTGGTAATTTCTTTCTCTTCTTTGAAAAGCCTTTATGAAACCAAAATGTTTTTGGTCGGAGTAGACTAGCCCTCTATAATATGTTTAGCCTGGCAATAATGACCGAACAGAAGAATTGATATGTTAAACAGTAAAAGTAAATAAAATCTTAAAAAGACAAAGAGGGAAGGGGTCCTACATATACTAGGAGTACCCGGCGCCTCTCACACTTTTATTTGCTTTGCTGAACGCTATTGTATAAAAATTGCAATTGAGTACTAAAGTGTGACGTCACGATTTGACGAATATTAGAAATTTAATATTTTGGACTGATTGCATTCTTCTTGTTGTCATAGACAACCTGTCCAAATTTGAGAACCATACCTTTAGCAATCGTCGAGTTACGCCCTTTAAAACTTTAAATCATGCCTATCAAAACCTTGTTAAATGAACACAGTTCATAGTTTAATGAACTGAGCAAAGTTAACAGTGTTTTCTTAAGACCTTCTCCAAATTCAAACAGCCATTTCTCAAAGTTGATATGAGATTTAAACGCGATATTCAGTATATGGGTAATTGGTATCAGGATTAATGCTGTGATATAGTTATAATTTTTATTCTTCGAAAAACGTTATTGTGATGCCATCACTTTAGTACTCTATTATTTAAGTAATGTCTAAACTTTGTTAAGACACTGCTCAAAGTTTGAGACTTTAAAATAAAGATAATCCTTGATAATAATTTATACATGTTTGAAATAAGCTAAAAATATGTCAGACCTGTTTACTGAATTTAAATCCACAGTGCATTTTAAGTAAAGTTTACAGATTTCTACGTTTGTATGCAGATTTATGGAAGTGTATACATTATCAAATTTATAATGCGTAACTAAATTCAATGTTGGCATCTAGTTGGTTAAGAAGGTTAGAATTTAATTGCAGCATTCCTAGTTTCTACCCAACTGGATAGATGAGTGCATCGAGCTGTTGCACTAACACTGTACAAGGTTATTTTGTTGAAATCAGATCACCACTGGACCTGGAAAACAAATACTACTATGATGCTTAAAAATGTGCAAATATAAGGACCAGTCCAATTTAATCATTTTATCTCCTTGATTACATCTGTTAAATCAAATTGCAGCAGTCCTAGAGCTACTCGACAGACAACTACATCGAATTAGCTGATGCATAAGAATTTTTCTAATCTCTTTTCTTGACAGAAGAATTATCACCGGATCTGCCACCGTCGTTAGTAACCCGGGAACCCTCATGTAGGATAATATACGGAAATTCGTCTTTCTATGTAGTACTATATTAAGAACATTGTATACTCCATAAGGACACCAGAAGCAAATAAAACCTATGACAAGAAAATACGTGGAAAAGACAATTTTTATATGCAGTGTATGATTACGAAGCGAGTCCACTGTCTTTCTAATCTGACAGGAAGATCTAAACTCGGAGCTATGCTTTTCAATGACCTTACTCAATTTGTTACCTTCGACTTCGGGAGTGCAGGGAAGGTTTCTCGTGCCATGGCTCCGTTCATTTTTAAGCGAGTTGATATTTAGAATCTCCCTTGATGTAAAAAGCTCACGTCTTGATAAATTCCTTAGCGGCTTATCATTCCTGGTTTCTTTATCATTGTAATTTACCTGGGCTTCGATTATCAATGTACGTTTGACTCTGTTTGTGTATTTTGAATGGGTATTAGATTCAACTTTTTCCGTTCCTTCTACATTTGTTAAGGTGTTGACATGGGCTATTCCTGTTTCCTGGCTGCATTGACTTTTATGGACAGCTATGCGAATCGTCCTTTGATCCTTGTACAATTTCTGTATCTGTTTCTTTGCAATACGATATACCTTTATATTAGTTATAAGCAACACCATGAAGGGGATTGGAATGTAGATCATCAACAAGAATGTTATATAGTAAACACTAGCAGATCTCCATCGCAGATCACAAACATACTCTGGTAGATAGCTGGCCCAAGATCTACTTATCGGAATTGGTAGTGCAGTCACAAAACTTAGAATCCAAGGAAATAAAATTACACAGCCAAAGCAAGTCTTTCGCATAGTTTTTTGGTAGACATATGGACGTACAACGGCGAAGTATCTATCAACTGAAATTGTTGATAATGCATTAATGCTTGTTCCCGCGCAGAAGTAGGTAAGAAATGAAACTACATTACATACCAGTTCCATGCTAGAGGATGGATTAGGTTTGCTATCGGTTGAAATGTAAAGGGCATTAGGTGCTTGCATGAGTATGAATAAAATATCTGAAACAAGAAGATTAAGTAGCAGTAGATTTGGTCTTGTTCTCAATTTAGGGTGTTGCAATATGACATATATAATCTTGAAAGACAAAAGGCATCCAGTAATAGCTATTACAGAGAACAGCAATGGCAATATTATCTTGTCCAATGCTATTAGATGAGGTGAGACATTGGCAGGTGTTGGTTTTTGTAAGTTGCTCCCAATCGGTGACAACGTAGTGCTATATATTGTGTCATTCATGTCTGTTTCAGCCATTCTACGATACTTTCTAGTTCAAAATCCTCTTTTAATTGAAGTTCTCTGATATGTCAAAGCTTTGATAATTGCAGACTCGAGCCCTTTTAATCACCTTGCTTGGCCAAAAACCAAACTTCCATGATTTGCAATTCTTGAAAACGTTCAAAATTAACTCTACGTTAAATCAAAAATATAGTAAGTAGATAATCAATAGACTTCAGTCATGATATTAAAAAGAATAATGGCAAATTTTCCATAGCTTGCAATAGTAATCAAAAGTGGTCATCCAAAAATTTTCGTCCTCTCCCTAAATTTCATCGTAGTTTGCGTTGTTATTGTACATTTGTAGTATACCTGTACTTCTTGTCTCTGGTTTGAAATATGTTAACATACTTTCGTAGAGAAAGAGAGATATATAGTTGCGAAGGTTGTGATGATGCTAGTAGCTATCCTGGAACTGCAATAAACATAGATAAAAACCTGGTTGTGCTTTGATTAATACTTCTTCCATAACTAACTTGTTGCTGCCTGCATTTTCCTCTTCTTTGGTATTAAAGTAATGTCATAAGAACAATTTCTTCTAGTGTAGTAGCATGAATTAAGTATGAAAACAATCCAAACTAAGTAGAAGGTTGTCGAGTAATTTGGTTTGAAAATACTTTGTGTAAATAGAACTCTCTGCAGATCAATACAAAGTACAACTTGGCAATCAAGGCATTAGCATCCCATTCTCATAATAGTGCTTTATTGTTCCCTTGCTTCCAAATCATGCCATCTTCTTAAGTTATGGTTTGACACTGTGCAGTTAAAACAGCAATGCAAATTTTTAAATGAATAGATTTGCCTTCAGTGAAAAACAGGTGCTATATTAAATTTTTTCTACAATAAATTATTGGTTTTATTGTTGGTCTGCTCTGGTTTCCTAACATGAAATGGATTTTGAAGTTTCCTTTGTATACAAGATAATATAATTCAAACAGTTGCCGTAAATAATCATGTACGCTCTTTAATTTTCTATAAGTAAACCCTATCGCTTTTTGAAAATGCAATTACGACTGTACTCTATGTACGTAACAACTTCTTATTTTCATTAGATTAGAATGTACATCACAAATGCATTATGCTCTGCTAAAAAAATCCTCAACATACACATGGCAATGTAATTTAGCTTTGGCCTTTCTCTCATGTGTCAGCCATAATTTGCCTATTTTATCCGAATCTGCTTGGGCTTTGGTAGATCCCCTGATAAGTTCACGTAGGCCTATTTTTCCAGCTTTAAGTACGCTTTCAGCTTTTGTAGTTTGATACACTTTTAGTGCTAACCTTTGAACCTCTGTAAAACGCTAGAAAATATTGGCCTTTCATGTTAAAGATATTTAGGTAGGGAGCGTCTGGTATACGCAAGCAAACCGCTCCCGCTTCTTGGACTACAAAGGTCTAGCTTTCGTGCTGGTAACGATATCATCGAGAGAATATATCTCAAAGCCTCTGCACACATTATTTTGCCAATGGAGTTATCAAGCAAGACTAACTAAAGGTTTCTTATAGATTGAGTTGAATCATCAGTTTATAGGGGGTGATAACGCCATACTTGTGGGAGATTTTTATCAACTTGTAGAGAATAATGCGTTAAACATCATGTTGCTCCCTCGTGCGTGCATCTTACTTGCATTCCCCTAGACACAGACTTTTGGATTAAGCGAAGTAATAAGAATCTATTTTAATCTACATTATTTTAGTGTTCTCAACCTTAAAACAGCTCAATATTTAAGTATAGTAACTAGAGAATGACCTTTATGAAGGATTTGTTATATAACGTTACGGTTTATTTGAAACGCTAGTCATTTCCATGGCAGCCTCAGCAATTCGTCTAATAAGCAAAGAAAAATTCCAAAGTATCTGCAAAAATTTGAGGAACTTTCAGTAGTATAATCAAATCTTCGTGTTTAGTTATCTTGATTCTAGGGCTCCCATGAATGTGAATTCAAATATTTTTTTTGTTTTAATAGATGTTGTAAACTTAAAAAATGTTTTAAAGCCATTTTTTTGAAGTAATCTTTTTTAAGCAATCCAGACTTTACAAATAATAGGAGATTATCAGCTGATATTTGTACATGTTTTAAAATCTACAGTAAGTCACAACGAACAACCATAGTGTCTTTTGTCTCATGCATAAAAAGTCGTTTACACTTGAGGCTCTTTTTTATGCGATTGTGTAATCAAATATATCAAATATTTAACCAATGAAACGATATAAGGAAGCGTAAAGAAAATTTTACAAAAAGCGTTCGGTTATTCGTTTTGTAATTCACAAGAGGCCTATAAAATGTAATTTCTTATTCTAGAAATGGCATTTTATCTGAGAGAATCGACTTGAGTGCTTTTCTCGTATCAGATGCTTTGTATACAATTGATGGTAAATTGCAAACAATGCTATGCCAAAGGAATATCCTTCGAAGCAATTTATGTTTAATAGGTTTTTTAAGAAGAAAGTAGACTCTCTACCAATGAGTTATATATCATCTTACTATAAATGGGATTAAAATCTGTACCATAAGTCTAATAAAATGATTGCCTGGATATTAACAACCCTGCTTAACAGAAGCAACATTGTTGTAATAAGATATATTTCTTACAAAAATTCTCCCAATACAGGCAATTGTTATACAACTATTTCTTCCATTACAAGCACTTAATGAAACCTGTTCAAATGCAAGCAGTTGTATTACAATCATTTCCTCTAATACAAGCGCTTCTAGGACATTAACCCCCCCCCCACCCCCCCCCCCCGCTCCGACCCCCCCCCCCCCCCCCCACCCCCCTCTCCCCCCCCCCCCCCACCCCCCACCCCCCCACCCCCCCCCCCGAGAGGTGGTCCTACTGGGCAGTTGAGCCTGCTTCATGGCTTGCTTCTCTTTCCGGTAACCTAAATTGAGGGGCGTTGCCCTTGGATGCTCCAGCTGCTCTTTATTTATTAGGAAGCCTGTTTGGCGGTTTTTCTGTTTATTTAGGGTAGTTTCAATGTCAGGCCCACTGCTTATCAGGGGTCTTTGATTGAGAGACTGCAAACTATGATTACTTCTATAGGGCTGTACAGCTGTGGCCTTTCAATGGGTTACCCAGTTTTACCTATATGGGAATAAACTGGAATTGCTTGTCTCACCATAACATTCTTTGTTGCCTGGTGGCAACAACAAACTTAATACAGTTTTGTTAATGGTTCTGCAAAAATCGCTGAACTAGTGGAGTATCACTCAAGATATATACTAAAGATTTTGATAAATCAAATTAACTTACAAATATATTAGATGGAGGGAATCTATCAATAGGCGTTAACTCCAAACCTGTAGAAATATTCTCAACATCTTGCAAAAATATTGTGCTGATAATGTCATGGCCACCACGTAACCAAGGTTGTTTTAACTTTTGGGTTAGTAGCATACTGCTGATCTGTGATAGTGTCATCCATTGATAAAGCCAGGCTCTTGAATCATAAATTGATTTATGTGAAAAGGTAATTGTTGTGCCAATTTCTATGAATGGGGTAAGTTCTCCAAGTTGGGTTGGTTTGGATAGGCAAGGTAACATGTAACAAGTTATGTCTTTGTGCATGACCAGCAGACAAGCCCACCGTGGAAGATGAAGAAACTGGATAAGAAAACCCATTTTGTCAAAATAGTGTTTGATAAGCATGGGTAAAACATATCCTTAATTGACCGTTATCAGTCGATACGAAGTAAGGGTATAATGAGCTAAAGTTCTCAGTGATGAGGCCTTCGATAGAGGAATAGGAGGAGCTAGAAGTGTAAACTTTCAGTTCTTCATCTCCTTTACTCCGTAATACTAGACAAAAATGGTTATTAATGTTACCAGTTGGTAATGTAATAAGTAATTGAAAAAACTTAATATCTTTGTATCTGCTGCCAATCACACACAACCACAAATTTTGTATAATGAGGTCACTTATGTTTAATTTCCTTTCATTGTGACAAAAATCAGAAAAATGATTATTGAAGAGGGACAATGACCCAACTATTGTAAAGAAATTTCAACTAGAGTTCTCAATTTAAAAAACTACAAAGTGAGATGGAAAATTATTGTTGGGTCTGAACTATCTACTGGAAAACTATAGCATTCCAGTGATGTGTAAACAGATGACACACCTAAGTATATTAGCAATACTGATTCTTCCACACTCAATTACCAAATCAGTACCTCTACCATAGTTTCAAAGCTACACTGATACATATATATATATATGTAGTCTAATCATGGTAATCTCTTAAAATATTATGTAGATTGCATTATTCAAGATATTAATTACAACACTTTATGGACATGTGGAAGTTGATTATTGCAGTTACATTCAGTCAACAAATAAACATGAACATTGAAATGCAGAGTCTTTTTATCTACAGTTGGCCGTCTTAGAGATGCAGCTAATTGTGCAAGGACATACCTTCAATTTGACCCCAAAGACCCCATCATGGCTGAAAACATTGCATACTATAATGAGTTACTGAGAGGGGACCAAGAAAACATTTCACCAAGGAAGGTCAGTACACAGCCCTAGAATTTCTTTATTTTAAGTTGTTGTTTTTTATGTATACTGTGACAAATTCAAGGTTCAAGAATTCTGCTGCAAGACTTGTGTTACAAATTGTTTGAATACATGATTAGTCATACAAAATTCAAAAATAGCCTTTAACAGTACATACATAGGTTAAATCAAAAACATGTTCTGTGCACTCTTATCAATTTGGCCCGTGCAAAAAGGATTTACAGTTGCCCTTCATACTAAACTGTATTACAATGGAGTTTTTTATGCATGACTATGCAATCACTGACTGGATAGCAGCACTAAAAATTCCTGACTGCAACAGATTAGAACAATTTCAGGGAAAGCACAGATTCCTTTTGTCTGCATGACAAAGAATTTGGGTTTTTTTTATGAAGACCACCTCTAAAGCCTTTAATTGAAACGATGATATAACCTTTACAAGTATGTAGAACAAGTCTGAGTTATATGCCTTACCACAGTCTGGATTGTTCAGTAAATGCATGCCAATAGCGGAGCCGCAATTGTGATGGGGCTGGGAAGGATATTGACCTGTATTCCTTTTAGTTCTTAGGAAAGAAGTAACGAAGTGTATTTTGTGAAGAATGACTCTATTGATGCACTCTTTGTAGCCATCTTAAAGTAATTTGGTGTGGGATGATCTTACTTTATGCTAAAATAGACCACATTTCTTTTGCCTTATCTTCAGAGGGCCATGCTGATTTTACAGGAGAAATCTATTGGAGAGAAGTTAGTAAATGCAGCAAAACAGTTCACAGATCCAGATTCTTTGTTTGCAAAGGAAGAGCCAGTGGTAAATCTAGATGACATTGTGGTGAGTATTCTTGAATAGTTGTGAGCGTTCTTCTCCCTATTGCTACTTTTCTCATTTTTAGTACCTTTACCCCCTTGTTTCACAACATATCTCTCCTGCTTCTTTGTTTTCCTGTCTTTCTTCAGTTCTTCCGAAAGTCATCTTCCCACGGTGGTATCCCCCCAGCCTCCTGTCTGCATCACTCATCCTCTTTTGCCTGCTGTGGTCTTTCTTTCTTTTCTCGCCCTTGTGCTTACTTCCCCTCACTTCATTTCTTATCTCTTGAAACCCTTTTTTTTTGCTGAGCATCATATTCCTTCTCTGCTTCTGCCTTCTGTCTCACACCTTCCTTACCCATCCACCTGATCTCTCACTTTCCTTCTGTCCTTGCCTCTTCTTTCTCAAACCTTCCATTTCCTTTGGGCTTCTCTATTCTACCCTGCCCCTGCTTCGTCCTTATTTCTATCTTCCATAAGATATCATGGCATCATCTGTCTGCCCCTTTCTACCTCCTTGCCCCATTTTCCCTGTTTACACTTTTTTTAATCCTGTCAACTTGTCCTTTTCCCCTAATCAGACTCAGTCATTGTTTATTTACTCCCTGTCTATTTTGAATATGTCAGCTCACTCCACCGATTTCCAGAGTCAATTAACCCCTTCATGTAATAGTTTCATTGTAAATTAGTCACAATTAAATATTTGCTACTTCTTATTTACAGATTGAAAGCAGTGATAGTATGTCAACAACTCAGGGCCGCAAAGGTGACAAGAATAGTGATGATGTACCATTGGATACAGAATCACCACCCATGAGACGCTCGGATCGATCACGTAATAAGACAAGGTGGAAATCAAACCCTGAATTCAAAGTAAATACTGTAGCCAACTTTATATAGTTATGTAGAT
>JAAAKM020006971.1:122573363-122584928 GCA_010016025.2 Alatinidae sp. Z8VKAUB7J3 | reverse complement strand
CGTACATAAAACTCCTGTCTGACTCTAAGCAGAGCACAACACGTCAGAATAAGGGTCAAAACAGGGCAAAAGTTTGTTCCCAACTGTATTGTAAGCTAGACCAAGCAGTTACAATACAAATAACCAAAGCGTTTCCTATATTTTTCTCTTGCATTTTTTTTTATGATTATTGTCAGAAAAAATGCAACATTTGCAAAGTATTAAAATTGTCGATCGTCTCCACCTCGCGGGACTATGTAGAAATTACTAACCAAATTAGCCAACCTCGACATAGGGAAAATGATTTTGATAGTCAATGTAACAACTAAATCCCATAGAGGTTTCTGTTAACAAGGATAGACTTGCCCGATAGGGCACTGTAACCCCCTTTTCATTTTAGTGACACCGGACCGTACTAATGAGTTGACTCGTTTCAAGTGACTGGAAAACCACGTTGTGAATCTCGTTGGAATTGCCTTTCAACTTTCTACCAAATCTGTACTTTTTGAAATCGTTGACGTACAAGCCAATGTACACAGCGCATAGGATCAGCCACCTGGAGCTAATATTTAAAATTTGGGGATTGGAGATCCATTCCAGCACGGTAGAGAGTTACACAAGAAGGACCTTTTGCGGTGCTTCTACTTTAATTTCAGTCGCTGCCATTAATTAACATTTGCTTGTTTTAACCTTTATTTAGCGCATTGAAGTAACGGGACAAGATCACATCGAAGATATAAGAAAGATGGATCACGTGACTGGTGTTAAACTTAAACATGTTCGTGAGCGTAAGCTGTAATTATGACTAAATATAAATAAAATTATATATAAATTGAAATTGAGTGAACCTGTGTAATAATTAAAAGATGAAGCTAGGTTTGTATGCTGAATTTCGTTAACTAGATTTCCAGTAAATTTGCAAACTACAGAAACACATGCAACCCATCGGGGTGTTAACAACTGAATTATTATAAACGAAGTGAGCAAGAAAAAAGTGATTCTGTTATAGAATCTAGTTAACAGACGACGAACAAGTGCCAATTATGCGATATGAAGATTATTTAGTACTATAAACTCCCGACATGAACGTATAAGCCACTGTTCATCTTCACCTAAGTAACTCACATGAGAACATGTCTTTAGCTTTCATGCAAGAAAAGCCGACAAATCATCCCTTTTGAACAAACGAAATGAGCCCACGAGATTTTATTAAGCCTGAAGATCGCAGTAAGCGTGAAACCTTAAGCACTTAAAAAATCTTAGTCTTCCTTTTGACTCAAATCTATATACATATATGTATATGTAATTTTTTTATAATTAAACCATGCTTAAACCAGAATTAGCTAAAAGCAAGTACTACATGTAGCATTGCTTAAAGGCCATCATAGCAAAACGTGAAAGTTAGCCTTAATCTTGCCCAATGCCCAGTTTACGCACGGTGTGTCTGACACTTATGTGTAGAGCGAAGAGGGGGTACACAAGCACATAATGCCTCTAGCAAATAAGTTATTGACATACCTGTACAACGGCATAAGTTACCATCAAATAATTGTCTTGGATCGTTTGCCATCTTCTCTGGAGACTTGATTAGGCAGCTGACATAAAATAAGAGATGACAAATGTCTGATTGGAGAAATATCCAGGACTACTTCATGGTGTGGTTACTATGATTAACTCTATCTTCGACGTCTATTTATAAATGTAATCACGATTGTTGGTCTGTTATCGCACTGTACATTTCAATACAATTCCTTTTGTTCCAACACTTTCTGACTTGCTGATGGATTACTTTTGTTGCAACACTTTCTGACTTGCTGATGGATTACTTTCGTTGCAACACTTTCTGACTTGCTGATGGATTACTTTTGTTCCAACACTTTCTGACTTGCTGATGGATTACTTTTGTTGCAACACTTTCTAACTTGCTGATGGATTACTTTTGTTCTAACAGTTTTTGACTTGCTCATGGATTGCCGACGAGGATACGTTTCTCTTTGGCCTCTTCTGCAGTCCGTCATATACGATAACAGAGTTACTTGCATCATGCACGATGCCCGGTTGCTTTCAGGAAGCATTTAACGAATTTTATTGAAAACTCATTATGTCAATTTTAAAAACTTAAACACTTAAAAAATTTTGTTTTAAATAAGCGCTTAATCGTTCATTTACGGTACAAGTTTTTATGTGTTGGAAAGAGGCAAGCAGCGGCACGAACTTACTTACGAAACTACTATGAAACGGCATATATCGGCAGATACTTTTACCTCAATCAATTTCTTTGTTCGAGGCCAACGGTTAGTGATGGCAAGAAGTTTCACTACAAGGACTCATCGCTATAATACATTTTAAGGTTCAAAATAAGGACTTGAAGCTTCACAGATTGTATGTACACATTCTTCACATACCTCAATCCGTTCATGATCATTCCGGATGTACAAAAACCGCACTGCATTCCAAAGTTTTCGATCATGTTAGTCTGTATCTTGGAAAGTCCTTCTCTGTCACTTGAAAAGGGGAAAGCACTCTGTCATTAGATTAGCTGATACTGCCAAAAATAGTTGATCCAAACCAAGACTGACGTATACCACAAAACGTGTCAACTGCTCTACAGTACGTAACCGAGAATCTTTTTTGAGATAACAACGAAACGTAAAGAGTCATAAATTTCAGAAACTGATTTACTTGCAATGTTTTAGAAAGTTTGTACTATTGTAATAATTTTTTTCTTGTATAATCTAAATAGTCTATTTAATTAGCTTCGCGTATTCTGCATATACCGTAAGTGTCTTTAAATTCGAGTAGTGATGATGATGATGATGATGATGATGATGATGATGATGATGATGATGATGATGATGGGACTCAGTGGGTCCGAATTCGAAACAACTCCGGTAAAATCATAGACATCTTAACAGTAGCAGTCTCTCAATCAAAGACCCTTGATGAGCAGTGAGTCCGACATTGAAACTACCCTAAATAAACAGGAAAACCACCAAACAGGCTAACTAATAAATGAAGGGCAACTGGGGCATCCAAGGCCGACGCCCCTCAATTTATGCTATCGTGCAGAGAAGTAAGCCATGGAGCAGGCTCAAGCGCCCAGCAACACCGCCTCCCACGGATCATGGAAAGAACCTGCCATCAATGTGTCATCAATGAGAACAGAAAATACGCATGATCCTAGTCAAATGGCCGAGAGAAGCGAGCAGTACTATTATTTACGCACCCAGTAGTGCGGGAATGTAAATAATGCTCGAATATTTGTCAGCAAGAAAAGGTCCAAAATCAAAGCACACTTTTTTGTTTTTGCAAGAACTGGTCGAATATTTCGTTATCTTGCAACTCTACAATTTCTAACAAGGGATGTTGTTCGAATAGATACCAAGTTGAGCATCTTAACCCGTTCGATGCAAAATGGGTTCTACGATTCTATGCAAAATAACAAATCCCTTGTGACAAACGGTCAGGATCGAGTAGGATTCACTAATTTCTTAGCAATCAACGCAGCCCTGTGACAAGAGAATCTGTCTAGGATACTACAAATTGAACTCGAGTAAACTTTATGATGTTACGTAGTTGTTATTTTTATGACAAGATATTAGCACAACAGTGGGTAATCAGCTAATTTCATTAATTTTTCTCTTTTGCACCACATATAAGGTGCGCGAATTTAAGTCCGCGCGAATATATCCAATTAGGGTGCACGAATTTAAAATGCGCAAATATATCCAATCTCGGATGCGCGAACTTAAAATGCGCGAATTCAGCTCCACGTGAAAAATAGTACCACGCGAATTTAAATACACTTAAGGTATTCAACACGTAAGTCAGAAAGGACCTACCTTCCAAGTTTCTCGATAGTGGTGATAAAATAACCATCTAAAGACATTATAGGCACGAGGCACTAAAGAAATAGAGAAAGGTTATTAGAAAGAAAACGTTTTAGATCGTTTTAATGTATAGTAAAGTGCTGTTTTTCAACCAAGCCAACAACCAACAACTTTTCAACGTCCTGTCCGTTCGTGGTACACAACTTAGTAAAACTGCCTTTCGTTCGCCTTGAATGCGTGAAATGTCTATAAACATAACTCAACACGTGATATTCGTACTCATCGACTTCCTTCTCCGATCAATCTTTATCCTCGTGTAACAGTTTCCGTGAAAATAGACGTTTGGCGATTCTTTGGTATCTACTCCAAATATATCTCTGCTTCCCTTCAACTCTTGTCCTTTTTATCCTGCGATCCAGAAGTAGCTTTTTAAGCTTTCCAGGAGACCATCTATGGATGTATCCTTCAAATCTCAGAGCTTTGACAAAATAATTGTTTTCGTATCATCGTATACCTTGCGGTTTGATATGTGATATCATTTTTCAACAAGATTTCGAGAGTTCGTCTCTTGGACTGGAGTTAAAAAGGAATACCTATTTAGGATGGTTTCCGTAAAAGAGCTCACGTTTCCCTCCCATGTGTAATTATGTTTACTTTTCACTCCCTTGTGCAACATTATAACTGGACACTCTTTAAGCAAGAGTTTATAAATCCGTTTAAAGAACTCGTTACAATGCCAAAATAAAACTTTAACATAGTAACCCATCTTGCATGTTCCTATTTGCATTTGCAATTTTCAAAATTAGAGTTATTACAAAGCTAACTGACATATTCAGGTTTGTATTATCTGCATGTTCGCTTCTTGGAATTACGTTACATAGATCTTTTTAATTTGTATTTATGACCTTGTTCATTTCAATATCCATTCCTTTGATATCCACAATGACAGAGGTGTTATATTTTTGCTTTAGACTATCTATCTACTTCACCATTAAATTTTATTCTTGATTATCTTAATCTTTCTACGAGTTTGTTTAAACTTAAGACGCTGAATGAATTGGAGAAGATTGATAAGGAAATACAGCAGTGTATGACACCTTGTTCTTTTTTAATGTGTTCTGATCTGTCGTTAGAATACTTTACCATAGCGGTCTGATCGCAGTATAATCTACTGGTCATTGATCCATCATTTTCTAGAATTTTTTCTATAAGTTTTTTAGCAATGTTTCAGGTCTCTGCTACTCAAAGACCTGTCAAAGAACTTTTCATAGTAGGTGAAGCATACCAATGTTGTCCTTTTCTTCCCAATTCCTTTTCTCAGACAAGTAGGCTTGGTTCAAATTTATGTTTTAACATTCCACTAAGGTACCTTTGGTCATTGTGTGTTTCGTGTTGATATGCATATCTTGTTGTGGATGTGACACGATGTCTGTATCAATCTCAATTTTGATAAAGCTGGAAAGTGGTCGCAGAAAAAATTAAGATTTGGCTAATCTTGGGGGAGCATGTTTCCCTCTTCCCCTCTGATCCCCTGTTCCCACGCCCCTGATTGCTTGCATCGTTTCTCGGCCAACATCATCTCCTTAAATGAAAAACATGCTCATCGTGCACCATGGCTGTGACGCTTTATTACAAAATAAAGACGGAACTTAAACTGAAGTCAGATACTCAACGTTTCGTAAGCTTGGAGTAGAACAAAAGAAACTTACCGAATTAACCGTCATCATGGAGTAAGGGTTGAGACGCGGATCCTCTTTGGAAATAATAACTTTGCATGCACCGCAGCCACCTTCTCTGCACATCACTTTAGTACCTATAGTAATTACAGAGATTTGTGGAAAAAAAGAATGAGAAACTTTCTCTTTACGTATTCCCTACTTATTTACTTCTTTACCCCCCCCCCCTTAAATTTTCAAAAAACTTTGCTTATTTGATAACGTCTTTTTTCTGAACATGATCAACTCGTTTGTATCTATTGAGTGTATTATGCGCAACATTCAGAGTACCCAGACCCCTGCGTTTCTACTACCGTGTTCATTGTTGAAGATTGCTATCCATCATTCTCTGAAATGTTTTCGGTGAACTCTTATTTTGTCGTGGAGGATTAGATTAGAGGGGCTATGTATTGGCGTGGCTATAGCCAGCTTAGTACTGCCTCTAGAATCTCGATGGAGGATTACGCGACTACTTCACTTACGGATACATAAACGGGAATACACGAAGATAGCACGCCATTTTCTAGATGGGCGAGTCAACTAGAACTGAACTGATCGCCATCCAGAGTTTATTGGTCAATCAAACACAGCTGGGGTAATCAAATATGGAATACCCAAGTATAGTACAATTCCAAATCACACAAGGTTTCTTCCAACACTGTCTCCCTTACATTGAAAAATAGATTTTGAAATAGCACTCTTCTTTTGCATTGGGACATGGTCTTGTTTCTTGTGTGTTGCTTCACTTTCTACTTATAACTAACACTCTTGATAACAAATTATGCTGTAAAATACCGTAAAATCCCGAATATAAACCCTCCCAATCATAAGCCCCCTTAAATATATGCCCCCTGTAAACTAACCAAAATATCCTTCCAAATATAAGACTACCGAATATAAGCCCAGGGCGTACATTTGGGATTCTGTGTGTTGGATCCGAAATTGGTAGAGCAGATGGCAGTGATACTCAATGAATATGGACAGAGTACATGTAGAGCATCTGTATTTACTTTTGTTCTTTTGTGACATTTTACGCATTAAATATTGTTATTGGTCTCTGCGATTAGACACCAAATGGTGAGTTTCTAGGAATACACAAGTCACCTGTTAACCCAATATACCCTCCGAACACAACCCTCCCCCCTTTACACAAGCCTCTCGGATATAAGCCCACCAAAAAATGCTTATGAACCGCCATAAGCACAGGGCTTATAATCGGAATTTTACGGTACATTGTTTTCAATAGTACTGGAATGGCGATAGGGGTCTCAGTGTAGTGAAGTTGTCTGGGGCCTACTTTCTTCCCTTTCATTCACTTGTAAAACATAAGCATTGTGCGACCGTAGTCATGCTAGTCGTATGTAAAGTGATCATTGAATAAGCATCTAAAAAGAACACTACTGCTTCCTCTTTACAACTACGAACCCTAGACTCAGGGAACCCTTATAGGTTACGTGGTGATGTGTAACCTATATAGACGTCTTCGCGCAACGATAGCGGCAAGGCTGCTGAATCCACGGCAACGAAACAGCGTTTACAACTAAAATCATTACCAACAGCTTTGTTGAAGTCGAAGTGAAAAGTGTGTCTTTAGGATTCACAACATCCAGCATTTATGTATGTGGAATAAAATTACAATTACATAGTTGCTAAGAATAGATAGAGAGGGGGAAATCCCTTTCGTGCAATCATTACATGATATTGCATTGGATGATGCAAGATTCACGACACCCTCTCCTTAGCCCCATGGGTAAGAGGCTATTCTCCGATTCCTTCCACTTGAGTCACACTGTTTCTTTCTTACAAGAATGACATAAATTTTTCTGAGCCTCATGATTCTTAATAATTCTACTAAAGTGAGCCTCAAATATTCTTAAATGATTTTTAAATTTTTCTCATGAATTTTTGTGATTTTCATGGGGTGAATGGAGGAAAGGTTTGGCACAGCCAATTAGAAAGTAGGATTCAAACCATCTAATACTTGATGATGCACATTGTGCAACTGGTTCCTCCTTGTCATGAACGTGACTTAACTTATGCCAAAATTAAAATCAGAACATTCGACAATATCCCAGAAACATATTCAAACAGGTTGCAAAATCTCTGGAACAATTCTGTTTGGTCACACCTTTTAAATTCTTTGGGTAGTAATTTAGTTTTAATGGCGCAGACAGGTTAAAGAAAGGCTGACCTGTTGTGCCAAATCTTTGTTCGTGACTTTTCACGCCGTGTGTACGTACCACCTGATGAAAAGGCCTATACTTAAGTGTGGTTTGTTTGCCAGTACTGGTGTGTCGTAATGATTTTTAATTGTGAACAATGGAAAAATAACAGTTTTTGATGCTCTTTGACTTCTTCATCTCTAATAATCAGTGGCGTTGAAAGCTGCAAAATATAACTTACAGGTGTCCGAAGAGAACATTAGCTGAAGCATGATACTAGAATAACTTAGAGGGGTGAAAGACGATTGTGGGATTAGAAGGAATAAAAGAGAGGAGAAATCAAGTCCACCTTACACAGACATTTTGTAGGAGAGCAGGCCAGTTCAGGAGACTAAAGTCAAGGGAAATTACCTGGTCAAATGTTTACCGCTTATTTGTAAATACAAACTACGTAAACAGTATCATCCCATCGTACCTCTCCAGTCAACGCAAAGCACCTGATGGCCACATCGAAGCCATTAAAGTTGCAAAAGGCACGTCCTTAAATTTCGTAAAGTCCTTCGAGTTTCAAATATTGCTCAATAATGACTTTCAAAAGCAAAAATTGTTAGGTTTTACTTAGTATGCTTGTTGATGGTAGCTCTTCTCGTCAACTTAATTGTTTTCTATCTATCTAGGTGTCGTCTTCGATATTTAAGTGTGCAACTCTTTCACGCCACATTCTTCTATCTCAGGCGAAACTTTTAAGTGCACTTGCTACTTTCGTCTAATCTCTGATATTTTTTTCATATTCTTCTTTATTTACCAATGTTTGCTTTCTCGTCGATGTAGCCTAACAGTAACGAGGTATTTTGTGAGTTCCGCAATGGTAAATTGTAACTCCCTGTCGGGAATAATTTCGGCTCATCTGTTTTTGTCATTTGGTTTCTTTTGAAGCACTTTTGATAGGATTCTTTTATAGTCTAGCTTATTATGTGACAAAGCGAAGTGTGCACTTATTTTTTATAAGAAACTACATTAGAGTCCAGCTCTCGAAGTTTTTAACAGTTTATTTTCTCTTGTACCAAATAGAAAGGGGTAGAATATCCGGAGGGGGATAGTTACACTGCTGTTACTAAATTCACACTTCATGTAGGGTACCCTCTGTTCCAAGTTAGCCTATTCATGAAATAACCCGTTATCACACTGTCTAAACCGCTTTCAGAGATTTTTTAGGTTTCTTAGAGCAGTCCCATCCACTCCTCGTGTTTCTTAAATTTAGGGGAGATTATGGTTTCTTATAAACTGGTTTCTTATAAAAAAGATAAGTGTGAGAGGGCACTCATTTAAGCAAGGTGAAACCGATACAACATATAAGGATGGGGAAACTACTTATGTAGAATTTGTCAAATAGTAGAACGCTCTCATGAAATATACCTTATCTTCCCTATCCCTCCGGTCTATAGTGTTTCCATCCTATGTCAGTAATTAAGTTACTTTGTCCTCACGAATTGTTGATGGCGAATATCTGACACACCTTAGAGTTGCAGACGATATGGTCCTCATAAGTAGGCCTACGGATTACAAAGAACTGCAATTTATGCCAGAAGAACTAAATGCCAAAAGTTAGGAAATCGATCTGAGCATAAACCTAAAGAAAACGCAAGTGATGTTTAGCCAACCGGAAGCAGACATCATCCTTGATTGAACCTCACTTGAAAAAGGCGATTTCTGCATCTTCCTGAGCCAATAATAACAACTGATTCTAATAAAGCTGCCAAAACTAAACAAAGAATTTCTGTCGGACTACAAGCCTTCGGTAAAGCTAGTCAAAATTTTTAAATCAAAAATGCCCATTAACCTGAAGAAACGCGTACACGACAAATGCATTCTCCCTACTTTCACTTCTGGCGCAGAAAACCTGGAATCTTACAAAACATCTCACATTGAAACTGAGGACTGCATAATGTGCACATGAACGCATAGAGCTGGGCATCTATCTGAAATACCGAAAGACCGCAATCTGGATTTACGAACAGACTAAATGTAAAGATCTGGTAAGAACTATAAAGAAACTGAAGTTGGATTGGGGTGGACATCTGGTTCAAACTGACGACAGGTGGACCATTGGAACGACCAGGTGGATTCCACTTGGTTATAAACGAAACAGAGAAAGACAGAAGACGCGTTCGACAGACGATGCATAAAAGATAGCGAATTCCGCGAATTGGTATCAAATGGCCCAAACAAGAATTGGGTGGCTTCGGTTGGCTTCTTTGTCTTTTCCTTCTCCTGTCATGCTCCTACTTTAACTTCTTCTCGGATAAGATAAGTCAGTTTTGTATTTACGAAAGGAAATTGGGAAACGTTAATGACAATCCAGATGATTTCCTGCTGTCTTCAAACTTTTAGTCAGAAACTCCTCCGAGAAAAAAATATTACATTAAGATGCGTAATTATTCACGTGTTTAATTCCAGAGATTTATTGTATTTGCGCATAAGATTAAGAACATTTACGCGAGAAAGCAAACTTATTATGCGCGATTTAATTACAGTGAAGAACAAGCGATTACTCATAAAGATGACGTAACCTGGCAACAACGGCCAATGGATGCTAAAGAGTCTATTCTGTTCTTTGCGCGATGATTGTTGCTATGCAATGTAAAGGATGAATGACACAACAGCATAAAAAGATTGTCAAATGTCAAAATAGCCGTTAATAAATCTTTCTACCGTTGTTATTGCGTTTTTTGCCAGCTGGACAATAGAGGAGGGCATTGTGCTTTACGCCGAGAGCAAATCCATAGTGCGAAATTCTGCGCATGGCACCTTAAGGTTCTACACCAAACCAAATTCCCGATGGCAGAAGACTAATTGTACAAACATCGTATGCCATTTCTATCGTGTTCTTTACCTGAGCAGGAAATTTCATTACGGTTTCACTTCTTATGCCCGTGCATTCATTATTAGTTTTCCGAAAGTATGAGCTCTACAATAAATTCCATTGCAGCAAAAACAATTCTTTAATAGAGGTCAACAATACCTTATAAACGTTAATCAGACACTCGTTGATGAAATCACAGATTGGATTTCAGTAAGTGGATAATATCCCACGATAGGAAAATTCCAAAGGATGGGTAGATTGTCTTTTGCTAGTTTAGTACATACATGTCAATCCAAATATTGATAGCGGTCTCAGATCGTCAGCCATATTCTTGTAGAAAAGGATCAATGAGCAATAATATCTAGTGAGAATAGGGACAACATGCCGGTGTACATGTACCCTTTTGTGCCATTTTGAAATAATGTGCCGTTCAATGAGCAATCAGAACTGGAAGGAGCAAAAGTTAGCTAATTTTTCAGCTCTTGACTTGCAAATTTATACTACCTTGCTTCTTGAAATTATGCAGTTTCGATTCATAGCTGCGATCACCTAATCAACCAAGGGAGTGTTCTGAGCAATCCAAATCAACAGTTAACGCATTAATTTTCTGACCTTTGGCAGTAAGAATAGAAAACAACCGCAATATGTGTTAAAGTTCTGGCCGAGAAGATGTCGTTTACTATGCAATGCTAAATTTTAATCTTTTCGCCCTCTTCGCGTAATAGGTATTGTAATTTTCCCACTTATTCCTACACCTCGGATACTAGATACCGCCCATGGGCGCACGGTCAAAGGGGCTGAGAGGGGCTGCAGCCCCCCAGTTTGTTAAAATGTTATATTTTTTCGGGCAAATGGGAAAAAAATTCATTGCCATAGCATTAAGGAACTTTTTTCTAATTCAAAGCGGCGGTGGTTTACCCTATACCCCTTCGATTCAACCGTCTGCAAAACTGTCGATTCATGTCCTAATAATTTTCGGACAAAGGAGTATTTTTTCGGGAAAATAATCCACAGCC
>JAAAKM020006971.1:122542719-122560432 GCA_010016025.2 Alatinidae sp. Z8VKAUB7J3 | reverse complement strand
CCAGAAGAGGTTACACAAAAATTACATTGATTAGTGAACAGGCTGGCCCATACGCTATAAATTTATGAAGCATGCCCTAAATTATGCTCATAGGTAATAAGCATGCCCTACAGGGATAGCCTGGCTATGGCACTGCAGCTGCTATTTGATTATCTTGATGAAAATTTGATCAAGTTATCGGTATGCACATTCTCCCTTGTGAGATTTTAACATCACAAATGATAAGCTTCAGATGCAAAAGTAGTGCAATTTCTATTAAGATACGATGTTTCGGCATAGCTGCAAAGAATACCGAAACTTGATTGCTAATGGAATGGAGAAATAAGTATTATCTTTGCAAACAACGTTATCATTTGTGACGTTGAAGTCTTTGCAAACGATGTTATCATTTGTGACGTTGACATTACATGAGCAAGAGCAGCCTATACGGACAGCTGATGTGATTTGCTGTGGAAATCATCAAAAGGCACCCGGATTACAGCCAGCTCCTGTGATTTGCTGTGAAAATCATCGAAAGGCACCTGGATCAGAGCTTTCACAGATCTCTTTCATTTACTTTCCATTGGTCATAAAAATACTATTTATATTAAGGGAAAGAAAGCATATTTGCCTCTGCCTCTCTAAGAGCATTCAAACCAAAGGGCCACCTTGGAGAACACCTTCTTTAACCCTCCGAGGTGCGAGCTTTTGAAGCCCCCTTTCAAATTTTGCCTACCATATCTCCCTCTTACCTTTTGCATGATTTTCTCTAGTTTCTTGTCTTTTTCGTTTTACTTTTTTCTTCCCTACTTTTTCAATTGAATTACCACGTTCACTCCTTTTCATTCTTTCCTTCGTCTTTCATTTCGGTAATTTCTTTACAAAAGCATACACGCTTCATATAGGATAATTGCCACACAAAACATGCTTTTGTATTGGAGGGCGTAGTGAATTACTGTGGGTATCAGCAGATACTAGGGGTGACGTCACCAAATCAAAAATTGGAGAGGCTGATATATACAGGTACGTTCCCGGGGTCTTTTCTTATCTCAATCAATCATCAGAGAAGATTTTACATGTTTTGACATTAAGATTTGAAAAAGAAATTCGTTAATGATCTCATTTTTTCGTGTTCCACTTTCTCCATTGTTCTCTTTGGCAGAGAAAACATTACTCGGCAAGAACGCGGAGGAGTTGAAGTTCCCCCAGCCCCGCCTCCTCTGTCGCCTTCACTGATTTACTAGCCTAGCTAAGCACCAATGCAAGTTGTTCCCGCAATATACACAAAGCTACCTACACCCTTTGCAAGCATCATTAGGCCACATATTTTTAATTTCAATTTCTCTGATTAGACTACCGAGAACACATCCAGATGCCAACTAATTATTTTAGAACAGTAGGTCAGTTATTACTGTTCGCCTTGGAAATGTTTGGAAATATTCGCAATTACCTCACCATTATCATGAAATTATTAGAAAATTGTCCATTTCCAGCTGTAAAATTACCAAACAAACAAAGACTTACAGCCATTATCCTTTCACAATGGAACAGCACTTGTATTTAATAACAGTCGCAACAAAATCTCATATCGGCTTCCAAACCACAAGTAAGCAAAGTGTTCATTATCGCCTTAAATTAAAGATAATTAAAAAACTGCCACTTAATTGAACATATTCCTGCAAGTATTGCCTATTAGTTGTTGAAAATAATAATCGTTAAGGTTACTCAACCTTGAGAGCCTGTTGGGAAGTAATGTAGCAATATTTTTGTCGACGTCCTAAATTTTTGTGGAGGGGAGTGGGTTCGAGTTTAGTTCCACTACTGTTGAACAAGACTAGCCGAAAAGCTAAGGAATGAGCTTTGTACTTGACAACAAACTAAAGGTCAAACTGAGAGCCATGAACATTCATCAAACCTAAAAATTCGTTTTTATGACTTTCTGAAATAATTTCTAATACATACTATACTTACTTTAACTTATTTGCTTAATTCAAATAAGATCATTGCACATTTCGAGTTAACGAGGCTTCTCCATTTTTGCTCGGTCTTTTCCCATTCGTTCCTCTGTCTGGAGTGGCAGACCAACACCTTCCATTTCTTGCGTGGTCATCCGCTAGCCCTGTTCTTTGGATAGTTGTTCTTGTAAGCTTTTAGGACATAGCTTTTATTGTTTCTTCTGATAACATGACCGAACCAGTTCATTTTTCTTTTTACTAGTTGTAATATGTCAGCTTCAACACTTACCACCCCCACTAAATCTCTGTTTACCAGCTATCGCTCTATACATTTCTAACAGTTCTCTATAGTTAAAATTCACATTTGTATATACATTGCATTGCCTATTTAGAAAGTAATACCGTATTCTCTTTGATAATGCTGCTTGTTGAGTAACTAAATTTTAAGGTGCGCCAGGTTGAAGTGAAAATTAATCGGTACTAAGATCTTTCATGACTTAATAAAGTATAACTAAAATTCTTTGCTTTACTAAATCTACTCCCATTATTAATTCTTTGTCTGATACTTTAAAGGTTTAATTCTTGAACAAATTTTTCTGTTCATTTTTATTGAAACACTAAACCATTAAATTAAACGGACACTTCGCAGACAGATGTGGGCCATTTTGAACATGCGTAAACGGCGCGTAATGTAGAAAACATTGAATTTTGCTAATGGAAAGCTAAGCGGGAAGTATTAATGCTTCTTTTCTCGTGCGATGAACTTAAGGCAACTACTCCATTGCTAATGACTTTTCTTCTGTTTATGTCGACTATTTCAACTACGGTCAAGCTGTAATTTTATTTTTATCCAATTTTTTTTTTCTCGCAGGAGATAAGACGTCAGTAGACCTAAAACTGGAGCTTAAGTGCAGAGTCGAAGGTAAAATGAAGAGGATACTTACCCTAGAGACGGAAGCTGGCGAGAAGCTGCCATTAACTGTATTTGCGAAGGTGATGGCGAAGCACCGAGGGACGCCTATGCTTAAAAACAATATACGTTGTACACATGTAGACAGTGATAATATGTCCGATGCAAGTGACTGGCAAGGGTTTTAAAGTTTAAGGAAATGTAAGGGACAGGTGAGTTTAAAAAGTAGGGATATAAGTGTCATAGTATTTTACGCTACGTATTTCATTTTGGGAGCAGGTAGACAAATCAGTTACCATATTTTCGTTACAAACCTAGCGGCCCAACGTAAAAGGAAGATCGAGAAATCATCATTTATTGAAGGGCATTTTCAACTTAAAGGGGTGTTTTACACATTGTATAATTATATTTCCTTATTTTGCGGCAGCGTGTTGGCCCTCGTGGCTGCCTGAATCAGTTAACATAACGCGTTCCAAAATTAATCACTATAGGAGACTTGGAAATAATACAATACTATCAATACTAAATATGGAAAGTAAATAATAGTAGTTTTTAGTTTGTGAAAATGTACAAACGGATCATCTTGTTTATTTGGTAAACATATCTTTGTCAGTATTCAAGAATTTCGTGAGAAGGGGATACTGACCAGCTAGCCATGACAATTGCGTAATCAAACCCTACGAGGAGTGAAATTGCCAACGTATGCCATACTCAAACGAGACTCTTAGCAATACATGAATAACTGAAATATTGTAATTAAGACTCTAAAATACTGTATGGGGCTAAACAACACAGACGGCAATGTAGTAGTTCCATGTAAAGTTAGTCTTATTACGCAAGTTACTTAGTATTGCCGTAATAATGTTTTGGGTGACAGGCTCCTTAAGAATGAAATATTATGATGTTCATACTATTCTGGTACTTACAAAAGACACTAGAGAAATATATGTCGATGATATTCTCGTATTCTACACTGAGCAATGATGTCAATCGCCATCGGTGGGCAAATCCTCTGACACTATCTTTTCAGATCGAAGTAGCCCTTTATCTAGGCAAAGAGGATATTTAAATGACGGATATTGTAGAACAGGCTTTCTCATAACGCCTTCCCACATCGCGCTACCAAAATTCAAAGGTACTCCTTGGTTTTTTAGGAATTGAACATTCTTTTTATGCAGCGATTTTAAAAACACTTACAACATGCAATGAACTGTTACTAAAGATCCCTAAGTAGGTTACCAAGTGTTAAATATGAGCACCTTGATAAAAAAATTGGAAACATCACATATTAATGCCATGGTTTTTCCGCAAAAAGAACGCAATTGGGATATGCTGTTAGCTTTGTGAAATAAAGTAGTTTCTCAGAAACAACAAAATAGCAAATCCCAAACTCGCTTTTATTGTCAAAGTATATTCGGATAGTAGATCGTGTATTTATGGCTGTCATTGGTTGCTAAGCTAACGTTTCCGATCCAACGAACTTACATATTTTTATGCATTTATCTTAACCTGTTTTGTTGCACGTTGCGATGAGTATGTAGATGATTATTTTGTCTTTTTGTAAGACTGTTACGTCTTGTTTTTCCTTTCAAAATGTCCTTGTTGTTTTGGCATTAGAAGCTTGTAAAGTAGTTAGCTAAGAAAGTACGATGATTTGAACTAAGATTCATTTGCTTTTATATTTGTGATTTAACCCTGCGTACCGAAGCTTAGGCTTCCATGTATTGCATGTCGTAATGCTTTGAATGAACCCATTCTCGTTAGCGCCACCTCAAATGAATTGCCCCTCTATTATTGCTGAAAGTTGAAAAAACGCCTCCCTAGAATAGACGCTCCCTCGAATAGACGTTCCCTCGTTTATTAAGTAAGGGAGGTTAACTCTTCCTGTATCATACGCGTTGATTTTTTTTAATTTTGATAAAATTAGCAATGGAAATTTCATGTCAAGAAATTTAAATTACTTTCTGTTTATAAAAGTAGTTCCCTCACTGGAAGCTTATTAGCAGCAATATGTTGAAAAGGATATGATTTATCGAACACTTCTCATTTTTAAACGCCACCGAGAAAACAGATCCCTTCTTTTGTGCCCAGGGCGTTTATTCAAAGCATTACGACATATTTAAGTAATACTTAAGTTGTCGTAGTTTACTTAGAGGATAAATAAAGTACTTCGATTTTGTGTCACAACTTAATAAACACTTACACTCCTGTATTCTTTACGTTGCTATAGAAGAACGGTCCCAATTTGAGAACGATGTCTCTAACAACTATCGAGATACGTCCATTTAACGTGTTAATTACGCCTATCTAAAACTTTTTTGAACCTATTTTACAATTTTACGAGCTGAGTAAAAGAGCAATTTTTCCTCTGGGCCTTTTTTGGATTTAAATAGTCATTCCTTGAAGTTGAAATAGGTAGGATTATTTTGTTTATAGGCTTTTGATGGTTGGTTTATCACGGCGATGAAGCGAAGGGATGTTTCTTCGCAAATATTATGTGATGCCAGTACTCCATTGTTATTACATTGAGAGACAAACCAGGATGTACATTTTCTTTCATTCAATACTTAGTCGTACGAACCAAAATTTTGCTTAGTTTTTCAAATTTTTCAAATTTCAATTCCAATAGGTCAGGCCTTGAAGATAATATTCTTTCGGTTTAGTACTCGTGTTACCTGTGTAGCGAAAGTAAGCTACACCAGGTTATCTTTGAGTCGCCGTCTATACAGCCAACCACAACAACTCGTAGGTTAAGGCCTTTCAAGCAGCGTTCTTCTTCACCAGTGGGAATGTTTATGTTACGTTTGTGCGTCGTAGTGAAATTAATTCCTCAGACACTCGTCCACAATATTATATTGAATCTCTCAACTTCATGACTCATAATATTGAAGACGTTGCATTTTATGCAAATTGTTGTTGGACAACAGAAGATCTCAGTGGCTGCGATATTGACTTCGGAATTTGGATGGTCGGAAACGTAGTCTTTATTGTTGTTCTAATACAAGGACGAGACGACTTTAAGTTTTCATAAACGATCCTAATCAACCGACATTACTAACGTATCACAAGAGAGATTGTAACAAATGGATGACCGTACGCGAATTGAAATTGTTTAGAATTATTATTTTCAGGCAAACCTATTACCTCTACCCAAGTCTCCATTTTTCTTATCAGATTTGGAGGAATTGAAAATTTTGTCTTTTGGGAAAAGTAAGGAGACATGCCCTCCAAGGTCCTCGATGGCGACCCAACTGCGTCTTTTTAATGTTAGACATCAATATTTAAATTTCGGAGCACTGGCGGCGCGAATATTGCACTTCAACCACTTCCAGTTACGCTTTACATTAGGTAATTGCATAGAGTTTATTGATGACTGGTTGATGTTTTTGTTCAAGATCCCTTTTTCCTTTACATGCGTATGTTGCACCAACGTTTTTACAACAAAAAACAGTTACTACCACATTGATCGCCCAATGCTCGTATTTCGAAAACAAAACGTATCAAAGAAGGATTTATGCGGACCGTAAGGTAATTACGTTCGTTTTTTCATGTACTCGAATAACTTAGCATGTCTTGTGTCGTGTAATACGTTACACATGAGGTCGATGGCGGTTTTGAAGAGGCTTGAAAAGGCAAGAGTCCTTTTGGGACGTTGAAACGGATTAAAAGACAATTTGGAATCCACACGCAGTTTTACGTCTTCTACTATTTACCATATTGTTACTTAACTTGTAAACATAGTAAGCTTATAGAAGTTGTTACAATGTTATAGAAGAAATCATTCGGAGAACGTTGTAGCATCGGAGGAAATGCAAACTCGATTGTGTGTGTTGACTGACATTTGTCATCGTTTTCTATTTTTGTTAAAGTGGTAGACAGTAATTTCACAGTTATCTACCTTTATCCAAAAATTCAATTTGGACGCACTATATGTACTCTGTTATTGCTTTGCTGCTACCGCGAACGTAAGCTATGCAATTTATGACTAAGTTAGAGAGGAAATATCAACGCGATTTTTTCAGGTGTTCATAACCTTTACCACAACATACTTAGGGAAGTAACAACAGTAGCTACACAACCAACCACCATCATCATTGCCATGATTATGATCATCACGGTCAGTATTATCATCATTCTAATTATCATCATCACCACTATCATCAACATCATCATCACCATTATATGCCTGTTACTCATCGTCTTTTCATAACATCGTATAAAATTCCAGATATAAGGAATATTTGTAAACAGTACTGCTTTCGAGTTTTATTAACCCTCTTCCAATAACTGATGAAGACGGAACGAAGCATTAAGGTGAGAACGTTCCCTTGATTTCAAAACTGTCATAATAACAACGGAGTATCAAAACGTCTTAGCAGCTGTCTAGTAGAGTTGGAAGCCCACGCAGCTTGAAAGTCAACGCGACACGCGCATCACATATAGTGCATCCAAAGGGCTCATTGGAGCCACTTGTGGTGTAGAGACAGGTGGGTTTTTCAACAATCCCCAGGGAGTTTGGAAAAGTCTATCCAAGAGGTACCGGAAAGGCCACATGAGGATGTCAACTGTTTTAAACTTGCGCAGGACTACTGGTCACTGTTCGCTGTGAGAAAAGGCGAATTTCACCTACTGTATGGGCAGCTGATGTAATGTGTCTGTAGGATGAAGACAGCACGTCATGTCAGATTTAACCTCAATAATTGTATTTGAAACTACCGTTCCTGAGGAGTGGATATTTAATATTAAAAGTATTGCTTCATGGAGCCGAGGGAAGGAGTTATTCAAGCAAATCTGTTCCTCGACGATGGGTATGTCGTGATAGATATGTTTACGTGGTGCAAATAGTGAAACACAAGTAGTCGACCGTATGCTTAATGGGGTCTAAAGTGCCGTCGAAACGTCGGGATCTCATAATCATTGACAATATCGCTAGACAAGCCGTCTGTGTTATTTTAATTGAACATCATTACAAATAATAACCCATCTGGCAATCTCCACCTTTTCATCTTTTTTTATAACACCGAGGTGAATTAGGTCAGCAGACTAGAATGAGGAATAAAAGATGTATTTGAATTTTAGATATCTTCCCCCAAAAGTATTAACGACTGTCTGTGAAACACGATATATCAGATCCCAAAATAGCTTGTAGGCCCACTTTATCGTTGCTAACCAATCTGTTATGCTGGTTTTCTTGCTGCATGGATAACACGATGCATGGCAAAAGACTTCAGAAGCCGCCTAGACAGTTTATAGAAGTAATAACATCGTTATCATACGCATCAACATGAACGAGTCCTTGTATATGAAGTATTGCGCTATACACTAGATTTTGTACCTTATCTCACTATTTCACCAATTTACATGTGATGTGCACATTGAGTATGAACTCCAGTTACTTGATCAACGAAGGTTCACAAAGAAACTATTGAATCCCGTAGCATCATTTCATCATACGGTCTGAGTAGATCAGGAATCTCTGCAGTGCCAAGCAAAATTGAATATCAAGTGATAGGCATCAAGGTGGTAGTAGTTCTGTCTGAAACGGCATAGATGAAAGATTCTCTCGTCTCACGATATACGCCGCCAACATTAATTGCTGAAGTAGAACCTTACCCTGAATGCCCTTACTTCGGATCTATAGGTCCTAATTAATCTCAAGAGCTGTACATGTTCAACCAACTGGAGGCTAGTTGGCTTTGAAACAAATAAGTTGCACCAACAAACCTTAAATGGTACTTGGCTATCTACCGCTCTATTTCAATACCAGAATTAAACATTAAAACAATTAAAATATTGCTGGTATTTGTCTTGCAACGAAGTGATAAATCAGTGTTTGTCATGGGATTTTCATCGTGCGCTAACCAGTAATGTTTGCAATTTCACCACAACCCTAACAGCAAACAAATGAAATGATTTCTACCAAAGTAATGCCCGGATATTTCCATAGTAAAGATCTGAAAGATCAAAAGGTATTTTGGGACATGGTCAATGATGCTTTGCAACAAGGCACCTTTAGTGAGTGAGTCAAACCACGTTTACAGAATGGTACCATGCTATGGTACCATTCTATGCTCTGATACATTTATTTTGGGTTTAGGCTTCACATACATTAAATTGGTTAGACATGCGATATTCTCTTTATGCTTGATGTCATATTTTTATTTTGGCAGGGAAATAAAAAAATCAATATCCAGTCTAGGTTTGAAATACTAAAGAATACAGTCTAATACTAAATACTACGTTGTAGCATGACTTTAGATGTCACATTACCAGAAATGCATGACATCACCGAGTTAAAAGGTGCTTAAATTACTATCGTTTGCCTTTAATCTCCTTGAATGATTAATAAAGGGCGTTCTACCTTATTAACTTGTAGCCCTTTTTTCTATTCGTCGCCATATTCACGAAACGTACAGTACTTGTAAGATTTAACAAACCACTCATGTAATTTTTCTCGCCATGCTTAATGAAACAGTTAGGACTCTGATGTAATCAAAAGCTCATTTGGTAGCTTTACTGATAGATTCGATTGTCGTTACTGTCACTAGTTTAAGCATTTTAGGCAAATTGTAAATAGCTGTTGTAACAGTAATGGTAAATTTGTCGCAAAAAATTCTTTTTTTAGATATCACTTTGTGCTTCAGCTTCGGCAAGACTTATTAAAAGGAAGGTAAGGCAGCTCTATTAGTTGCTGTTCTTCGACACTTCATATTAGTTTCTGTATTCATTGTCTAGCACAGACAAGCATCAAGTAGAAATGCGATGTGCTAAGAAACCAAATTTAACCTCAAATGGTTATTGAGCTAGCTCGTAAAGCTTTGGGGTACCATTTTATCGTGCGTGTAACCACACGATATTTTCTGTAAGTAAAGTAGCTGGGTCTGAAGTTGCTCAAATTTTCACGCTAGAAGAAGCACTAAAGTTGCTGAAATGGTTATGTATTATTTGGGCGCGCGTGTTTGTTTTGAACATATAAGGGACGTTTTTACGATAGGGGCTGGAGGAAAAAATATTTGTGTCAATGTTTGGGGCGCGGCTAATGCGAGTGGCTATCTCGGGAATCGTCAGCGGACGTACGCATTTTACTTACAGATATATACTTTAAAGTGCATGTTTAAGATATTGAAGCTGCATACGGCATAAAACCTTGACTATTTAGTCCCATAAAGTTTCTGGCTTGTTAGGTTACTTGCCCTTAAAAAAGGTTCTGTTTGTAACGACCCAGCAACTCTACCCCTATTCGTTTTATGTGATGCTCAATCTGCGATTGAAAGCTTGGTAAATGTCACTTCAAGATTCGAGAGATATTTTATTTAGAATTACAGTGATAAAATTTGTTGATAAATGACTTTTTTGACGCCTTGACCGTTAAAGAATTTTTTTTAATTTTAGAAAAAGTACTATTTGCTTCAGCTTCATAAGAAGGATGACTTAGGAAACAAAACACAACGGTCATAGAAACTTATTAGAAGCAACTAGTCGTGAATTTCGATCGTGATCCATTCTGTAATACTTTCGCGGTAATAATAAGACTTTTTATCTTGACTGCTTTTAGACTCACTTGTTCCACTCCAATTCACGCTTTACTGGCATCATACTTGGTCCAAGGTATCTACAAATCTTTTCCTATAGTTTTTTTCTAGAAATGAATTCGTACGTTTAAATATAGATATATTTATCATTGTTTTCGCTATGACAGACCGCACTGCCATGACTTTCGCCATATTTCAAGGTCACATATGACGGTGTTTAGTTAAGTTTGGTTGGTTTGTTTGTTGAGGGCATTGAAATCATATGGTCTTTCTATCCTACGTTCATATTACTTCAACTTTTCCCCGGTACAAATCGTCGAAGACCGACTTTTGACAGGCCAGTTTGATGTAACTGTAGTGTGAATTTTTTTACGAATGGGAGGAGGGTTGGGAGGAGCTCTTTATGAAACGACCCAGGACCAGTTTCAAAGTGCGTCACATGATTTTGGATACTTTGTCATGGTTTTCAATGCTTTAGGCCCATGGTGCATAGGCTAGTCCATACTAAGGGTACAGGAAGAGTGTATGTTAAGCATATTTGGGTTGTGATGCGAGTAGTTACCCTTTCTGATTTGATGATAGCCTTATGCTTGCTAAGTAACTCAGTTGAGATCGACTCAATGCAAGGGCTTGGTAACCATATCAAAAGGGACCTGACGAGATTGTAGAATGGAAGAGGCCTATAAAAGATGGAAGAGTAAAACAAGCAAATTGGTCTATAGAAGAAGATAGAGGCGAAGATATAGAAAATAAAGGTATAACGAGAATGCGAATGAGGGATAGTGTTTAGGAAAGAGAGCGAAAGGAGCGGAAGGGAAATTACACAAGATGCAGTCAAACCGAAAGAAGAAAGAAACAAAGAAAGGCAGCGGGTCAATACTTCAATGGGAAAACCGGGCTTAAATAGTGAAGAGGTGAACCCAAACCGCAGAAACTGCTTGAAGTCATGGCATTCCGCTTTACTTTGGTCAGGTGAAGTAGTCAGCGTAAAAGTATTTGTGGGAATGAAAGACAGAGTTTCTGTAGGTAGTCTAGTGGTTTTTGCCGAATAATTCAAAAAGTTATTGTTGTAGATACATATATAATTAAAGGATATCTCCCCATGATTTCGTTTTTATTGGAATTACTGCACAAGTTCTCTTTGTACTAGAATAAGGACTTGAAAGGCTGTCATTTGTAAAAACGAAATACGTCTCAGTGAGCAGCCAACTACTCTCTTGTGAAGCATCCAGATTGTAGATAAAACGTAATTCTATTGATTGAAAAAAGCCAAGTCGCATTTATGATAAGCTTGTTGGTTATCAGAATTGTATTGTTGGCATAAGAGCCTCAAAAGTCAGAAGCAATTACTTTAGGGGTTGCCCGTAGTTAAGGTTTTCAGCTTGCGACATAAAAGTTTGGGATCATTAAGTGATAAAAAGATAAGGGTGACACGTTCAGGTCTGCTTTTTGAACGAATGATGTTAGTGTTGCTTGTGCGTAAAGTACATTTTGTAACACCAGAAACCGTATACTTCAATAGAATTTACCCCGCAGCAGATCTTGTACGGTGGTTTCCTTGCTCGAAGTATTTCCAAGGTAGCTTTATAACATCTCTTTCTCATAGTAGCGTACTTACAAATAGAGGTACTATTAGATCAAAGTTACTACCATTAGATCATGTTACTACCGTTACATCAATGTATTACATTTCGTGCTTCTTTATGCGATTAAAACTTAAGTATTTGTCCCTAAACCCACCGCATTAAACGAACTTTAATTTTCACACCCCACACGAACTACTATCCGGTAGACCTCGAATTAGTATTTTCGGCTGCCCAAAACGAAAGTCGTATAGACCTCAACAATCATCAATCTATTTACCAAGGTTATTATTTGGATTTTTTACCGCGCTATAAAAGCTACACTTATCCTTGAGCAAATTGGTTCCAATGAAAAGCTGCAAGCAGAACTATTCTGCTTTAGGGAGCCGATATGTCGTCAAGTATGTTCAATATTTTATGGCTGTTTTGTTAATAGAGGTCCTTTCCTTATGGTAATTGTTATGAGCCATGGAGATTATACTTGGCGCCAAAGAAATATCTGAAATCATAAAACTATACCATCTAGCGAGCTTTGTGTTAAAATGATTTGCTGACGGTTGGAAACACGGTTATTAAACGATGATAAGTGCACTCAGATAAGTAGCTATGATAATTAAATCGATCATTAGGCACCATACTATTGGTACAATTTAATAGCGAATAATTGTCGAGGTTCATTGCCCACGTGTTGAGAATGAACAACACAAATAGTAGAAGCTGACGCTTTATAATATGTTTTCACCTCACACAACGGACGTAGTATCAGTTTTCATTGAGTGCAGATTCTTCCCGTGGTCCATGAGAGTCCGCCCCTCCGCGTGTTTAAGGCTGTCTCATGGCTTTCTTCCCTGCCCGGTAGCCTAAATTGAGGGGCGTTGCCTTTGGACTCCCCAGTTGCCCTTTATTTATTAGTTAGCCTGTTTTGTGGTTTTACTGTTTATTTTGCTTAGCTTCAATAATGCGTCCACTGCAAATCAGCGCGGTCTTTGGAGATGAGACTGCCACTGTTAGATGTGGAATTACGTTTTTTAGAATATCTTATACAATTGTTCCAGGTTTTTTTCTTTCTTTTTACTTCATAATATTACCGGAAACCTTGTTCTCTAGCCTAAGCACATTGGACCACTTTACAAGCCATCATCAGAATACGTCAGAGTAACAAACCCCGGTCGAGGCGGCCAGTGGATTTAAACAACTAGGTTTATGTTGCAACTTAGTACACCATGTCACTTTTGCTCCTGAATTGGTTGTATACGATACAAAAAGAATGCAACATATGTATAACCATATTATAGGGATAGAGTATCATCCTTGTAAGCGATCTGGAGTTATATTCGTAGTAAATTCCTGCTTTCCCATGTTCCGCACACTTTAATGCCGTTAAAATTTTATGTTTGGTAATATAAGTTTTTTTATAAGTTTTGCAGTGGAAGACTCCACTGTATGATCACAGGAACATTACTGATTATGTCTTATAGCTATGTCTTGCTTATCTATTACTTATCACTGTGAATATGTTATTGTTTCCTTTCGTAAGCCGAAGTTGGTAATTACGAGGATTTACAAGAAAGAGAAAAATACATACGTGGATTTGAGTTCATGCCAGAACAGGTAAATGCGTCAGTAAATTGTTGTTTCAAGTAATTGTCTATTATAAGTCAGGACAACCATGAGCGAGGGTATTCCAAATCAAGGCTGCTATATCTTAAGCGGTAGTTGTTATCACGTAGGGCCTTCCTTTTTCTCTCGTAAGTGGTTTGTGCAGTGGTTTATAGGTATAAAAGGCAGTAAAACTTGTTTATTTAATGCCCTTTTTCATACACTTGTCCTCGTTCATGCTACTTCTTTTGTCTTTTTCGCGACACCATTTCTGTTCTTGTTCGTACACTTTTGTATGTTATTGTTTTACATATTTCTGGTTCGTCTTTTGGCTTCTGTTATCGATCTCCTGGCGAGAAGGAGAAAAATGTTGACAAGGAGAAAAATTGAATAGAATCATGCGATTTTTTGGTTAGCGCTGACAATGATCTCTTACCAACCATTTATCGCTCGAGTTGGGTCGAGTCATCACGTCGTCGGGCTCCCTTTCCATTTCCGTGTTGCATGGTTGTTCATATCAGTCATTTTGCATGAGCTGTCATTTTGTTTTAAATTTCAGGCATCGTAAGTGTCATCAATCAAATGATTATCTTATTGATATGAAATTTCGTGTTCCTTTTAGCGGGAAGAATTTTTGGATAAAGTTATTGAATTTCACAAAAAGCACAGGTGTGTGATAAGTCCTACTTTCGTGGTAATAAAACGTTTGATGTTACTACAGGCGAACCTATCCTTATTTGAAATGTAGTATAGAGTAGCTTGGAATTTTTTTCATGCATAACATTACTATTTCAACTTGATGGACGCTTTGCCAATTCATGTACGACGTCGAAAATCTTTTGCGACTAAAAGTTGCACTTACTGTATATTTGCACGGTGAAAATTTTTTTCTACGTGCATGACGTTTTGAAAACTTTTAAGACGGGCTCTTCGCATCAATTTTACAACATAGTTTCGCCCTTGGAGGATTTCTGAAGGTTGTTGAAACTGGAATTCAGGCACATTGTATGTTTGACCTTCCGACGAAGTTTAGCACACGAAATATCTGTGGCCAGTCAATTTTGAGTGAGTAAGAGCCTGTGCGGGGTACTAGATCGTAACAATAGCTGCAAATCTAAAGAGTACATGTTGAAATTTAAGGTAGATTCCATAGTCTAGTTATATGGATGAACATCGGAGGGCTGCATTGTACAACATTCAAACCAGCACTTCTTGCACTGCAGTCACGTTTGAGAAATTGTCAGAGAAATGAAGAACATTACCTTGGGAATCCTTACGTTATAAAGCAATTTGGAACACTTTATCATATACATTTAATGGTAAGATAAGTGGCCCGTCGATCCTCGGAAGATCCTCCGAGGCGAGGCATTATCGGTGACCACGTGGAATGTTTATTGCCTTTTGTATATTCGTTTGCTTGGGTACTTCATGAGATTTGATTAGATGATCTAATGGTGTCAATGCAGTGCAGATTTGTAAATTCGGGGAAGTGCTACACATCGTATCTGTTTAAATTCTTAACTGAAACTCTCTTCTTGCAGTGGACTATCACCAGCAGATTCAGAGTTCCAATATTTAGAGAATGCTCGGAAGCTGCCACTTTATGGTATGGAATTACACGAGGCTCGGGTATTTGATTCTAAATATAAAAGAACGTACAGACTAAAATTAATAATCTAAATAACTAATACAAATGACATACATATTAAAGCAATATGGTAACTAAAACAATCATCAATCAGTATAAGAACATAAACTCAATAAGAATGAAATAAGAAATTAAAATGTACCTCTTGAATCCTGGTATTCTTGGGATTAACCAAACCAGCGTTCCAAAACGCACGACTAAACCTTTCTAAAACTTACCTAAAGTAATGCGCTTATATTGCCTAAGAAAAACGTGACGGAATTAAATAACACAAAGCGGAATATAAACAAACATGAATACAAGTAAAAATGCGTGGTACTAATAACTTCCTACCGGATACTAACCTACGCAAAACTAACATAAACCAAAATTATTAATACTAAATTAAACCGGAATATTATTTTTATGACGTAAACGAAACTACCGCTCTTTTGCTGCATCAATGGCCGGTGGGCATAACAAGACCCACGCCGGTACGAGTACGAGTGCGAGTACGAGTTCTTCGCGTGGAATGAAAAAGTTTTACTCGTACTCGTTGTCTTTTGTACAAGGTGTTTAGATGGGCAACTAGATGAGGTTCTATTAGTAACTGCTTTACTCAACAATTTTTAGATGACTGGAGTATATTTTTGTGTTGTAAATTTAACCGATAATTAATCTATACTATTATTTCTTTGTGGAATTATGGAAGTGCAAATCACTAGCAACAGAATTCGTACATCGGAAAGAGACTTCTGGTTGGTAGTTTTTGTAGAGGGAGGACAGCAACTTGTGGCCAATCTATGTTTACGGTATAATCGGTTATAATTGTAATTACATCGTCGAAATCAAATAGACATCTCTCGTTTCAATAATAAAGAGCTAGTTTACCAAATCAGGGAAATGTAAAGTGGGCCTATGGTAGCCTACTTCTTCTCATCGATTCACAAGTGGCATAACAGGCCTAGAGGGTTCTAAGGCTCGTCAGTAACTATAGAGTCTAGAGAGATAAAATAATTGTGCTTTTACCTCTATTTCCTGATCATTCTATGTAGACAAAGCCAATCAGTCTTGTTTCAATTAAATGTTACTATCGATTTCTAAGACGTCTCAAAGAATTTGAGTGCTCTAGTGAACTGCTGCCATCGCTGTTGTTTACCTGAGCTCAAAACGGCATATTTCGACTGAAGTCTACACTGGCCTTGATATCGATAAACGCGTCCACTTCAAGGCTCTAAAGGTCTTCAATTTTGATCCAGTCACGGCAAATGAACTTGGCACAGTGTCTGCAATTCCTGTGAACGCATTTCCTAGCGATTTTAGAGCGTCAAAAATTATATGAAAACTCGTCTTGGAGGGAACGAGATTTTCATTAAAACTCGTCCTGAACGAGATGTTTAGGACGAGTCTCAAAGATGATTCCATGCGCAGTAGGAATCTCATACTCGTACTCGTCGGGGATCTAAACCTCTCTATTATGGAGTTTTTGACCTTCTGTTTTATCATTTTTCTTTGAAAATCATGATCGTTTTAACTTTAAGCTTAAATATTCTATTTTTAATTCGTAAGAACAATTTGCTCCCCTCAAATAAGAGTAGAGGATGATAAAAAATATTTCACTTTTCGCAAAAATGATAAAATATGTTGTGCAATAAGGCGAAATTTGTTAAAGAAACTTAATTTCGCAATTAATTGAGAACAATTACAAGAAAATTACATTTTTCGATGAAATTGCACAAACAGTGATTTAAGAGTGACATTTCGCTTGTTTTGTGGTTATTTTTTCAGTTATAATGCTAAAAAGAAAGAATACTACAAACACTTAAAAAATAAAAATTCACCACGAAAATCAGATTTTTAAGCCTTTTTACAAAATTTTAGAAATTTTGCAATATTGCGCAACAGTTAAGAGCCATATATGTCGTCATTGATTCCAAATTAAAATATTTTTTCTAGATTGTGGAAAAAAGTCAAATTATAATTCTACCAAACATCTTTGCAAAAGCACTAGTGAATACCGAGTTATGGCACGTCAAACTGCTACTACTTACTAATATTTGCGTAAAGGGAGAGCACATGAAGTAGCGAAGAAACGAATGAAGCAAAGTATCCTTGTAGATCAGACAAATCGTCCTGTAAAACCGTGGATTTTCAACTGATTAATTCTGTGGCAACTCTGAACATTGACCTAGTGGTACCATATCATAACCCAGGCCCTTTTTGGGTCAGCGTTGCTTGTCTATCGTATGTGTTGTGTGTCTTGGTAATTGCTCCTTTTCACTATATTACACGCTCTATCGAATTTTAAGAAAATGTTTATGAAATGCGTAAGATAAAGGTCAGTAGATCAATGCAAAGCCTTCAAATGTGGTTGGGAGTTATTGCCTAGAGGCCCGGTCACACCCCCAACGATACCGATATTGATATCTATAATGACAACGATAAATCGTCTTTTGAGCGGTCACACCATCAACGATACATATCGTTGGACGAAGCACGTACAGCTACAAATCGTATGACAAGCAGTG
>JAAAKM020006971.1:122524015-122542619 GCA_010016025.2 Alatinidae sp. Z8VKAUB7J3 | reverse complement strand
TTTTGAGCGGTCACACCATCAACGATACATATCGTTGGACGAAGCACGTACAGCTACAAATCGTATGACAAGCAGTGAAATTTGCACAAGCAATGAAGACGATATATTGTCGCTGTTCTTGTTAGCCAGGTTGGTTAATAGGGAAAGACACACCGGGATAGGTTGGTTATATCGAAGTGTCATTATGACAAGTTTTCTAGCATTGCTGAAAGTCAGTTTAATCTGAACGGCATTCAGAGAAGGAAACATTAAGTTTGAACAGGTTGACAATACACAGGAAGTGGTGCTCGTGATTTTAAACAAACTAGCAAAGAATAGCTCTGATCACGATCTTATGTAAGAGTAAAAGCTGACTTCAACACAAAGAAAAAAAGAAAAGGTTCTGTGCCTTTGTAATAACTGACTTATTAAGTTTTATACCGTGCTGTCTAAACAAAGGTTCTTTTTCGAGATACGACGACACTGCCTCTGCCAAAACTTTCGAGGATAGAAAATGTTAACTAATTACCAATAATGAAGACCAAACTGCCAGCCAATGCCATCCACATATCACCTGGCTTCTTAGAACCTGTAAAGTCCTTATTATTGTTATCATAAAGTACTTGATTCATTTCCGCAGCCATGATCAACTCTTCGACTCTGTCGTCCTCCATTTTGAACTCATCTCTGCTATTTTCTATGCGCTGACTGGCTAAGCATGTTTTGTCGTTGAACTACCGTTGGCAAAGTCGCTCGAGGATCGATTCCCCAACGATATCGCTGGGACCCCCAATAATCGTATCGTATCGGTATCGTTTGCGGTGTGACCGCTATCAAGTGAAGAAGGGCCAACGATGTGTTTTATAGTCATCGGTATTGTTGTAGGTGTAAACGGGCCTTAAGAATCAGCTCGAATTCCTTTCAAACCCTGCATGCTTAGCACTATTACACTTGACAAATATTAAAGCCATTATATTTGTTTAAAGAATGGAGAGGGGCTGCCTACAAACTGTGTAATGAAACAGGAGGCTAAAATGACCCTTTTGGGTAATCCAGGATGGGAAGATAATGCTATAGCTGTAAAGAGACACGTAGACAGAGGTATCTGCCCTTTTCTGTGTTGTTCCGGGCTCTTGCGGGTTTTCATGTTTTTGTTGCACGTGTGTTTTGGGGGTTTTTTTCAGGTGCCTTGCGTTGATTTGATACAATCGTTTGTTACTACTATTGATTGCTATAAAGCCCTGAATTCTTAGCGTTAGCTTATCAAAGAATTATGGTAGTAATTTAAGCAGCAAAATCGCCTCAAAAATCCCTTGTATCATCTCTTTATTCCTGAATAATATTTCTTTCCTTCTAGTTGCGTCACTCTTGTCGACATTACATCAACTTAGATCGGACAATATCAAGTTAGAGAATCGATTGTCGGAATTGGCAGCGCGTCGAGATAGACTACTGGCAGCCAACGCCAGGCTTTCTCTCCCATTAAAACTCGAGAGCTCACTCACCACCCCCAAACCATTGTCTAGTATGCTGTCCAAGTTGAGAGATGACACTACCGACGCCACTGGAATGTTAAGTAACGCGAGAACCCCCTACTTGAATGGGGACGTAAATAACGAGGCCGTCACTTTCAATGGTTTGGTTCCAAAAAGTGGGGGTTCATTAACTAGTTCGCCTTCGGATGGCAGTCCCAACCAGACAACCAACTCAAGTGGATCGAAAAAATCGGAGTCAAAATCCAATCAATCCACGCCAGACAAAAAGGAGAAGAAAACAGGAAGTACGAACAGCTCTGGGAAAGGTTCAAAGCCATCGAAATTAACGCCTGGAGGTGCTGGAAAGAAAGAAAAGACAAAATCCAAGAATGAAAAAAACGAGCAAGAATTAATACAGCAGCATTTTCTAATGAATGGAGGCGGACAGCAATCGCCTCAAATACCAGGATCAATGTTGCAGCCTATGTTCCCGTGTACCCAGGACTCTTCTGGTTTGTTACAGCCAGGACCATCTATAGTAGATAGCCCATCGTCGTTTATTCATCAAATGCTCCACCAGCGTAGACAAGCATCTGCAAGCCTTCCCACTCCTGATCCAAACGCAGTCAGTATGCTTGGTCTGATGCAACCACCTCACCCATTTAATTACAGTGCGTCAAACCACAGTACTCCCATTGGAGGTAACCTTTGCTACGGGGGAGGGGAGCAAGCTAAGGTAAGTTACAATCGTGTATAATTAATAGTATTATAAAAGGGGATGTGTATTAGTGATCTTCGTTTATTGGGAAGACGCCCTGGCAGAAGGCTTTGTGAAGATAAAGATCCATGACACAGTGCTACATGTATTATTGACGTTTTGTCAGTTTAACTTGACAAGAGCATAGTAGGAGCTAATATTACAAGTTTTGAATCCTAACATTAGTTCTTGTTTGTAGTGACGTTCAGTGGACAAATCCATTCGTGGGCTAAATCATGGCTGTTCCATGGCACTAACAAACCATGGTTTTAATGGCGCGTTGATTAAAAGAAGACATGAGTCTCAAGTAAACATCGCGTTTGAATCCATTGGACTGATCCAAATGGGACGGGAGTGACAGGCGTTGTTTGGTCATGTTACTAATTGCTTATTTTCATCTTTGTATGTCAAATAGAGACACATGCTACCCAATAACGTGTATGTATAACTGAAACTATATGGTGTACTTAATACCAGTAATATTCGTAAGTGTCTGAAAGTCCGAAGGCTGCTCACCCCTTATGTAGACCTTCCTATAGATGTCTTCCGTCTTGCTAATACTTGATTGGCCTAATAACAAAGCAGGTACAGTCATTGGTCTAACTGTATAATATGTGTGATACGCTGCCTTCAACTGACAACTTGCATTCAATCTTTTCTTGTAGGGAACTAGCCACAAGAAATAGGAACTGTTAACCATCAAGACATTTTGTGGATAATAAGCAGTTTTATTCGAGCATGCGCCTCATGGCTTATTATATGGTCGGGGATCACTCAGCTTCTATTTATTCGTGTAGAGTCAGCCACCAGCACCTTACACTCCAACTGAGCTGAATATGGAACCCCATCTGCCCTAAATAAAGGAGGCACCTGGTTTGTGGCTTATCAGTAGTTCATACTACAAACGCAGCAAGGCGCCTCGGACCTATTGGCTGTGCGCGTTTGCATCGTACAAACGGACAGATTTGAACTATGAACATTGTTTTGTAGGTCTTTTTCAAATGGCACATTTGCTTGGGAGAGGAATGTTACCACCTCTTGTTCAAGTTTCTCTTGTTCGTTTTCTTACTCAGTCTCGTCCGTCGTACAGGGTCACAACTTACCCTTTCCCAATCTGTTTCTAATGACACAATATGATTCCAACTTTCCTTGCCTTTACGCGAAATCTTTTTGTTCTAATCTCCGTGTATGTCTTCTGGCTTAGGTAAATTCAATAGCTGAATTAGTACCCAGTCTCCTATGCTGATGTACTTTTCAGTGATTTTCAAATGGGATGGTGTTTTATCCATATTTTCATACATTCGTTGTATATTCAGCTGTTAGGTGTAGCTTTTACATTGGAAAGACGTGTTCAAGTCGTGTAGTCTCAAAGTGGTTTTGTAACTTTTCTTCCAGAACGAAATAAGTTACTTGAGTTATTCTCCTCGATACGCAAGCGCAACAATCTGAACGTTGCCTATCTGTTAAGCGAGCAACACTGATAGACAGTGCTCTCAAACTTTTCCAGTTCAAGGTTTTTGTGTAAACGTATCAGTATTCGTTGTTCACTTTGTATCATTTTTAACTGACGCGGTGTAGTTGTCTGAACTCATACAGAGATAATCTCTACGCTTTACAAATAGAATATTCGAAATATTGTGGTTAACCAATGTTATGTACTGTCTCGTATTGATTTGAAAACATTTCAACGTAAACCGAGCCGCAAAAGTAAACAGCTTTGGCTAACTCTTACTTTAACAAACCTTAAATCTTAACACAATTACATGTTTGAAAGTTTGGAAGCGTCCTTTAAGAACAAAAAAGTGTACTTGTATAACATCAGTTGTTTTTCCTTATTGGTTATTTGAAATATTGTTTTGATTACACTGGAAACCTGTTGGCAGAATATTAATAATTCAAATTATTGCGTATTAGTTAGATAACTAGTTTCACTTTTATATTGATGCTGTCTTCAAAATAAGTTTAACGTTGCATCAGTTTTGTAATTTCTGGACACAGTTGACAAACAATATAGAAAAAATATTTTCCTAGAGGTTTTAATGGCTTGAGTTGTGTTTACCCGCAAGCAATTTCGAAAGACTAGTACAATGAGATAATCACCAGTTGTAGTGGGTGATTCCCTTCCTTCTTGAAATCTGCTTTTCGAAGAGTACGTTCGAAAAATAACGCCACTTGATTGGTTCATCGAATTGAGATATCCTCTTGAATTTGGATGGAAATGTCTGCCTTTGCAAGTATAAACTATGAAATGACGTCAGTCGTTCTTGTGTTGTAAAGAATATTTATATTAGGGAGAAAGATACTGCTAGAGATTTCTTCAATACGTTATACCACTGTCAACACTAGTAATTTGTTTCATTAAATGAGTGTATCTAAAGAAATATCTGTTTACTTATGTACATTTATATAAAACAATGCAGAAAATAAGAAGCTACAAGTCGAAAAATAAACTAAAACGTGGAAACCTGGCTGCTTAACCAGGCCCTTTGTCAGGTAGGTGAAGCAAAGATGCATTCTAAGGATACACTTTATTAAAACAATCTTTATAAGAACATCGAACCACACAGATTGCAATAAATTAAGCACAATTCAAGAGCAGCAAAACATTTCACTGAATGCCAGGCCTCAAAGATATTCTGAAGCTCAGTAAGAAACGTCTTGTCACTGACACAGTCATTTTCTGAGGTCAACCAACCAGTCACAAAAATACATAGGAATGATTTCAGACGACTTAAGTAAAAACCAAATGCCCTCAAAATTTCGGGGATGGCTAAAAACACAGAGCATTGAGCCTTTCTGGTTCTTATGAAAGAAAGTATATTGACTCGAAGGCGATTAACTTGGCAAAATAAGCTTTTTAAAGCAAATGGTCGAAAAGTAACTAAGCTAAAGCTGAGAAAAATGAAAACTTCGATTCATTCGAGGACGGCATCATTAGAGTCGTCAACAAACTCGAGTACTACAGGAAAGATGGCCCACTTAATATCCTGAGCTGGCTCTGTGAGTTTTGAGGCCATTCCAAGCCATGACATGGGAGGGCAGAATCCGACAGCTAACAGATTTTAATGCCAACCTGCCAACTTCCGAAGGGAACTTTTGCGATAGGTGATTACGCAGCAGTCTTAAATCTGCAGCTTGGAGGAACACAACTACCATAAGTTGGCTAGAAATATAATCTGTGTCCTGGTACGAATTCCAATCACCTATTTCAGCAAAGGGGACTCTTTATTTTCGTGTACATGAAAGCAAGGAACAGAGAGCTGCTTGACTCATACTGACGTAGATGTCCTCAGGTGCCCAAACACTTTTCATTAACTACAAACTTTTCATTAAGCTTTGCCAGCCAATTTGCTAGGTGATGTAGGAATGAGTTTTAAGGCCATAATTAGAGTGTCAAACCGCAGTCAAATTAGCTGCGCACCACTCTAATAATACTCGAGTATCAAACGTAAAATGACTTTAAATAAGACGGTTAAAAGGTTTGTTCAGAGTAGGATACAGGTCGAACTCTCATTTCCCCCCAAGAACATGCGCAACATTTCACATTTGAGCTTCAAAAAACTTCGTTTAATATTTAATTGTTTAATAAAACTTGTACAGTGATAGGGGATGTGCAAGTCAGAATATTCATCATGTATAAGATTTATTGTTAAAATCTTATCTTTCAAGGGACTATTTTCTGAAAGCGGTACCTTCTAAAGTCTTTCAAATTAACAATATTAGGACTACTGTTCCCTCCCCAAAACTAACACAAAATATAAGTAGCTAGTTAAGCAACTTCAGTAGCCTACGGATTTCGACTTAAATATGTACCAACTGGAGCTGCAGATCTACCGACAGCAGACCGACCTCTTTTATAGTTACAGTAAAATGCCGGTCAATCTTGACGTTAAGGACGGAGAGTGTTTACGTAATGAAGATTTATCAAGGTAAAAAGTGAGTTCAGACAAAAGTGTGAAAGGAGGCAGCAATATAAGGATACAACCATGCACCAACAACCAATGCTACTAAACAATTCAATATGTCTGTTGATTGAGAGGTTAAAAGCATTTATGGAGAGGCCAGCAAGTCGTCTAGAGGGTCGGAACTTCCTCACCCTCCCACCACCAATGGTGACAGGCCTGTGCAGCTCAACCCAAGCTTTCAGAATCTTTATTCCTTCACCCAGCGTACTTAAATGCATACATATAATATCATGTGCAATATACCTTTTCTGTTTTTAAAGGTTTATCTGCACAATGGACAACAAAAAAAATACCCTTTTCATTAACAATCCTCCCTATAAGGATTACTGAATATCGTGTTCTTGACAATTGTGAGTATATTTATTATAGTAAAATAGTAGGCTACATCTGTGCAAGTTTGGACCTCACATTTAAATACACAATTTGCCGGTCTCTCTGCTACAAAGTATCCATAAGAACGACATAAAGGAACTGTCAAAAAACTAATCTGGTTCAAATCACTTCAGTTATTCAGAGCCTAGATGGTATATAACACAGAAGCTGTTTGTTCTATGAACCGCGTTCAGAAAGATTAGGGTGACTAATGCTGTATCATATACCATATCTCCAATGTACAATTCATTCAATTTGGAAGTGTTTCAAACTTTTACTGATGCTAATAAACGCCTGGTATTCTTTTATTTTAACACCAAATGTCACAATTTAAAGCGGTCATCTAGCTTGGAAGCGCCCCTCTAGTATGTATAAGACAAAGAAAAAACCACACCCATTCTTTTGGTTTCTTATCCTCTGTAATGCCTACTCATGATTTCCGGGCAGGTAATACTACAGAAGTAAATAGCAACTGACTCACTTTCACGTGATCTTAAAATATGTAATTTATATAAGAAATTTGGAACTGACCAGTATGTCAACCCCGTACTACTATTATTTTCTAAACCGTTGTTGATATCCCACTGTCATTCTGAAGAATAATAACATTGCTCTGCCGCCGAAGTAATATATTGTGGCGAGCCGGGCTTGGTGTTAAAATATGTTTTTAACATTCTTTCGCAACAGAAAGACCACGGAGGGACTGAATGATTCAGGAATAGAGAGCAACGAATGTTCAAATTATTTCCACTACCAATTAACTTATTTTAGTACGCGATTGCAAGGAAATCTGTTGTGATACTACAGTTTATATAGTCTGTGTACCAAGGCAGTACCAAACCAAGTAGGCCTACTCGTATCAATACGTCGTTAGCAGGTATACTGATAATCATTTGTCTCACGATATTGTTACTTTCATTCAGAAACGCGACGTTTCAACTGCATACTGCTAGTCTTCGTCAGGCGGTGTGTCAACTTTGGTCTTTTAGAGTTTATAATTGTCCGTGATGGTTCATCTTCGATACTCGTATTTCAGTGGGAAGCTGTTTCGGTGGCCGACCGCCCTAACATTGGTCTCCTGTTCCGGTCCTGTACTTCTTGCTGCTGTGTTTCTGGTCCTGGTCCTGTGCTTCTTGTTGTGTTTCTTTAGTGTTGGCATCTGTCCCTCAGGAAGTTCTATGTCCTTGCCCCTGCTTATGTTATTAGGGTAAAGCCTGATTTGAAACTTAACTCTGCGGGTGTACCAGTTTTGCTCCCAATCTATAAGCCTAATTTCAATCCAACACATGGAGTGGCCAGTATCCTGCGCATGTTCCGAAACAGCAGGCGTTTGTGTGCAGCCCGGGCGTATATCTCGATCGTGTTCCTTAATCTTCTCTCTCACTGCCCTCCTAGTTTCTCCAGCGTACACGTCTCCGCATTAAGTTCATCAATAAGTGATTCGAACGACCTCCTACAGCTTCATGATTTTAATTATTTGTTCTTTGGTTCCAAGCTTAAAAAACATGTATTGATAAGAGATTTATGGCGGTTTAGACTAGCATAACATCATTATAGATTGGGCAGAAGTGCCAGTTGCATCTTCATTCACCCTTGTTAGCACTGCATATTTAAAAATTTGGATTTTCCAGCACCTTGCGGTGGCAGCAACAATTGGTGTTTTTAGGTAGCAACAGCATTTGTTGTGCAAACACTATTCTGTTGTTGGCTCAGGAAAAAACTTTGCTTGATCTTAGACCAACTTGCTCTTTTTCTGTGGAAAGCAAATTTGAGTGTCACTGTTAAGTACAATTAACGTATAGTATGAGCTCATCATTGTCCCTTCAGCACGGTAAAGATAAGGCTAAGATGAGGCTTTCTTAGGAGTACAGAGCGTCGGTTATCTTCAATTAGTGGCTATTTTACGGACGTCTATTCAAGAGGAAAAGTTCATATTGCATAAAGTTAGTGGCTGTCGCATGGCATATCCTATGAAAGAGTGTTCCCTTTGAGTTTGAATCAAGTGAATCGACAGTATGTGACAATCCGCTTTTAAACCTCAAGATCTCAACTTCGCCCCTTCAGAAACAATATGTTCGTTGTCTAGACCATGGATCCTCTATGGCACCTTTAATTAACGTAATTTCTTACTATTCCAAGAACGGAACACATTTCATGTTACTTGATTCAGATAGGGATGAAATTCTATATGTAGAAAAAAGAGGCCTTGTAGAAGAAGCTTCACAGGTACAGCGACGGCGCAGAGCAGCAGGGAGCTTCAGCGCTTTCCACTTTTTAACCAGTAACGGTTTTTTTCGCAAAGGGAACAAAGAAGACACATAAAGAAGAAAGCGAAGCCAGAAAGAGGGTCCTGTGTCAGCCCTTGTCAAATAATGCGAGCCTTCTCTGCAGATCGAATGGAATTAAATAGAGATAGCTTTGACTATTGTGCTTCATTTTGATTTGGTGACCCCACCCCGGAAGTAAAAAGAAGACTTCGAAAGTAAGGCTTGATGCAAAAATAAGAATGAAGTTTGATAACGTTGTATTGTTAAGCCACTTGGTTTTTATCCATAGTAATACCAATGTCAGAATTGATCAGGTACAGCGTTTGCAGTAAGCATTTTGAAGACATAATAGCTAGAAACTAATACGTGGCACTTTTGATGTCACTGATGACAAGTGTTTGGGAAAATGTTTATCTTGATGCTTCCTTTGTATCTCGGTGGTGACGTGCTTCTATTTTCTCCAGTAAGTTTCAAACTCTCCATATAACGACCCCTTTTCGTCTTCTTTATAACATGCAGTGGGGTTCTTGCAGCTTGATTGCCCCGATGGCAACCTTACAAGACACCTGCTACAGAGAAGCGGGGATCTCTATTGTTGCTTGGAGCTCAATTTCAATGTCCGCCGTCAGAGGATTGGGAGCTAATGTGGAAACGCGACTAGAACAAAAGTTTGTCGGAGTCACAATATCTCAGTTGGTAAAGCAATATGCCATGACAGCGAGGTTCCCGGGTGTGCATAAAGGACAGTGACATGTTTTCATTCCACTCTGGAAATTCTGAAGATCATTATCTGCATTATAACTCCATTAAATGATATTGTGTTTAAAGTATAGTTTCCACTCTACTTCAGTTTATAACGTTCTTATGGGGATATTAATAGTTCCTAAGTAGAATTTTGACAATTTCGTGCTACTTTAGAGAGTTGCAATAAATTTATATGGAGAATCTTGTGACAAGTTTCAGAATTAAGCGGTCTTACAGATATATTGCCTTTAAGGGTCTCGACTAAGGCAAGTACATTATCTAAGTGAACTTCTTGTGTAATCATCCAGGTCAGGTAAGTGTACTCCCTAGAGAGTTATTGCTACTGGGAGCTTATGTAACGACTAGAGTAATAGCACTTGATATTATTGGGGCTCAATCTAGGTCAGTTGAAAGAGCACATGTCATGTGTGCATGAGTTAGAGATTCGAATCCCAGTCGTGAGATATATGTGTTATTTCTCTAGAATCCGTTCAAAATGTATAATTTTAAATCCTCTTTTCTTGATAAAACCTTGTATAATTCTTTAAGCTTTCAATTATAGAATTGCAAGGAAGGATTGTGGGAAATATCCACTTATCAATAAACAGTAAACGATAGAAATAGAAGATAAGGACGATGTAATGTTACAACTACTATACTAAATTCTTTAAACATGAGTATAAAGCACTACAATGCTATAGAAAAGATACTTGGAAAACATAAAAAAATAAAAGAATCTTTTTTCAAGACGTGTTTGATTCAAGGTATAATTGAGAAGAGGGGATTCGAACAGTCAGTTTTGAAAAGAACACTTAAGGGTCACCTAGCTCAGTTGGTGGAGTATATGCCAGAGTATTGTGGGTCACTCGTTTATGCAACGATTGCTACATATTATCTCTTTCTCTCTAGTATTTTTTCAAAATTCTTAATCCCCTTTTGTCAATTATAACTTAGTGGCGACAATTTCCTACAAACGCCGAATCTTCTACGTTATGTAATTTGCTTTCGGAAAAGGAAAGTTTGGGTTTTCAATGATTTCCTTGAAATGTTTTCGAACCTTAGAAAGCTGATCGGTCGTCTTTAAAATTTTTGGGGGAGAGCTACCGAATTAATTCTCATCTTTTTATGACGAGAAACACATGTATGTTACTCAATGGTGATGGATTACTCTGAAATGTAAGTTACAGTATTGCCGGAAACAGTTCCACCATTCTAACATTATCTCTAATAAAAGTACCGTTTTTTATGATATTGAAAACACTCAGTAAGTAACTCTTATCTCATCTTACGCATACTTTCAATTTCTCCCGATAGTCTTCTCAGCTCGATCTACCAACAACCACATAGTGCGTCAATACCCGAAGAAATGATCAACTAAATCAAAATTTTAAAAGAAAAAAACTTTTAAAGAAGGAAAACCTACAACTAAATCATTTACAAGTGTAAAGAAAGGAATATATTATACCATTCTGAAGACTTCCTAAGCTATCCTTTTTGAAGATTTCCATGAAAACACAATTTTCATGTCTTCTAGCAAGACCTAACGTCATACTTACATCATAAACGTCTACCATAAATTTAGATAAATGAGTTACAAGATGATTAAACTTAAAACTTACTGACAATCAAAACTACAAAATAAATCATGTACATTCCTCTTTCAAGTCAACTTCTGCTGTAAAATTTGTTCTTTTCAGTCTCTTATATCATACAATTTTTCGCAATTTTCTTTACTCAGACGTATATGTAAATATTTGATATTAAGCAGAAAGGAAGACAGAACAGAGCGTATGTCTCAATCAAATGTGAGTAAAATATCTTACGGTGAATAATAATGGACAGATATCAGGATACAACACCATCAATATGTTTTTCATGAAAATGATTTTTCAACTTAAGCTGGTAAAACTATTAAACATTACACAGTGCTTTTTCTATTATTCTGGCTTTTGCAATGAAAATTCCCTAAAATTATTTATGGCAGTTAAATTTGTATTCATTTGTATCTAAACAAAACCTTAGTAAATTAAAGAAACATACTTGCCAAAGAAAAAGAACTTTTCCGATATGCAAAAACATTATGCTGAGATTGCACCCAACACTAAAAATGAGGCCTCAATGTAAAGCGTGATTGTACTTTACCTGAGTGTTAAGTTCATTAATTTAAATCATATCTTGTTGTGTCAGGAGAATATCTTTTACGGAAAAGAATAATTACATCTACTCTTCTATCAAAACAATAATACTTCCGACCAAAACTTGCATAAATACTAAATTAATAATCTACCCGAACAAGCTTTTGCATTAGAATGTTGCAAACAATATAACCCTCATCCTTTGATGTAGGGTTTCTAATCTATTCCTATTTCCATCGTCTTTGGTCTATAACTACGTCTTTGCCTTTTCCTAGACAATACTGTAGATAGTGAGTTTTACCGTTTCAGTTCCATTGTTAAAGGATATTTTTTTCACACCAAGGCTGCCAATAGACGTCTGTTAAATATACGCCTTTGAGTAACTTCCTTGCAGTAGTTTGTGTAGACTCATATAAAAACTTTATAAAAATATCTACAAAAAAACCCCTAAATCCCAAGTGTAAAATTTAGTGTTTTTGTACAAACTAGGCTGAACTTAATTTCCTATGTACCAAAAACTTTCAGTATGACTTACTTTAAGTAATTACAATCGACTCCTTTATAGACTCAAGTCTACACGTATTTTCATTCTACCTCATCCCTGTAGCATTTCCAACAAAACACATACTACCGAGTGTAATCCTGTGTTGCAAACGATCAGTACGAAAAAATTTTTTAAAGTTGTAATGGCAGCGGAAAAATTTCACTTTAATACCCAAGAGATATGAGACACATTCAGTAAATAAGTGCATTATTTCGTGTTCTGTCAAAATGTGCAACTACATAAAAAATGCTCACGTACTGTATAATGAATAATCGGATGTAAGTACACATTTTTAGACGTATTAAAACTGATAGTAAACCAGCTTGTGGGGTCACACTGGTGCAGAATCACTAGAGAGAGAAAGCCTTGGGAAGTATGTAGACAGGGGTTTCTCCAAAAGGAGAGACAAACCCCTGGTGATGATGTTGATAATGATGATTACACATTTTTGAGAGACAAAATCCACTTTCCTTGGTAGGTACTGAACTCTATTATAAAGTGAGTTTGGCCAGGTTTTCTGAGTTTCCAATACAGGGAAGAAATCTTTTATCATTTTAATGTTACCAATGTACTGTGAGCGTTCAAAAATACAATATATCTCCTCAGATTATTATTTCATTGCCGTCGTTTATTTCTTGTAGGTGTCAAGGGAACTCGATGAAGAGCAAATTAAAGGTAACACTGTACACATTATTACAAAACTTTATTTAGTATTTGTGTTAGTGAATTTCCAGGGCCAATAACACGAGTTTTAAGAGAGCAGTATACAGGTTTAAGAAATGAGGACTTTTTTGAATCTAAAAGGTTCTGACGAAAGCAATATAGGAGTTACAGCTAAAATTTTCGATGCCTCTACAGGTGAGATAGTTACCTTTGGACTGGCTTGTGTATTTAGTTATAACTCTTAGGACAAGTTTTATGGGAAAGCTCAAAAGCTGGATGAGTTGAAGGATTTTTGTGAAATTAAACGTACAAATGTTGTTAATGTCCCTCGTTTATCATTCAAAGGTAAGTTTGCTACAGTGTTATCTGTTGTAATAATATTTCCATGAGATGTCCTTACCTTTCAACAGTAAAGATACTTTGAAAATATTATAATGAATACAACACCGACAAGTTATGGGCAAAACGACAAGGATTGAACTGCAATCCTGAAAGAAGCTCCACTCACAACAAAAGCACAACAATAACTAAAATTTTTAAAATATCAGCAGGAACATATCGAAAGCAGATATGAAAGAAACTGTTAGAGTTCTTGAACAAGTCTCAGAGTTCAATTACCTTGGATCGATACTAACTGCTGATGGTCGTTGTACAAGACAGATACATCAAAGGATGGACATCTCTAAATAAGCTTATGCAGAGGTGTTAGCTGCAACTAAAGATTGCGAAAAGGCAATTAAGATTCTTAGGACATATGGATAAGAAAGAAAGAATTAGAACCTCTGAAAGTAAGTTGGAAGCTGCCAGGAAAACAAAAAATGGCGGCAGAAGAAAGACATTTATAAAAAAATTTGGACCTAACCTGGACATAAGAACAATAAAGGACAGAGCCCCCAAAAGACAACATCATACAAACATAATGTATGAAGATCGTCAAAGCTCTTGGAAGGCAAGGCAAGAGGAAACAGAAGAAGAGGAAGAAGAAGAAGAGGAAGAACTTACAGCTGTCTCAAAGAAGAATACGATATTTTATAAGTACGAAGCCGAAATTATTAAGGATCTGAGAGGAATGCATTTACAAAATACCTTGCAGTGGTGTAATTAAAGTATATCTTAGTAAGGAAAATTGCTCTACAAACGGGCCCCTCATTTGTGCCCCCAGCAACGTTTATCTTTATCGTACTGGCCTCGTTTCGTATCCTCATCGTAGCATACTATCGTGGTTAGTTTTGACAATGTTTCTTGCGTTCAGAGACATAAACTTTTTTGTTTTTTTGTGACTGAATTTATCAGTCCTGCAACTTTTCAGTGTACATCAGATATGACGAAGTCGTAACGTATAATTCCGTAACAATGTAAGTTCTTGTGCAGTAATTTGTGACTTTTCCTATAGCTTTTCAACGAATATTTACATGGACGTCATTTTTTGCATACCATACGTGGTAAAATTTTACGCAACATTTTTTGGCTTTACTCTGATACCAACTTCGACATTTTTGAAGGGAGTAAGTCAGAAAATGTATCAAATATTCTTAACTTGCATAATGTTGTTTATAAATTACCAGTGAAAGGAACCTAGTAATCAAAACCCGGAAATAGGTCAAATTAACATTTCGTCACACGTTTTAGTGACATGCCTTACAAAGCAATCATTACATTAGCATTTTTGACTTGACAGAGGTTGTGCTAGTCAAGGACAACTAATAGAATGCTCATGGAAAACACTGATTATGCCTGTGACTTAGATATATCTTTTGGCTATAGTTAACTGCAGGTTTCATACTTTTCATCTTTTAAGCACTAACTACATTTTCACACAAGTTGGTTTGGCAGGTATACTCAATGCCAACTACAGAAACAAATCTCTTAGAAAAATTAATTGGAAAATGTTTTGTGTCTTGATGTAACAGCTTGTACAATAAATAGTTGAAAATGACATCTAGAGAAAAAATCTTTTGATTTAAGAAAGCTATGACAGTTTATAGATCCAAGGGCCTTGTATTTCTACAAATATCAATATGCTACCTATAAGTGAAACCCTTATTTGCTTCTTACAACTGGTAACTTTGGGGGGCGCTACTTTTTCCAGAAAACTCAAAGTTGATGGGGAAAACTAGCAGGCTAATACAGCATTAAGAACACGCAGGTAAAATCTAAGCATGTTTCTGAAAAGGAGTCAGACTGGAAAGCGTCAAACAGTATTAAGGAAATATCCGAGGATTCACCATTACCTGACAGACAGTATTTGGTCCAGGACTGCTTCTTCAATATATCCGCAGTTAGCCATTATGTGTAGAAGCTGTTCCCCTACCCGCCACAGAGGGACCCAATGAACGGAAGTATACTCTCCACCCAACTAAGCGAAACGGAACTAAAATTAAGAAACAAATGGTAAATATCTTATAAGATTGTTAAGGTTTGTTATATATTAAGGTACCAACATTTTCTTTATATTATGTTGTTCAGTATTTTGTGAATGTAAACTGAGACAACATACTGTGATGTGTCTGATCCTTACTCAGTCCTTCATATTTGTCATTAAAGAGTCTTGAGAACTAGCACCTCTACATTTAGAAAATGTTGGTATACAACAATGACTCCATTGCCCTTGATGCTCACAACATTGGAATAATTAAAATTAAGACTGTTTTGTTTATCTGATAATTCTCGCTGTGACTGTTGGCATAGTCGAAATACCTGGTCCAATCTCAAGCATTTTGTAATCTTTGCGTCTTTAATAATAGCACCTTATTATCATAAACACTCGGATTTCAAAATAAGGAAGATTCTTCTTTGTCTTAAGAGGGATGCAGTTTTGCAGAAAATGGAAAACGTAGCATCTATTTTTGATAATTTTTTACTAATAGTATCACACCTGATGGAAACATTATCACCAGATCAAATCTATTTAGGGCAAAAATAAAAACAACATTTGCAGTATGGTCTGCATCCCTATGCAGCTTTTCGGTCTAGAATAATATTTAATTACCTTTATATGTAGTTTTAAGAGAGACACGAAAAATCCTTGGAATTGTCCAGCTGCAGAGAAAACGCTCATGTTATTTGAATTTCATATATCAACAGATATTTGATGCTTTTCTGGGTTGAAGTTTGTACTGTAAACGTAGCACTGGACGCAACTTTGGGTTTGCATCCTTTCTAATCAGATATACTCTTTATGTCAGTAACGGTGGCGACGGTCGGGCGCGACAGAAGCAACAATGATACAGATTGCGGTTAGCCGTCTCTATCACTTTTATTCGAATAAATGCCAATAAGAGGAATCAAAATCTCACTATCCAACTAATGACGATCACGATCAGATCACGGCGGAACGAAATACTAACGACCCGGATTCTCCAACAAAACACCGTGACTCAGCAGGTTTAGCAGCGATGCTTATCAGTGACTGAGTGTTAACTGTAGTTGAACACAACTAACCGAAAATGCATGAAGACTACAGGGGAAAAAGGGCATAAGTCACAAAACATGATTTTTCACTTTTCCCACTCGTGATATAGGTCGTTGCCCCATGTATCCTGTGCAGGTAAGTTTTCGACTAAAAAGGGCATATGTCACACTTTATCGCCATAAGAATAATACCAGTACATGAGAAGGGTACTTGTCCATGTTATTTTGGTTAAAAAGGCACAAGTCCCATAATTTAGCCATGTGGTTACTATGAACCGAGTCAGACGATGATAGGTAGAATCCATTCAGACAATCTGTAACATTACATTTATCAATTATGAGTATTTCGGCAAAACTGTGCTCACGTGCACTCCAGACGATTTGTTTTGACCAGTGTCGGACGAAAATGTACGATACTTATTGATCAAAGTCAGTGTTCTTCCTTTTGGTTTGATGAAGGTTTCACGGCTTCAGAACACATAATAAACCATCACGACACGCAGACCACGCATGAGAGAAATACACCCATATCAATTCATTGGGAAGGACAGGGCTGCTCCTGCTATTGGCTTCAGCGATTAGTGCTCATGGTAAAACCCTTCTTTTGAATTCTCAATATGTTATGGATCAGTTTGTGGCGCAGTGTTGGTTGTTGGAATCACGGTCTCAGTATGAATTAGTGCAGGAATTTCGTGGAGTTGGTTGTAAGACACACGTTTTCTTTTCTAAACCATTCCCGATGCTTGCATGAGACCAGTGACTTAAATTTCATAAAAACTTTTCCTCCCTTTACTGCAGGTGTCCATTCCATTGATGGAGATGGCATTAGAAAGTCTTTCAACTACATCCCGCAAACACGAGCAGTGTTATGTGTTGACGTCATCATCTGCACGTGCAGGCTTAAGGTAACCTACAAGAACTATATAAAATGGCTTCGTTTGTATTAAACAACGTGATAAGTTCGCTAGCGAAGTACTCCGTTCAGATGGGTATTTCAACCCCGGCTCTATATTGAGTGCATTGTGTTGGTGTTGTGTAAACAATGCGTCGTAATTAACAATTAAACTTTTAAAGCAACTATCGCATTATAGAGTATTCTCATTTACATTTGATTGATCTAAAACAGTTCCGGTATTACCGTGACGCACGTAAGCCCCTTTCGGAGTTAAGTATCGTATGTCGAGAATACGAAATGTATGAAGCAATATTCCGCAAAGCTGTATCCAGGGTCCTCTTTTGTTGAAGCCTTGTGCTTCTGAGATGGAGCAGCCTTTAAACGCAACTACGCATGTGCGGACGACACATTTAAGCTTATGAATTATACAACACACCGCGGTTTGGACAGTCGTACGGTTACGTCAACATTGCATGACCAACGAGCTATCCTTTGCAGGACGTGGTAATAACCAAGATCGCTTGTCGACCTTTTGGCGAAGAATGGATGTAGTATCGGTTCTCATTGATGACAGATTTTTTCCATGATCCGTGAGGGGTGATCCTATTGGGAGGTTTAGCCTGCCTCATGGCTTGCTTCCCGACACGGTAGCCTGAACTAAACCTAAACAGTGGGCCTTGGACGCCCCAGCTGCCCTTTATTTATGAGTTAGCCTGTGTGATGGTTTTACTGTTTATTTTCGGCAGTTTCAAAATCTGGCCCACTGCTCATCTGGGGTCTTTGGTTGTGACACTGCCTGGGAATAAGTAAGAAAGCCTCTATAAAATACTTCATCTAAACAGGTCAACCTAAAATGAAAAGAGATAGAATGCATGTATCTCATAAGCACCTTGATGGAGCACCTTGCACCTGGAGCAAGAAACGACAATATAAAGTTGCGTCAAAATAGCTTCGGTTCATCATCGTCACCTGACGGCAAGGTCGCTGCTACGACCCTTCGTTGCCCCCTGAAAGAATTTTCTCCAAGAGATGTAGGAATTTATTCCTACAAAATATGGATTCAGGTATACTGCTTTTGCTATGTAAAGCATAATTTTTGCACTTCAGTCCGAAATTTTTCGGTAAGTTGAAGTTTTGGCCCCATGGTTGAATCTGCGGAGAAACGGTCGTAAAAAATTACGCCAGTAATTTGTTTCCTTTTTAGCCGGAATCACCTACGTGTTTTAATGCCAGGCCTGAACTCCGACATCTGCAATGGAGATATAACTTTGGCGTTCCGTTACAGACCGAGTCTAGCGGACTGCTTCTTGACAGGCGAAGAACTAAAGCAGTCGGTTGCAGAGCTTCTGACTGGAACAAACGTAAGCTTTAGAATGTCTTAGTTTATGCACGAATTT
>JAAAKM020006971.1:122510596-122520736 GCA_010016025.2 Alatinidae sp. Z8VKAUB7J3 | reverse complement strand
ATTAGAAAGTGTCTTCAAGCTCTGGGAAATCGGTCCCAAGTAAGCTTTTCTGTAGTTCCCACCAATTGATAAGAAAAATGCACGTTCACAAAGCAGGGTACCGAAAGAGCAGGGAGACACTTGTGGCGGCATCTTTTGACGTTTTCTAAAGAAGATTTTACCAGATAAACTGAACTAATTTTGTATTCACTTAAATTTGAATTTGTTGCAACCGGCTTATTTTTTCTTTAAACAGTGGCAAAGTCATACCTACCAATTTTGAAGTCATTGAAAACGTATTTGAAGATTCGCTTTCTGGTAATTACCGAACGCAGCTATGAAGCAACACCTTGCTGTGTTTTATGTGCACCTTTGTGGCCTTATTTAGTGACTATGATACTACGACTGTATGTACCATACTTCACTGTTGATCTCAGTTTCTTTGGTAAAGAACTATGGAGCAAATTTTAAGAACCAGTTGTTCATATATTACGTCACACAATTAAACTTCTTTGCAGATCTCTTTTAGCGCAAGCGTCATGAAATTTATTAACAATAGTCGATAATGATAATTGTGTGTCAAGTGTTTAATTGATATTAAAATAAGAAGGAGAAAGAAAAACAAAAACCAACCACAAGACAAAACAAAGAAGCAGGCAAATAAGGTGATACACAAGCAAGGAAACAAGTAAACAAAGCAACAACAATAACAATGATATAAAAAATAACAGCCTATTACAATATTTCTAAGCGCTTCACAAATTACAATTCGAAAGTTTTAATTATATGTTTTTATCAAACTAAAATGACGTTCTAAAATGGTACGTCTTGAGATTACCTTTAAACTGATTTAAGTTGTCGGTAGAAGTAATGTTTCTTGTTAACTGTTTCATAACGTTTGTGCTGCTACACTTTTGTTTTAGATCATGGGACATTTAGGAGATGAAAAGTTTCACCATCGAGTGACCCTTTTGCTTTTCCTCTATTCTTTGTTAGTATCCATGATGGTTATAATATTTCACATTTTTTTGTTTACATTGAAGTGAAGAGTGACTGAATTCTTTTAGGTTTGGACCAAAGTGGCTTTCCAGTGCCGAGTTTGTGCTATGGTTTGTCATAAGAAGTGCATCAAAAATGCCCAGGCTAATACTTACTGTACAAGGTAGGTGATTGTATTTTGGATTATGTTAAAAAGTATCCTTTAGTTGCATGGTAAGGGTGTTTCGGCTTTGAGCCTTCATCAGTGCCAGACATATACATATTCTCAGCAGACACATTGCAATTATATATATATATATATATATATATATGCTTACATATATCTACTTAAATTCATTAAGAGAGATGAAGAGGGGATGTAAATTTGAAGCTCCTATATATCATTATTATTATTATTGTTGTTATTGTTGTTATCCACTACTTTAAATCTCACTGCCCCCATTATGCCGGGCAAAAGCAGTGAAAATTTTATATCTTGTAAAGCTTATTAACTGTAAATTTATAGGAAGATAAGATAAAATTATCATCATTATTGTTATTCGAAAACAGCGGGAAATGGCACTGTACTATTAACAATACCCATAAAAGCTTTGAGCTTAAAATTAATATTTATTTTTCTATTTCTGTACTATTGACACTTAATGTGCTTTCATTTTAGCTGGACTTTTGTCTATGAGCAGTCCATGACCATAGCAAATGCTGGCACCGTATATCCTATCTTACGAGACATGTCTTTGTCCTCATATAATTTATTAGTTTGAAAGCTAAGGATGCTCAAATTTTTTAGGCCCCCATCGTTAGTTTGTTGTGGTTTGTATCTTTTGACAATCGTTCTCCCCTTTTTTGTTGTACATTCCTTTCCTCAAAAAATTAAGAACGAACGGCAAAGGATGCAACGAAGAACACACGTTTGACTACATATAATTTTTTAAGCTATGATATAAGACATTGGTCTGCTTAATGCCGCGCCTACCAAATCATTGGATCACAGCTTGAACATTTGGCACAAAAGACGAGCAGATCAAAGAAGAAGATTAAAAAACATTTTCGGAGTGTAATTTTGCTTTGCCGTCTATGTTCCCTCCCCAAGTTCGTTTTAGTTGGCTTTCTTGGAGTCCCCTAACCTGTTTCAAAGGTGTAAGAACGTTTTCAATAGGCCTCACACTGCCTTCTGATTTCTTTTATTTCTGTCCAGTGATGTCCGTGTGGTTATTTGTAAACGGCTCTGTGTTAGAATACATTTCCTCAGCCTATTACACTATGCTTTGCACAATATACCCCAATACCGTATTGTCGTATTGCCGAAGTCCACTGCCAGTTGTCACTATCATCGGGTACTAAAGTCAACAGGCTCAAGGCAGGTTTTGGTAGGCTGTCTACGGTTGTTTGGACGTCTGAATAAAAATTGTAAAACTAGTCCTCTTTGTCGTCATTTGCACTCTCAGTTGCTGCATATTTTTCTAATGTAGGCCTACTTATTTTAAAATGCATATATAAGTTAGCTTTCAGGATGCGTTCATTCATGATCTCATATGACAGTGGGCGTGCTATTTTTGTAATGTGACAGCGTTTTCATACGTTCTCCTTTTTTTGATTTATAAGTTTCTATCAAATCAACTACCCTTCATAGGCAAATATTCCAAGCTAATCTAGCAAAGATTCTCGACCTCACAATTTTGAGTTTAAGTTAGTTTTCTTTTCAACAAAAGTAAAGAATTACTCGATTGCCAAAGGACCGTGTACCGAAGCGAATACGTGGAGTCTAGCTCCTCAGTGTTAACCACCAAAAAGGTTCAAAAGATGTACAGTCTCGTTCAAACAGAACTGCAGACCAGACTCTAATTGAGTAGATGTATCATAGACGATACCAAACATGCATGTATTATTATTGTAATGTATTTATGTTTTGCGCAATAGAATAGTATCTCTATTGAACTAAAAATGGATGGTTTATTCTGTTAACTCAGTTTCAAACATGTTTTCCCTAGGCATAGCACACCATGGCTCAATAAAATTTGAGCTCAGTAAATCCAGATCAGAAGCTATAAGGATTTGCGGGATCAGAAAAATTGCATTGGTGGATTGTTGTTTTCTCATTATTGTTATTGGTCTCTGCCAATCTTTACATGATTAATTTAATAGGATTTTTGTGAGCCTTCTTTACCTTAGTTCTTGATTATTTAATCCCTGTGATTATTAATATCCAATGGAAGTAATCGAAATTTCGTTTTGAGATTCTCAGCAAGAGTGGGTGTTTGTCCGTCAAATTGGATCGAGTATGATAAACTTGAAAAGGAGCGATGTCTGATTTTTAATACTGCTTAGAAAGAAGGACATCGGCCGTTGGACGTGCTCGTTGGGCTTCAGAATTTCAAATAGCCGGGGTACATATGGGGCAGCGCTAGTGTTTAGAGCCTTCCCCTCGACTTTCCAGTAATGTTTTTCTCTGCCGAAGAGAACAAAATGACAATCTCTCAGTGCAGCCCCCTGATAAGCAGTGGGGCCTTTCCAACGGGACCTTTTCCTTCCAAAACGGAAAGTGGTTTCCCAAAGGGGGATCGTCATTGAGATTGCTGTAGGGATTGACATTTATTTTCAATTTACAGCATGATGGTTTGACAAGTTTAAAAATTAACATAAGGATATAATAAGATGTAAAGCCGCCGCTGGATAAGGATTCAATAAGTGGAGAGGGCTCGCAGAAATAAGCACTGCTTTCTCAAACCCTCCTTCAACTCACACACTTGAACTCTCACTTAACACTCTTTCTCTTGATTTGTTGTTTGTTTGTTGATTTGTTGGTTGCTTATATTTGTGTGCGTGTTTTGGTTTTTTTTTCATATTCTTCTTTTTGTTTCCTTATCTTAATTCTTTTTATTTTCTTGTGATTTTTGCAGGTCAGATCTGTTTAATCATTTATTTACAGCGCCCGTCTTCGGCTTTTCCTTTATAGACATTATGAAAATGAAATAACAACCGGGCACTGTAACAGCAGACTCAAAGATGTGTGGTCTTTGTTGGTACTTGAGTAACTCAGTATCATTGAGTTGCGTGATTGGCTCCACCCTTGTGTAGGTGGGAAGAAATTGTTGGGGTGACGTTAATTTGTTCATTGCAGTAACTTAGTGCACCATTACAGGCTTCTTTTAACAAGCATTCCCATTCTTTGCTGCGCCTAAAGTCGATCATCACTTTCAATCACAAATTTGCTAAAAATGCTTAGGTCTGCATGACTCAATTTTTTGTAAGTTACTATTAATATCAGCGGGAAGAATCGTACCGTAATTATACCATTAAGCGTACAGCGCGCTTAAACCTATCCAGTATGGGCATTTTTATAGACGATAAACCTATTTTAAGAATACAAACCAAGTCGGTCAATCTTTTCTGGCATGCGTTTTGGCGATAGAGGTCATGCGCACTCGAGTAGAGATAAACGGCTCTAACTGCCATTTACACGCAGTCAATTCGACTTTCAGGACTCTACGCAGACGTTTTTCATTGCATCTGTAAATAATAACTGTATGCCGTTTGAGACTCCGCGAAGACTTTTTTGATAGAACATCTATAAATATTATTTTGGAGCTCTTGAAAATCGATTAATTTTATTTTAAACCTTTCTGCCATTTGTTCCTGGCTCCCTTCTCCTACGGAGTGTATGCGAGCGACCTTCGTCCGTTACGGAGAGCACAAGTGAAATGAGCCAGCATTCTCAATAAAATGATTCGTCTGTGGGGGTCATGAAATTTCTCCCCCAAAGGTTCGTCAATATACTTGTCAATATCATTGCGTATCTGTGGGCCGATTGAGACTCCGCGAAGACTTTTTTGGATAGCACAACTACAAATACTATTTGGATCTCTTTAAAATCAATTTTAATTGAAACCTTCCTACCATTTGTTCCTGGCTCCCTTCTCCTACAGAGTGTCTACGAGCGACCTTTGCAGCTGTGACCTCTTATAAGAAACAGTTCTCTCAGTCTGGTTAAGCAATATGAGAACATAGAACCCTTATCACAGGTAATTACTTCACCACAACAGGAAAATTCTAAGATTAAAGTGGCTATATTTTACTCTTCAACCATGTTATCATTATTAAACCTTGATTTTAAGATATTAAACTCAGCCACGAATAGCCTATTTGTATAAGAGGTCATTCATGAAAGACTTGCACAGGCGACGACGGGAGGGAGGTTAGCGAGCAAGGACAAAATCGCCCTGAGCAAGGTGGAGAAACCAGTTTTAGCTTTAAAAAAAAGGTTTCCTTTTCACAACACCCTATTCTCTAGAGTAAAAGACCATACTGGGTATGGGCCCGTTGACTTGTATCTGCTAATAGGCTCAGTGGGCTAAGAAACTAGACCACATTTTGAACAAGAACAAACTTCTTATTAAATATGATTTGTATGTTTATCCTTATCTTCTTCAAACCATATCTCTTATAACTGTCTAATTACGTATTATTGTCAATTATATTCAAAGTTAGGGAGGTTTCTAAAAATGGAAACATTTTTCATCCATAGTCTCCACGTATGCACATGGGCTTTTAAACGGGCTCATTTTAAAATCGAAAAAGTACAATGAACTAACATTACTTTTAGGACCACGAGCATGTAAGGGATAACATTTAAAAACTATTAGTTATTTAATTCCGATGGTGTAATTTTCTTGCTGTTGGGAATCAATTGTTTCCGAAATGAATGCAACGGACGTCAAATCATAGGAACGTTTTGATAAGTCGACCAAATAGATACAATCCTTCATCACAGGTAATTACTTGACCTCAACAGGAAAACTCAATGTTTTGAGTGGCTGTATTTGAGTCTACATAATGGTTATCTTTGCTGAAACTTGATCCAAAGAAATCCAACCTAACTGCAAATGATACTATTTATACAGCGCATTCCTCTTTGATGATCGGCAGATTACACCAATAAGAGACAGAGGTTTTATTACAGATCTTTATCTGCTTGAAACGGAAAAAGTCTCTTATTTAAAAGAATTGGAACAACTGAAATCTATTTTAGGGATCGGATTATCGCACGGGACTCAAATGGATCAGATTCATTCTTCAACAAACTACAGAAGAGTAAATAAGCACAAATGATTGCAAAACCATGGCTTCCGATTTACGTTTATGTAAAAACTAACCAAACAGCTGCTTCATATGATATCGTTTAAACTTAACTCATCTTAACTTTGAATAAGTGGCAGATTTAGGGGATATCCGGGCAGCCTCCCACATAATAGGGATCACAGAACAATTACCAGAGGAACATTTTTGTCTCCAGTATGACCAGCTGGGGTGCGTGGAAAGATTTGCTTCATAGTAACACGGCAGACTCAGGCTTGCTAGAGTTTTGTGTTCGCCGAAATTTCGCTCTTAACAAAACCGAACAGTCCCACGATCGCTAACGCTGATTATTCTTGCACAAAAAATAGAAATAATTGTACCGCATGTGTAATTGAAATGCTTATCCCTTCTTTGGAATTTTTAAGGAATAGTATTTCAAGCATTGTAAATTGTGTAAATTGAAAAGGATGCCTTTGCTTCTGTTTTTGCATTTCAACTTCTCGACGCCGACAACATGACTTTCCTTTAAATCTTGAATTATTTGTTGTTCACACCAAAGTTTTAATGATCATGTATATTTCCTTTAAAACCATTTCGGTCAACTTTCTGCACCTCGTGAAAAATCTTACTGGCAGTGTGTTCTTGAAAAAGCTACTGAAAAGAACGATATTTCGTTCGCTCAAGACAAATTTGCGCAAATGGTGCTCCAACGCTCGTGTTGTTAGCACAATTTTGAAAAGACTAAGAATGGCGTTCTACGATATCATTAAGAGATGCCATAGTAAAGAACAGCATAGAATACTGCACAGAATTTCATTAATCTTAAGTGAGTACACTCTTTTTAGATTCCAGCACTATTTGTCTGTGTGTGTGTTTTATTTTATTTCAAGCCGAGATCTATGAAGGTGCATTTGCGATTTACAAACTTTATGGATTCACATAATGGAGGGAACTGCAGAATTTAACTACCTATATATAGTCGGCATTAGTATATTATAATTCTTATACTAGGTAAATTAAAATAAATGTGACTTAAACGTATATAAAATACACATGTTTGCATCCTCGATGAACAACAGGAAGAAAACTATATATAACAAACTTTTTCAAACTTTAATACCTTTCGACCCTTCTTCTTCGACGTCTGCCACGACTTACCTTCCCCAAGTAGCTACCAATATAAGCTTAACATTTTCTGTGAGCGTTCAACATAAATTGGAGCATCTCCTTAACTTAACGTCTCCACTCGATCTACTCAACTAGTTAAAGAAAACAATATTGTTTTAGCACAAGTCAGTAGAGGCATTAGCTATATAGATTTCTACAACGTTGAAGTGGTGGGTTTGATCGGCTTGGTAAAGTTCGTGTCTTCAATCTTTCCCCAGATAAGATCTTAAACCAAGCCGGGGTTTCGATTTTCGGTCAATGTGGAATCGACATCAACACTCACGTTAAATCAACGTGACTGGTTCCTTGGATATATAATTAGATGCGACGTAACAAGTGAAATGCCAGGCGGAAAACGCAATCTGCTTATAAAAATTACAGCCAGGCTGAGTATCTTTAATGAAATAGACATAGAGAGTTCTGTGTTATTTTGTCAGGGTTTTTTGATAACCATGGTAAAACTGCTGTAATGGGAAAGTTATGTTTCAAAAGTATTGCTGGGGATAGAATCGGATCTCATAGACATAGAGAGTTCTGTGTTATTTTGTCAGGGCTTTTTGATAACCATGGCCTATTTAATATCTGAATTATTTTCAAATGTCTACCTACTCCACCTACATTTTCTGTACGCCTATTAGAGGAATATGGAATGAAGCCATGCAATATCACACTCAATCTGTAAACTAAGTAGGTGTTTCGTTTGTTGTTATTTGGGGCTTTTCCTTCATCGTCCCACATACAAAGTTGTTTTTAGCTTTACTTGGTGCTTGTATATTAACAAACACCTTAGTCTTTACAAAGACTAAAAGAAGCCACTACGTTTTACATACTTACATTTACTTTTGAAGTTGTAATATTTATTTCTATTTCTAATCAGTGATGTTGCTATTATTGGTTGTTGCTGAAATCAAATTGAGGATTGTGAAGTTTTTAGGTTAATGTTCCTCTTTCTTTTAAGTCGGTACCTCTGCTCTTTCTACCTATACTTATATGTTCCTTCTTTGCCATCACCGTGTAAATTGTAGTCCGAATAGACGACTATGTTAGAGATTTGCGTCATGTTCTTTAGCCTTTAATTGCCTATTGCACTCACAAAGTTATTATAAACAACCGACAAAAAAAAGACAACAATGGAATTATTCTTTGGAGAGGTAATGCTTTGCAGTTTTTCTTTCTGCTCAAAGCACTATTTATAGCGTAACGAGAATGCAGTAATTGCATCTGATGAGCATTGAGGTACCTTAAAGCTTTAGTTGCACAAAAGTCAATTATTAGACAATCAACGAAGTGTTTATACATAAGCGAGAAGCAGCCTGAAAGCATCAAGTGGTCGTGTCGTGTTCGCTAACTATCTACAACTAATAGACAAGCAAATAGTGTTGAATTCTCAACTTTTGCGAAGATGATTCTATCGCAGTTCAACGGGTACCTTACGTAAGGGATACTCTCCAGGGAATCATTGGTTTAAAACAAATGGCACTAGACAAAAGGTAAGTGAGTGCTTTGATAAACACATGTCTACGTGTGTTAGTTATTGTACTAAATAACAGGAGATAAAGTGCTCCATCTAACATAGTCTTTAACCTTATTTCTTACTTCCTTGCTGATCTACTTACTTAGCGAATCACTCAGCTAATATTTTGGATGCATCGCTCGTTGGTGTAGATAGACAAAACAACAAATCTCTTTCCAACGCGTTTCTGATTTGCCTTGGTTCCATTCTCTTTGGGTCATGCTTTTCGTGATCGTGAAATCAATAACTCCTGCTAATAATCTGCCGTATTACCTAGTATAAACATTGGATATATTCATTGGATATATTCATTGGAATTCGCCATGAATCTCAGTAGTCAAAGAACATTTTGTTTAAGCTCACTTTGTTTAGCGAGTAAGCATCACACGTTTTAAATTTTGGTAGGAAAGTTATAAAGAAGAGTATCGGGCAAAATGCTGGAGAAATGTTTGACATGATTATCATAACGGCAATAATAAACGTCGAAGGGTACTTCCGTACTTCTACGGTAAATGTTATAAGGACATTGATCATGTTACAAGTGGTTGTTGATACGATCTATCGCAAACCACATAATTACGTTCCAGAACCTTAAACAGCATTCTATTACCCGTTTTAACATCTTTAGGTTCATCGACTTCACGTTTCCAAGGTCCCTTAATGGTCTTTCGGCCCCTTAAGACCTGGGAATGAGCTTTTTCCATCACGTACCGTCACTAGGAGCCGGCCAAGTACTTCTTCAGAAGAGTTCTGGTCATTGATATATTCACTAAATATTTTTCGCAATATTTTGTGCAGTCTTCTTTTCTTCTCAGGTCGCCATGAAAAGCGTAATTTAACATGACCTTTGTTCTAATAAATTAAAAATGACACTAACAAACAATCGTTGTCAGGTCCTCCTACATCTGACCTAAATATTTATTGTTGATCATAGACAAATTGCTTTCACAATAAGCCGGTTATAGCCCCGATATGGCAATCTTTGTAACATTTTTAACCCAATCATAAAGGCCACCGTGCTTCCCGCGTCACATTAATTACCTCTCGTGCGTATCCCCAGTTTGTACAGAATCAATCAGGTATAATTAGGTTAAAAAATGCAAACTGAATTTCACAGAAAACTTTGCATTCCTTATAGCATACAAGAGGTAGCTTCTAAGCACCCAATGCACTTGGTCTACACTTGTTACAGAATCGACTGCCATTGTGTAAGATGTCACCTCAAATTACGAAAGTACTTGAAAAAGCAGCCGAAGTTCATTTAGGGTATCTTTATTGAAGGATATGACAAACCACTGCTTACGATAAGCAAAGGCAAAATATACCAACTTTCCTTGGTAACATTTTATTTAAAGCGTGGATTGCTGGTACAAAGTTTGAATACTATGTTAAGTAACGGATTTATTTTG
>JAAAKM020006971.1:122433179-122495488 GCA_010016025.2 Alatinidae sp. Z8VKAUB7J3 | reverse complement strand
TTAGGCATTTCGAATAAAACTGGATTTAAATTACACAGTCCGTACTCTTGTATTCCGGGTTGCATCACTTGTTGCGGGGAGGGATTCAAAGCAGACGTGGTAATCGGATATCTTGTGTATTCAGGAATAAGATTGCTTATAACATCGCAAAGTAGTATGCGAAATTGTGTGTCGCATATCCATAAACTTAGTATTGGCTTGTTAATACCATAATAAAGCATCACCTACAAACTATGGGTAAAACATAAAAAAGGAACCGTCAAGCTTGATGATGGTTCGTATTACTTTAAGACTCTGTCAGGTCGGTGTACACTTGACGTGACATTGATTAGCTTTGAAATAAAGGTCGACAAAATTGTAACTTCCCTCCTGATGTTTTACCCATAGTTAAAGAGTATAGATACCACATCAAGCTGTTTATCTGACCCTGTAAAGATGGAAGGATAAGTCAACCTTGGCGTGTTTACCAAGTATAAAACTGAACTCTCTTGATTTGCAATGAAAAGCCAGGAACATTGACTGATTATGATAAAGTTAGCTACCAGACATTTATCATATTCTCCGGTTAACGTGGACAACATTTCGTTTTAAACCTAATAACAACAAAAATATTACTAATATTGACATTTGCCAAGATTTCCTCTCATTTATTTGAGCTAGAACTCAGATAGGGGAGTAGATAAAACAACATCAAACAAATTTAGTTAACTGGTGAATAGGTAGACTAGTCAATAACTTATTCGTAAATCGATCAATGAATTATGTAATTAATTGATTGATTAATTGGATTATCGATTCTTGGATGATTGATTGATTTGCTATCTGATTAAATGAGGGGATTGAATGATTTATTGAAAAATTGCAGAAACACATCAAAATATAACACGAAAAGTTGATTAGTGGTACAAAATTTGAATATTGCGTTAAGTAACGCATTCAATTTGCTAAACTTTTCGCCATACACTGATCACAGAAATCGTATGGAGTGAAGTGAGAAAGCTTAACGATGAATTTATAGGAAACGAGAAGACCAAAACACGTCGTTGGAAATAGCTGTCACGAGAGGGACACCATTTCTGCTGCTCGTGTTATTACAAAAGGCGTACATTGTAAACAGATTCTTTTTTCTCTTTGTTTTGATAAACGACATGAGGTTATATGACATAACCGCGCAACACGTGCCGGTCTTCATTAGTAGGCGCAGAAAAGTTTCCAAAAGTTTACCGAATCGCGTAAACAAAGCCAAGTCAACAGAGCCCAAAACAGACTCGGCAATAGGAAAGCATTTGATTGAAAACCCATCATTTGCTGACGACTATCAAGAGGATTCGTTTAGGGAATTAGCCAAAGCCCGACCTCCTTTTCATCTTGCCGATTGAGAAACCCCATTTATTAAAACAAAGAAGCCGGTACTCTGTCCGCAACAGGATTTGGTTGCAATTTACGCCTTTTTAATAACATGAGTAGCAGAAAAGATGTCACTCTCGTGAGAGTTATTTTCAACAACGTGTTTTGGTCTTTGAATTCATTAAAAAGCTTTCTCACTTCACTCCATACGATTCCTGCTATCAGTGTATGGCGAAAACGTGTAGCAAAATGAATCCGTTACTTAACGCAATTTTTGACAACATATTTGTAACAGATGTCGAAGATGATGACAACAAACCTGACAAAAGCTGCGGGCGTTTGAGGGGTAAAAGCACTGGGGTGTAACGGGCCACAATGGGTTAAACTTTTCCATGACCTACTCAAAGCACAAAATTGTATCTATAAGATTTCTAGAGATGGTATTGGCCAGCCAAAATTTAGTATTATATATGTATTTATATATTTTGGTATATATATATATATTGCAGTATATATACGCTACATCAGTTTATTGATTATTGATGACTAAATCAAATTAGTGCAGTTATATTAGATTTCACATTTTGCATTGTTTGTCACACTGCCATACATTTACTATATATATATGTAGGAGGTATCAGAAATTTTGGCTCAGACGGGGAAGCAACCTTGATGTAGTAAGATGAGGCGAGAAAGCCAAATGAGGGTGATAGGTGACAAATGGGGGGACCAAATGTACATATGTGCTATGTACATATATATTTATTAAATCAAGCTTAGCTCTTTCATATGAAACTCCACCCTCTGTAAGCTCGACAAAGGATTTTACTCAATCCAAAAGCTTGCATATGGCCATCAGGCATTTTAGTTTTATCACATATGGCCCTATAACAGGTTTGGTGAGTATTGCAGGTACACCATCACTAGGTAGTGATTGTTGTATTGAAATATTTTAATTGATTTAAAACATGCATAAATACACAATGAAAATTAGTTTAACAGAAGCCCTTTGGCCCTAAGTATTAGCATACTGTGTTATGGGTTAACAATCAAGATTCCACTATGTTCACTAGTTAACATGTATTCTCTACCTTGGTTTCTACAAACTGACATTCAATGGATCGTCCTTTTCAACAATACCTTGGTTACATCAACAGTCTGATACAAGATTTCCTTGTACAACCTTAGAAATTTTATGAAAGATACAACATGTATCTGTATTTTGCTTAATTTATTTGATGAAATACACAATTTATGTACATACTCTTGGCCCTAACATGTGCTCTATATCTCCAATATTTATGTAATGTTCTGCAGCCAAAGAATACTATAATGCGGACATGCAAGCTTGGCTCCTGTGCTGTGGTATTTTTTATATGTAATTGCTCTTTCTAATTCAGGATTCTTCTTGTTCGTTAACAGTCATTAACTTGCTGCTGCTAAATGCATTCGACTTTTATAGGCCTAATCCTAAACCAATATGTGCTAATGATACTAGTTTGGCTAGCATTACATGTCCAATTAAGGCAATTACAACCGGACCTGCTCAAAAACCATATTCCATTTTCAAGATAGCGTATGTATGTAGTCTCTCAAATGTATAGTCCTACTTTTACGAACTTAAATTATCTCTGAATATACCAAGCCACTGATGCCAGAAAGTGGCCGCTGAAAAGGTAGGCCTAAAGTCGTCTGCGATGAAGTTCGTACAAGACTAACTTTCTACAGATGTAAATAATCACCCGAAAGTCTTGGAAGATTATCAGTCACGTTACATGTTTTGGAGTCGTATTATTAAGGAGAACCCTGACACATGTATACTGATGACAGTATCATTTCTTATCATCGTTCAAACTTATTATTTCGATCCTTTAAAACCGCCAATCAGTAATTCAAAGCAGTGCGCAGAGCAGAGCATGCGACTATTAATAGAATAATTCCCGACAAACGTTTTAAGCCTAGGCAAACCCTTGCATTGAGTCTGTTATTATCGGTGACCTGAAAACAGTTTGGCTACATAATTTTTACATGTATGTCCGTAAAGTATGACAAATTTGCTCATCAGGGATGTTTAATTGGTTCTCCTGTTCAGCACTGAAATTGTCTACTGTGACTTCGGTTACTGCAACAACTTACCGGTACCTCGTTTCTCGTGTGGTTGACCTCGTCGACTAGGCTATCCATTCCAAGCAACCGAGTTGTTTCGTCAATATCTTCTTTATCTGACATCTACTACAGTGGAACGATGTATGGGTGTAAGTCGATACTATCCCGATTCAACCTATAGCCAAGCATTTCCAATGAAAGCTGGCTAAGCAAGAAACAGGTCTTACTATCGAAAGTTTACACGCCCGGAACTCTAACAAAATCCAGGAACTACACCAATGTCGTAGACGATTTCTTTCATCAGCTAATCTACATCAATACTGATATGTTCCTTACAGGACCATTATTCGAATTTTAAACCGATTTTGTCCTTGCGGTGCAGAGTTATGTCATCACCATAACAGGGAAGTGTCGACTGTCCTCAGAAACGCGGCCATTTTGTTTAACTCTTCAAGCCTCGGTTTCATAACATTCCCCTCTTGAACTTCAAGGTGCGGTGCACGGTCATTTTTTGTCCTTGGTTGACAACTTTCAAAGTAGTCCTTGAATTTGAGAGGTTGTTTATTTTTACGTTGTAAAACTGAGATCCCAGAGAAATCCTAAAATTAACAGAAATCCCGTACGAATTGTATTCTACTCAGCGAAGTTTGCCTGACATGATTTCTCCTCTTTATTTTCTTTGTTGAATGGGATGTAATTTCTGTTTTGCAAATTGTTTCAACTCTATACAAACCCTAAAACCACTTTTTTAAGTTCCTACTTTAAGGTTATCCCCCTAGTTGATTGTGAGGACCCTTAAAAAGTGATTTCCTTTCAATTATAAGTATGTAATTTTAGCAACGGCTATTCACACATTTTGGATAAAGTAGCTCTTTCATTAGATACAACAGAGACAAATGAGAATACCTTGCAATGAATTAGTTACTTAGTCATTCAATTCACGTATTCCGACGAGAATTTCTAATCTTTTGAGTCCACTATTTCTTGGTCACAAATATATAATGCATTTCCAGTCTTCCTCCAATAACAGCCTCCCTCCAAGCCAAAACATTTATTTAGTCAAAAAAATTACGGCAAAGCCCCTACACGATATAGCTACGGAGTCTGATATTTTAATCGTCTCTTCTATTAATGAAAAGTTACTCGGTTGACACGCACCTGCGTGAGAGTACAAAATGGAGCATGCCAGATCATTAGATTCTTCAAATGTATCCGACAAAATAACCGATAACGGTGAGCATTGCTTTCGCAGCATCAAGTGTAGTCTTTTGTCCCACCGACTGCATTTATTTCAAATGCTCTGTTTCTTGAAATAACAACTGACCAAGTCATATATCTGGATACTTTCACTACTGAAGCAAAGGTCCTCGTTGTACTTTTGCAGACCATTTTCAATGCAGGTACAACAGTTCAATAGCTAAGGCTACAAGCAAGCTAGGACCTTTGTAGTCCTTGGAATGCAAGTGTTCCGAAATAACGGTTTCCCTTTATCGTAAAAGAATAGTAGTTGATTCTACATACCTTGCCATTTTCTCCCTTTTCCTTAGAAATCATTGCCGTTTGAGCGTTAAAGGAGCAGGTAATTTGATGTGTTACAATTTTCAGTATCATGGCACTGATTCCTTCTTGTTCTCCAGTGCTCCATTTGCTCTTCAGGAAATACTACGATACAAAATGTCACTTTTCTAATATTTGGCCACCTCAAAATCTATGACAATAATTATCTAAGACAAATTTGTATTTTATTTTTCCATTGTCCCTCCATATGATCGAGAGAGATGGGGAGCAATATCCAGCACTAGTGTGAAAGCTACTGAACTTTTAAAGCGTTCTTTATGAGAAACATTCATCAAAGGAAAAAGCTATTTGAAAAATGTTCGCTAAATGTTTTCAATTTGACACTGCCAATTATTTTCCCAGAAGGTTTTGAAATATATGCATGCTATTTGAATACCTTCAAACCAGAGGCGCTTTTTGCGATTTTGACTGAGCTTTTTACATTTCCTTCATAGCGGGGTTACCAACTTGGCTTCCTTAAAACCAAATTTAAATGTTCGTACTTGTAACTCTTGCTGAATGTTACTAGAAAAAAGTATCTCACAACCGTGATTCTTTTAAATGCTGATTCGGTTTTGAAAATAGCCCTTCCTTGATGCATTTGTCTATACTTTATTGGTTCCTAGGGTAGTAACATTTTTGGTCAAGTTTCTCCATTTAGTGTGTTTACGAGCGTTCTCCTTGTATAGTAAAGATAACTTTCCAACAACCTATCTGCTATATGGTATTTTAAGTCTCTTCATATGTTCATAAATTACTAGTTCATCAGGTGAACGTATCATCAATTTAACCCACACAGGAGATTTTCTCAAACCGTTCGGAAACACAGCGTATTTACGTGTAAGATGCTCGAGTAACACTTCGCCTTACGCAAGTTGGAAGTTTACTCGAAGCTTCTCACTATTCCTTTGGAATGTCGAACACCGTCTGTGGAAATTGATGTCTACGTTATTACATAGAATAATTCATTTGATATTATTTCTTTACTATCTACTGGAAACAATAAGAGTCTATCAATTGTCCTTGACGCTAAAGTAGCATTTGTTTTGAATGTTTCGAAAGCAGTTTACAGAACTTGTGACGCGCGATCATAAACATTACTACCGATTTAGCGATATGCTATAACTTTGTAATAACAACACTCCTTAAGTTAGCAATTTTTTCTAAATTAGTCTATCGTATAAGTACCTTATTATGCAATCCCTAAATTCCTGTTCTTGTATATATGCAGAACGATTTTAGAATATATTCCGTTAGTTACACACTTCATTGTTGCAGTATATGCCAATCACGGTTGTGATTGCGTGAACCCGTTCCTTAGCATTTCGTCTCGCCGTGTTCTATTCGTCGTTGGATACAATGAACATTTTTTTCTTTGATCTATATTTGTCCAAAATATTAAGAGCCAGTGATATAGACAGCTAAGCACAACTTGTGATATTGTTGCTTCTGCTACATTCGCCCACCACCCTCCTTACTTACGGTATGAACATGGCAAAGAATATTCACTTCTTTTTAAGTGTTTAAAGTTGGATACAATGTTCGCAGTTCCCTGTAACGAAGAGGCGCGAAGAAGCAAGATTTGAAAATATAAGCAACACCTTTTTTATCCCCTACGAAACACTTATATGACAAGTGCATACAACTCTGACTAGCAAGTAATTTACAACTAATCAGTTCATATGACCGGTCGCATATTGAGTTTAAGCGTAGTTCTTGACAATTTGATGATTGCTTCCATTCCATACTTCGACTCAGCACCTCTTATTACATTTGCGACGATAGCAACTCGGCTGCGGTTGCGCTAGACTAGTAAGTGATTTTAGGACATGTTCTCAAATGGGCATCTAGGGACTGATTTCAGAACTATATTCGTCTTGCTCGTCAGCTTCTTTTAAACGACTGGATTGTCATACATCAATTCAGAGGAATTTTCTATTTCATCCATATGCAGAGCGTGTAGGTTTCTACTAGTTTCAATGTGCAGATGTAGACCCCACTTCTTCTGAATTAACATAGGCTTTTATGGTTGTCAAATCGCCCTTCCGCTCACTTCACACAACGTTGTCAGCATTTTACCCCACCTGCAATCTAAACACTTATCATTATGACATAAGCAAGTATTCTGATTAATGTATTGTTTTTCCTTTGGGTCATTTAAATCCCCCTTTGGATTTTTATCATTTCAGACGGGCATGATATCAACAAATCATAAATTTGCATTTGCCGGGATTTTTCCTATTCAACTTTTTCCTGCACATATCTTTTAAATCTAATTTCTTCATTTGCGAGAATTTGTTTTAAATTTGAAGCCACTTTGATCTAGTGGATAGTATACTGGGTTTCCGTGCCAAAGGAAGAGTACTATATCCAGTTAATGGCCAGCGGTGCTGTCAACAAGAGCATACCGTTTTACATTGTTCAACTGACCAATAAAGTCCAAGGAATGTGGGAACCGCTCTAGCTACTACACGAGGAGATTCTTGGGCATAAAACTAATAAAAAAGTTCCCAAAAAATTTACTCAAAACCTGTTAAAACTTTTTAAAACGTGGTCTTGAAAGAGTAAATAGAGAGGAAATTAAATACTTATTGTCTCCTTGAAAGTCGTATGTCGGTTAGAAAATAAATATGAGTTGTGTAATTGCTAAGCTTAACTTAAATAGATAATAACTATGGATATAGATAAACTCGAAATGAGTTTCTTCTTCATTGTTTCCCTGACTTTTAGCCTCTTTGTATCTACGTTTTGATGCTTTCCCAACTAGCACATTTTTGCTTGTTCTGTTCACCTATGAACTAAAAATAAGCTTGCACTGGGAAATGATGTAATGATATATCTGAGTCATGACTTCAGATGTTTATGCGGACAGACTGACAGACGGACAGACTTTACATGTTCACAAAAGCAAGAGTATATTGATGTAGCCAGGCAGGCAGATAATATAAAATATTTTTGGAGAGAAGAGATAATTGTTGGCTTTTGCCAAGATACGATACCGGAAGTGGTATGTTCCGGACGTTTGTAGCGCACTGATTGAAATCGTGATAAACCAAGAGGTCGTTTATGGTCGTTAGTACTCTGAGGAGTGTCAGACGAAAAAAGCTTTTAAGTACACAATGTTTTTGCTATTTCGTGCAATATTCTTATTTTGTACCTCAAACAAACTATTTGATCAGTTATGAAAATCGATGCAATCAAAGAAATTCGACCTGAGTTTAAAATCTCGGATGCCATGAGTATCCGTATTACTACACTTGCTAAAATTCCTCTATTTATTGAGGCGTTGGATAGTTTAGGCATGTACTCGACAAGGATGTTTAATTTCGTTTTCTATTTCTAGGTTAGAGGTCCCTCTATTTGGAATAGTCAGACCTGATGGAAGCTGTCATGTTAGCGCATGCTAAAGTAGTAAAAACGCAGACCACATTTTATTACTCCCTATGAACCAAATATCTCCAAATCTGTTCTTAGATATTATAGGTGTATTTTACAATCTTTAGTTATTATGCGCTGCTCAGGGACGGGGGAAGGTAAGGCGGATTGGAGGGGCCAAGTAGGCTTGGTTCAAATTTATTTTTCACATTTCACTAAGGTGCCTATGGTCATTGTGTGTAAAGGGGTGTTTCGTGTCGATATGTATATCTTGCTGTGAATGTGACACAATGTGTGTCTCAATCAATTTCAATTTTCATAAAGATGATAAGTGCTCACGGGAAAAGATGAAATTTGGCAAATCTTTTGGGGCGATGCCCCCCTCTGCCCCCGTTCCTCCGTCCCTGTTGATAGGCCCTCGCTCGCAGCACTAAAGTCCTGAAATGTGCTGCAAGCTTTCATTATCTACCACATTTTCAAAGAAAAGTAAAACTTTTGATTCCAAGTTATACGAAAATAAACTGAGCCATAAAAGAAACAAAAACGATTTTACCGGTAGTGTGTTTTGTTGGCGAATTTAATCTTTCCTTCTTACCAACTTTACTGGAAAAATCGAGAACCACCGTGTACTATCAAGTGCTCAACTATCTGAGGCAAATAGTTCAAAAGATAATACCCTATATAAGTAATAATATGGCGGTAAACGATATTTCTTTTCCAAGATATGCTAAAAAATACTTCGGATACATTTCGGACATGTTTTTCTTTGATAAAATCTCTCTTTGGAAATGAAGTTCAGTTGAGCTAAAAAGTTGCGCGACAGTAAAACAGATACGTCATCACTGACCAATCAAAGCGCCTTATTTTGATGCGGAAGTAAAAATCGAACTCGGGCGCAAATGTCCACAAGCGAACACAATTATTTTGGAAGCCGAAGTTATCGTGTCATTTCTAGGTCCTAAATTTGTGTTGAGGTATGGTTAGCCGCAATTGTTTCATGGCTCAGGGAACAGCTTTGCATTACAGCAAGAGCAGGACCTGTTAAAAGAAATCTTACAAAGAGAAATAGAAATACGGAATACGAAGCATACTGGGAACAAGTGTCACAATATCAAGTGGTTGGCAAGTGATAGATTCTGTGCTGTTGTGGGAGAGATCTCTTCAACTTCTATGTCCGTTATGCACCCATGAGCTAAGGTGAGCTGCCTTATGCAATTAATTGTTCTATTTAAACATCTTATAAAGTATTAGGAAGTGCAACCGGTAAGTAATTTGTCTCGGATATGACTCAAGTACTCAAAGAGATAGGATTAAGCTGCTGCGCGGGCAGGGTATAACCTCCCACAAACAGAATGGCACTCACCGCCCTCAGATCGAGAAAAGGAGGCATTGTTGGTGTCTACGACTTGAGATTATTATTTATTCATGCGACGAAAGCAGCATGGAGAGTTTGGGCTTTCAGTCTTATATCAGATCAAATGTTTGTGTTCATTTGCCATCTGCCTTTGTTAAACTAGCTTCAAACATGAGTTTGCCATTAGCTAGAGCTAACCACCTACTTTTCAATCCTTCGATATCACTTCTTCATCATGTCATGCAACAAAGTCGATATCTACACCAGAGTGTAGTTATGTGTCGCTATTTCTCCTAGTTGGTAGTTAATATGAGTTAGGCTGAGAGCCAGCACTGAAAGTTTCTTAGCTGACAGAATTTTTTCATTAGGCCTATCTACAGTAATATTAACTTAAATTTACTTAACTGGTTTCCCGTACAAGCCCGAACATTGAATGTGACATGTACTTTCCGCTGAGTTTGTCTTATAGGTAACGTTTGGCATGTATTTTATATTAGTTAAAATTAAATGATTGCATAAACATGAAACGATAAATGAAGCCCGTCTCAATTTGTGTGAAGTGTTAAAACCAATGTTAATTAAAGCTTGGTGCTTTCATGTTAACCGGTTTCCTTGTGTTTCATTTGGTCAGTGCTGAAAGTTTAATAATGTTTTCCGGATGAGAATATCTACAGCCTTGTAAAGTATTCCCTTTAAAACAAATTGAAGTTGATTAACTTTGAAAACATTTATATAGGTCCTTGGAGTCAGATATACACAAATACAATTTTCAAGTTTATGCATGCGCGTAGCAGCAAAGGATTTTCCATAGTAGTGTCTAAAACCTCTATTATTACATTAGAAACACTAGTTCACATCAGTATAACGGCCAGTTGAATTACAGCATGTTATCATTGCACGATCTTAACAGAGACTTGATAGTTTTGCGGTGCGATTTAAAGACCTTCTTGGAGATTATTGTACAGTAGGTCTTCTCATTTAAATAGGCCTATGTAGTGTTATTTTGCAACAGTTGAATATTTGTGTTAGGCACGGTAGAAACATTTTGAAGCGTCAGTCAGTCAACACAACCTGTCAATATCATTTTACAAAACAAGATGCATTAATTCTTGATTGATGATTAATTCATAGATTCATTCTGTATGCCATGTACGAAACGCAAATTTCTGGTCGTATTTGTCAACATAAGGCCTGTTATTTACAGCCCTTATATATGTGAAACTTTTAACATACACATGCTCTAAAGCATTTGAATGTTGATCGGAATATGACTTTCTATACATTCGTGGTTCCCTGCTTTTTGACGGAGTCATTTCGTTTAGCTATTCATAAATCATGAGAGTGAAAGCATGCAGCATACACAAGCAGATTTTAGTACTTAAACTGTGTTCACTGCTTAAACTTGCCATGTCATATATACCATTTTAACCATGGGTTATATACGAGCAAAACTGCTAGAGCACAAAATATAGGGCAATGAGATCTTAAATGAGAACTTAAGTAACATTTGAGTTAAATCCAATGACGTTGGCTGGTCTTATTGTAGGACCAAGCTGCTTGACCAGGGCACCATTTTCCTAACTTTGGACTCTCTTTGGTATTTTGATTCTGGTATTAGGCCTATATGTATATACATTTTTAACAAGTATGTTGAGTAAATGAAGAATTAAAAAATAAAGTAAAGGTAGAATATACACATTTTTATCAAACTTTAAGCAACTACACTCCTGTGCATATTTAATGGGTCACTAAAAGTGATAAGGGTATATGAAAACTGTAATAATTTCTGGTTTAAAGTGCAATACTTTTGTGAAAGGTACTTTAATAAAATGTTAAACCAACTATTGCTGAATTATGCAGTTAATGATATTCTGGGGAATTGTAAGCCAGTGGTAGGCCTACATATATTTATATGTAGCAGATATGTGGATCAGACTGGTGTGAAGACAATGGATGCACTGTGGCGACCCCTAAAAGGAGGAGCCCAACGAAAAAGAAGAAGAAGAAGATATGTGGATCAGGTGTAGGATTTTTTTATTTTGTACACAAAATCAATATCACCTTTTTGTATGCTGAATCTTTTTAATTTATTGGATCTGCTATTCTCTAGCCACAAATTTGTTTATTTGTCTAGTATACAGCTTGAGAGACTTCTGTATCTTATGTAATACTGTTACATTCTATATATCTCACATTCTACCAGCAACTAGTGCCAGCTTTTTCATGAAGATAAAGGAGTCTACTGAGGGTCTTAGCATCAATGGGTGTAAAATAGCCACAATGATGCAAACTTAGGGATATGTGTGTGAATATATAAGATTATTATGTATTTTCAAAAGACATACTCATTATATAATTTATTTGCTTTATTATAATTAAGATATATCAAGTAATTATAATATAACATGTTTTGAGTTTTGTCATAGCTACATACACTTCAAAGATGTCATGCCAGCACCAAAACTAGGGAGGACTTGGTTTATGGCCCCCTTAATTTTAGAAACTGATGAAATTGAAATTGTGGCCTGGTTCAAGGTGACAAATTGTTGGGGCCAGCCACTTTGTACTTAATTTAAAAAGACGTTTTGTGTGCATGAACTCTACCCAAAATTTCAAGAATTTAAGGTTGTTTGCAAAGGCTAGTGTATATATAACAGTGAAATTCTTTGAGAAATTTGTTTTTAAAATCTAATACCTGGAAATTATTTTAAAATGGCCATTTGCAAATTTGTCAAATTTTACAAAAATATTTTTGGAAAGAGGTTAAGTATTGAATATCAGTGTTGCATATCTAATGTAAGCAAGCCTATTCCAGTTGGATGCATTTTGTAAATGAGTGTACATAAGGAGACAGTCAATATTAGTCATGGGGTGGATTCTTTCCCTTCTGTCTGTCTATCACCATTTTCCTGTAAAGCACTTCTTAATTTTCATTATCCAACATAGCACACTTTCTAAAAGAAGCTAGTTTATGATAAGGTCTATGTTGGCCAAAAGATTTAGTGCAACAATCAAATCGGTAAAGACCAATTTTGTAACATTTCCAAAACATGTTGCAAAAAGTTTATACCTAGGAATTTTCAGAAAATTGCCACTTGGAAAATTTTGTACCTGCAAATTTTAAAAGAACATTGTTAAAAGTTTGTTCCCAGAGAAGGTAATTTTGTGTATCTTTTTACAAAATCTTGAACCTCTTAAACAACTTACCAAACTCACTTTATAATAACCAAAAAACGTCTTTGGCAAGGCATCCTCTGGCATGCCCAATGTCCCTTACCATCTAAACCTGTATGAATGGATAATATCCCTCCCTTGGTTTTGAATTACAGACATTTCTGCAACAATATACGGTATGTGGTAGATTCTTCTGTTTTCAGATTTTTACTGCTCACCAACTGTACCATGGCTCAAACATTTGTGGTCTTTTCAATGTTATCTTCCTTCTCTTCATAGGCCATATTTCACTAGTGTATTTACTTGTTATTTACATTGCAGAAAGGCATAGTATGCTTGGCCTTAACTGTTTAAGGGGATGCTTAGCAGTTTATGAACCATATTCCAGGTTATTTTTATTCCAGCAACTCCTTACTTCTTAGTAACCATCATAGTAGAAAGCCTTACTACCCCAATAGTAAAAGATATGTACTCTCTCCAAGTGCTGTCATTCTATGGTGACATTTAAATGTGGAGGTAGTTAGTAAAGGCACTTAAAAAGTGCATTTGCAACAGGTGATTTCCTGTACAGCATTTTGAATCCAGTATTAGCAACATCTACGGAAGACAGAGTTACTAACTTATTGACCCTATTGAGACATTCGTAATGACTCCTTTCTGTCATGATGCTTTGAAGTATTTAAAAAGTGTTACATGGGATTTTTTTAGACAAGACCTATTGCCCTTCAAAACAACTGATGTGATTGTGGAATTTACAATTGTGATAATGTATAACAAATGTGAGATTGCTTGTCTATTTATTTTCTTAACAAACATGGTCACCATTGGTTTTTGAGTGTTCTACATCTAGATAATTTAACATCATATATATATACATTTATATTAGGCTATTTACATTTTCCCATAGCACCATAATTGATGGCATGAGGCATTTTATACCCATCTCTTTTTGATATTAAACTTTTACAGTTACTAGCTATTACAACGAGAACTTTATATACATGTCTATCATGTAGTTTAAGATCTAAACACATGAATGTACTATAAAAATAGAAGGGTCAAAGTTTGTTTGGTCTTAGTACGGGTAAGTTGTATGGATAGCAAGGAAGCCTAGCATATAAAAAACAACCAAGGTGGAATAAAACTGCCCTGCAGCATCCAAGCCTGTTAGTATAGGCCTGCAAATGGTCTAGCTCAGTTCCTAAATTTGGAAATTAACAATTCATGCTTGATCATGCAATTATGTGGGCTAGGGTTTAACTGGTGGTATGATACAGAGGTTAGTGGGAACTACACCTCTCTACAACCAATAATGAAAATCTCCATATGAGTTAATTAATTATTTTCTAACTTTAAAATTCTTAAGTCATGCTTAGAACTTGTTGAGAGAGTCAAGAGGTCTCATTTTTCTATAAGTTCTATTCCAAAAATAATCTTATATTATTTTATATTTTGTTGTTTACTATATAATATTACACTATATCATATCATATATTAATAATTTACTAATTTATAATTAATTATAATAATAATATAATAATAATTATAACGATTTATTATATTATATTATATTTTATTATGATACAATACATTATCAACCGCTGGCTCGACCCGGCGACCGGTTCCTCGATCCTTGGCCTGCTGAATTCGATGGTCGACACAAAGGACGGCAAGGACAAGGACGGAAAACCCATTAAAGTCAAAAGCATGACGCCGGGTGCGATCGAGAAAGTCGACAGATTCACCGTCCGCTTTAACCTGAATTCTCCCGATTTGGCCCTGCCGGAGAAGCTGTATCACTACCCGGCGATGATCGTGCACCGCAGTTTCGACGAGAAGGGCGGCAATATCGCGAAGACGCCGGAGCTGGGGACGGGTCCGTTCACGCTCGCCGAATATAAGGTTGGTGAGAAGGCGATCCTCAAGCGGCGTAAGACGCCCTATTGGGGGACCGAACCCTATTTGGCGGAGATTCACTATCTCGATACGGGGCCGGAATCGTCGGCGGCATTGGCGGCGCTGGCGTCAAAACAGGTCGACGCGCTTTATACGCTGGATCTGAACACGCTGGAGGCGGCGCAGGCCATACCGGGCATTACGGTACATCAGGCGACGACCGCGCAGACCGGTGTGATCCGCATGCAGGTCGACCAGAAGCCGTTCGATGACATCCGCGTCCGAAAAGCGATCCTGTTGGCGTCGGACAATGATCAGAACTTCCAGACGGCGCATCGCGGACTCGGATCTGTCGGCGAAAACCATCATGTCTGCGACTGCCAGCCCGACTACGCACCGCTACCCAAGGTGAAGCGCGACGTTGCCGCCGCCAAGAAGCTGCTGGCCGAGGCGGGTCACGCGAACGGGCTGGAGGTGACCTGCAATGTGGGCAACACGCAGGGCACCTGGGAGCAGGATTCGGTTGTCGTCCTGAAACAGAACCTCGCCGAGGCCGGCATCACGCTCAAGGTCAATGTCATGCCCGCGGCGCAGTATTGGGAGGTATGGGACAAGGCGCCGTTCAGTCTGACCTCTTGGACGCATCGACCGCTCGGCACGATGTTGCTGGGCCTTGCCTACCGGTCCGGTGTGCCCTGGAACGAGACGCACTACAACAGTGCGGAATTCGACGGTCTTTTGACCGAAGCCGAGTCGACGATCGATATCGAAACCCGGCGTAAAGTCATGGCGAAAGTGGAGAAACGCGTGCAAGACGACGCGATCATGGTCCAGCCCTTCTTCCGCTCGGTGATGTTCGCCGCCAGCGACAAGGTGAAGGATATCAAGATGCATCCGACCAACTACCATCAGTGGAACGCGGTCTGGATCGACGCTTAATCAATCGATCCAGCCTTGCGCAGGCGTCGGTGATGCGGATTGAACGGATAGCGCCGCGATGGTGATTTTTATCGCCAAGCGGATCGCGCTGATGGCGATGACCATGCTCGCCGTTTCGATCCTGTTGTTCCTGGTGCTCGAGATCTCACCGGGCAGCGTGGCGACCAAGGTCTTGGGGCAATTCGCCACCGAAGAACAGAAAAATATCTGGCTCGAAAAGCATGGCTATTTCGAACCGTTGTGGGTCCGCTACCTCAACTGGGCCGGCAATTTCATGAGCGGGGATCTTGGCCAGTCGCATCGCTTCAAGGTGCCGGTCGCCGAAATTCTGTGGCCGCGGCTTTGGAACACGGCGATCCTGGGTTTTTGGACCTTCGCCTTCCTGATACCGGTATCGCTGGTCCTGGGTGTCCTGGCCGGCATGCGGGAGGGCTCCAAACTCGATCGCACCATTTCGGTGACCAGCGTGTTGACCACTTCGGTGCCGGAATTTGCCAGCGCGGTCTTTCTGTCGGCAATCTTCGTGTTCGGGCTGGGCTGGCTGCCGGGCACCTCCGGCATGATCAACGGGTTCGACTTGAAGCAATTGGTCCTGCCCGTCCTGGTACTGTTCCTCTACGATTTCGGCTATGTCGCGCGGATGACGCGTGCCTCCATGGCGGAAGTGATGACGACGCCCTACATCCGCACCGCGATACTCAAAGGGCTGCCCCGCCGTCAGGTGATCGTGAAGCATGCGCTGCGCAACGCGCTGATCGCGCCCTTCACGGTGATCATGCTGCAGCTCAACTGGCTGCTGTCGGGTGTCATCGTCGTCGAATTCTTCTTCGCCTATAAGGGTTTCGGCGCGTTGTTGCTGGAGGCGTCGCTCAACCAGGACATCTTCGTCATCGAAGCCTGCGCCATGGTCGCCGTCTTCGTCGCCGTTGGCACGCAGACAATCGCCGATATCGGCTACACCTACCTCAACCCGCGGATACGTTTCTCGTGAGGCGCGGATGACCGATATCGCCAGCAGCGCCGCCGCCTCATGGCGCACGATCGCCATCCTGCGGGAAAGCTGGATCGGTATGTTTGGCGCCGGGCTAGTCCTGTTCTGGATCCTTGTCGCGCTGTTCGCGCCGCTGTTGGCCCCGCACGACCCGCTGGCGATCCTGCAACCCTTCGCCAAGCCCGGAACCCTGCACACCAAGACCGGCACGACCCTCTGGCTCGGGACCGACAATCTGGGGCGGGACATCCTGTCGCGTATCATCTGGGGTTCGCGGACGGTGCTGATCTACGCGCCGCTCGCTACCGTCTGCGCCTACGCCGTCGGCATCGTCATGGGGCTCGCGGCCGGCTATCACAGGGGCTGGTGGGATACGGTGCTGAGTCGCATCGGCGACGTGATCCTGTCGTTCCCGGTCTTGGTGCTCTACATCATCGTCATCGCCACCTTCGGCGCGTCGGGTCTCAACATCGTTATCGCAATCACCTTCGCCAGCGCGCCCGGAATCATGCGGATCGTCCGCGGCCTGACCCTCGATTTGCGCAACCGGGACTATGTCGCTGCCTCGCAGACGCGCGGTGAATCTCCGTTCTTCATCATGCTGGTGGAAATCCTGCCGAACGCGCGCGGCCCGCTGATCGTCGATGCCTGCGTGCGGCTCGGCTACGTCATCATCACCATCGGCGTGCTCGGCTTCCTCGGTCTCGGGCTGCCGCCGCCCGACCCGGACTGGGGCGGCATGGTCAATGAGGGACGCAGCATGGCGATGATCTTTCCGCACATGACGATCTTCCCCTGCGTCGCCATCTCCTCGCTCGTTCTGGGCTTCAATCTGCTGGCCGACGGGCTGCGCGAAGTTTCGCTCAGGGATTGATCATGGACGTGCCCGGCGCGAAACCCATTCTCGAGATCGAAGACCTCTGCGTTTCCTATTTCACGCGGGCCGGGGAGATACCGGCCATCGTGGATTTTTCACTGCAACTCGCGCCTGGCGAGACCGTCGGGCTGGTGGGCGAGTCCGGCTGCGGCAAGTCAACGGTCGCGATGGCGATCATGCGCTACCTCGGTACCAACGGCGATATCGTCGGCGGACAGATACGATTTCAGGGCCGCGACATGGCGACGCTCAGCGATGCCGAACTGCGCGACCTGCGCGGCGGCCAGATCGCCATGGTCTATCAGGAACCGATGGCGGCGCTGAATCCGTCACTCACGATCGGCGACCAACTTTGCGAAGTGCCGCTGATCCATTTCGATGTCTCATCGGCGGAGGCGCGCGCACGGGCGCTACAGATGCTGCGCGATGTGCATCTGCCGGATCCGGAGCGGGTGATGGCCGCCTATCCGCACCAGATCTCCGGTGGTCAGCAGCAGCGGGTCGTGATCGCCATGGCGCTGCTGGGCGAGCCATCGCTGCTTTTGCTGGATGAGCCGACGACTGCATTGGACGTGACCGTCGAAGCGGGGATCGTCGAACTGATCGCCGAGCTGAGCCGTAAGTTCGGCACCGCCTTGCTGTATATCTCGCACAATCTCGGCCTGATGCTGGAAGTCTGCGATCGGATCGGCGTGATGTATTCCGGCGAGATCGTGGAACAGGGCGAGACCGACTCGATTTTCGCCGCGCCGCGGCATCCCTATACGCTGGGGCTGCTCGGGTGCATCCCGTTGCCGCACGCGGACAAGCATGCGAAGCCGCTGAGCGCGATCCCGGGCCAACTCCCGCTGCCGCACGAGCGGCCGCCTGGTTGCAATTTCGGGCCGCGCTGCGCATCGTTTCGCGAAGAGATTTGCGGCGTGCGGGATATTCCGATGGTGGACGGGGTACGCTGCGCGCGCTGGCGCGATGTCGAGCCGACCAGCACCCTGCCGGAAGGTGACTATCAGCCGCCCGACGCGCCGGGCGAGACCGTTCTCGAAGTCGATGGGCTGCAAAAATATTACACCGTCCGCGATCGCTCCCTGCGTGCCTTCGTGAGCGGACAGACCGTCCGTTACGTAAAGGCGAACGAGACGTTGAGTTTCGATGCCCGGGAAGGGGAAACGGTGGCGATCGTCGGCGAGTCGGGCTGTGGCAAATCGACCGTGGCCCGGGTCCTGATGGGGCTGGAGACGGCGACCGGTGGCGCGGTACGGTTTCAGGACAACGAGATCGGCGATGTGACGGCGCGCGACCGGACGCCGGCGCAGCTCGGTGCCCTGCAGATGATCTTCCAGAACCCGAACGATACGCTGAACCCGTCGCTCAGCATCGGCGCGCAGATCGGCCGGGTGATCCGCAAGTTCGGCATCGAACGCGATTCCGCGAAGGTGCGCGCGCGGGTGCACAAGCTGCTCGATATGGTGAAACTGCCGACCGCCTTCGCCACAAGACGGCCGCGGCAGCTTTCAGGGGGGCAGAAACAGCGTGTCGCCATTGCCCGCGCCTTTGCCGGCAACCCCACTGCCGTCATCGCGGATGAGCCGATTTCGGCCCTCGATGTCTCCGTTGCCGCCGCGATCACCGAACTGATCATGGATATCCAGCGCGATCAGAAGACGACTTTGGTGTTCATCAGCCACGATCTGAGCGCGGTGCGCTACCTCGCCGATCGGGTCGTTGTCATGTATCTGGGTCAGGTGATGGAGCAGGGGGCGACCGAGGCGGTCTTCAGCCCGCCCTACCACCCCTATACGGAAGCTCTGCTCTCCGCCGTCCCGATCGCAGACCCCACGGTGGAGAAACGGCGGATCGTTCTCGACGGAGTACTGCCCAGCCCGCTCGACCCGCCTGCCGGCTGCCCGTTCGCGACCCGCTGCCCGCGGCGGATCGGCGCGATCTGCGACGAGGAGGTGCCAACCACACGAACGCTCGCCGGTGGTCATCGCATCGCGTGCCACCTGCCGCAGGAAGAACTCGAAGCGGTCGAACCCGTTATCGCGATCAAGGCGGCGGCTTCATGATGAACACCATCGCAGTTAGATGTCCGACAGCCTGAAGGGCATCCTTTGCCTGATCACGGCGGGTGCGATCCTGGCCTTCACCGATGGGCTGTCGAAGTTTCTGACCGGCGGCTATCCGCCAGGCCAGATCCTGTTCTTCCGCTCGATCTTCGTCTTCATCCCGATCGCCATCATGGTATGGCGCAAGGGCGGGATGCGCACCGTACGCATCGTCGACCGGCGGGGGCAGTTGATGCGCGGCCTGTTCGCCGTCATCACTTCCTTCCTGTTCATGATCGCCATCAAACACATGCCGCTGGCCGACATCACGGCCATCATGTTCGCGACACCGATCATCATGACCGCGCTGGCGCCATATTTCCTGGGCGAACAGGTGGGCTGGCGGCGTTGGACGGCGGTCGCAGTCGGTTTCGGCGGAATCTTGCTGATGATCCGGCCGAGTGGCGAGGCGCTGCTCTGGCCAGCGCTGCTGGCTTTGGCCGCGACATTCTTCAATAGCTTCCGCGATATCGCGACGCGGCATCTCTCCCGGACAGAGGATGCCAACGGCATCATGATCTGTACCACCGCATGCGTGATGTTTGGCGGATTATGCAGCCTGTATTTCGGTTGGCGCATGCCGGATCTGCAGGGGGTCGCGCTGTTCGCGCTGACCGGCGCCTTGCAGGGGACCGGTCAGTATTTTCTCGTCGCCGCCTTCCTGTTTGGCGAAGCGGTCGTCGTGGCGCCGTTCCGCTATTTCGCGCTGATCTGGGCGACCCTGTACGGCTATCTGATGTTCGGTGATATTCCGGGGCTCGACACCCTGACGGGCGCCGCGATCGTGGTCGGCAGCGGCTTGTTCATCTTCTATCGCGAAGCGAGAAGACGCCGTTAACCTTTTGCTAACGTTAACCATAAATAGTGTTGGCATCTCACATATTCTTGTGAGACCGTGATTCGGTTATTAACCGATTTCGATTAGGATCAGTATATGAGAAGAATTCTTCCCGTGATCCTGTTGCTCGTCTGGGCGTTTCCGGTCCAGGCCGATATTTCCGGCAAGCCGACAGTGATTGCCGGCGATATCCTGATCATCAACGGCGTGCGGCTGCATCTGCACGGCATCGACGCGCCGGAACCCAACCAAGTCTGCGTTGCCAAGGGGAAGGATTATCGCTGCGGCACGGTCGCCATGACGGCGCTGATGGATTTGGTCGCAGGCGTGCCAGTCACCTGTCGGCTGCGCGATGCCCGGAGTGCCGGTTTTACCTATGTTTTTTGTTTTCTGTTTCTTCTCTTTTCTCTTTTTTCTTTTGTTTGTTTCAAAGCCAAGTACAGTCATGGCAGTTTGTTTGTATGAGTTAGGCTTCCACTCTTCGAAGAGCCCGCTTGTCTGAATGAGGTGTAAGGAAGCAGTACTGCTGCTGCGCCATACGGTCATAATAGAGAGAACAGCATGCAAACAAAGAACTCTCTATTAATCTCCTATTAAGACTCGATCCAATACAAACACTCAGACGTTCTGGTCATTGTTGGCGAAGTAATGAAACAGCAGCAAGTTTAGTCCTGTGGAAATCCAAGCATGGCTAGAAGAATACTGGAAGTCGAGCATGCATGGCGCCAGCATCCTACCGGAAGAGACTGGGCTCAACTTTGAAGAATTTGGCTTAGCAAACTGTTGTAATGGGTTTAAGTGCGCCCGAGTAGTGGTTATTATGATTATGATTATTATTATTATGATAATGATTTATTATTAGAATGTAATTACTTGGTCCGTGCAGTATTGACTTTGACACCATTTATTGTAACCTGGGCTTTTTATTACCTATCGGTTAGGAATCAAGGGCTCCCTTTTTGGCATTGACCGAGATGCATCGTGTAGGATGTTTAAAGAAATAAGTAACAGAATGTCTTAGAAGGTTTCATGAAATGCTACACTTTCAGACAGATACTTTTGACTTACGCAACAAATGACGGTCCTCACTCATCGTGTTGCTAACATCTACTAAACGAACGATTTTATCCCGACCAATCTCATTCCTCTACACCCCCCTCCCTACACCCCCTCCCTGCACCCACCTCCCCCATCCACTGCACAGTGAAGAAAGGAACGAAAACGTATTAGAGTTTCATACAACTTCTGTCGTCGAATTCTTTGTTTTCAAAATAGACTAATGAAAGTTGTTTGTATATACCAATTTACCGATCTTTTGTAGGCCGACTTCTGTTGGGTCTGTCTTGGCCCATGGGAACCTCATGGCTCAAGCTGGTAAGATACCGTTGCCTTTCATTATGTTTTGTGTGTCTGTGTGTGCCTGTGTGTGTATATGCATGTGTATGTGCATGCGTGCGTGAGTGTGTTTGTGCATGTGAATGTGTATGTGTGTGAATGTGTATATGTGTGGATGTGAATGTGTATGTGTGTGGATGTGAATGTGTATGTGTGTGGATTTAGTTAGGAACTATCTTATAAAGGTCGTTTTATGTGTGCCAAAGGCTAGTAGTTATACTATAGTGTATTACCAGTTGAGTGAAGTGCCATGTACTCAGGCCAGCCTTGTGTCGCTAGTGCACATGGAAACACACATATGTGAAATCAGATTGGGGTTTTCAAGCACCTGGTACTTAAAATACATCCTTGTCCTTGTGATTGACTAGCAGGCATGCTAGTACTAGAGGTTGGTTAAATAGGAGAAACTACATGGCCTCTGAATTGAGCTAGTGTGTGTGAAATAAATTTGAAATGCGTATCTGTTTAGTTATTACAGATGTTATTGGAATCACAATGTGCATAGGTACATTTTGATTTTCACAAATTACCATTATCTTTGGAATGTCCGAGCTTTAACTCCATTCTTTTAATCTTTAACAGGTTATGGGGTCAGCGAATAAGTACTGACGTATTGCCCTTATTGGCCCCATGACAATAATGCGGCGTGTGTAATGACTGTTATGTAAACCAAGTTACTTGAACTTGGGAGGTTTTGAATCGATGGTATTAGATAAGAGCTATGTTAAGGAACTACTTTAATAACGGGGGGGGGGTAGTTAATTTTTTTTACTGTTGATGCGAAATTTAGCATGGTACATATAATGTTTCAAATAAGAAGTTTCGGGCATCGCTTATTGCCGATCGTCGCTAAACAGCCCGCTATAAATCATTGACGAATTTTTTATCTTTTGGTACAGGTACAATTGTAACAGATACGACGAGAAGGAGGCTCAACAAGCCAGGGATGCTCAAGCTGTAAGTGAGATATAATTTACACATGTGCCAAGACGATGAACGTTCTTGGCTGGTGTTCTTTCAAATCGAGAATGCATCTTTAGATTTTAAACATGTATTTGTTTGTTCGATTCTGGGGTTTTCACCCTATTGCCAAGGACACCAAACTTTCGTGACCTCACTGTTAGTACGCTTTCTCGAAGTTCAAGAAAAGCTCCCCACTGACCACGAGTTCGTTTATGTTAGGTTAAGCAAGACTTCCTTCTTTCTAAATTGGCATATACAGCTCCAAGAGGCATTGAAATCTTCAATGGACCTTAGAGTTTACCGAATAAGAAATTTTCTTGTTTAAATAACCGGAAAACGTTTAGTGGCAGATGTAAAAGAACTCCGTACGAGGGTAGCGTAGCCATGAACTTGTTGGGATGTCTTGGTCTGATAACATTTTGTTTTAGATTAGAGAGACTCGATTTCTTAGGCTCCCAATCCATGCTAATGTTTACAGTCACGTACAACCAAAGTTATTGGTCTCGAACCCTAAAAATTTCAATAGCGTTTTCCCGCTAGGCTACAGTGACAGTAGCGCCGTACGTTATAGAAGTCCGTTCAACGAGCCGGTTTACCGCACTTTGGTCAATGACACTTTGCGGTGCTCTTATAGCTTGGAGTATAACCTAGTCTCGTGACAAGCCGCTTTTAAAATATATCATTCTACAGTTTCTTCCATTGTATCTTAAAGGCAGCCTACTAGTATCATCCTGTGTGATTCTTTGAAATTATTTCAAAATTCTATTTCACCTTCTTTTTCCCAGAGGTCAAGATCGATGCTAGAAAGGTACCTGTTCTACTGTAATCGTTACATGAATCATCTTCAAAGTGCAAAGCTTGAAAAGAAGGTACGGTGACCTGTCAGCTTATCATCTTACTATGAGTTATCGTCTGTTTTTAAAGCTTGGATATTAAGTGGTTCAAATATACTCCTTCATATGATACTTGGAAGACACATGGTCTTCTATTACTGTTAGGAAAAATTAGCCAAAGCAAGCAAATATTCGCTTTGCAAACTGTGAAAGGCCGAAACATTCTGGTTGAGCACGTAAAGTATTCCAATTATATTTAAGTTTTTCGTCGCTTTACATTACCTGGATGACATTTTATATAAAAAGATATGTGAAGTTTAGCATACTATTGTAGTCTGCTTTAATTTAAATTTGTAGTTTTTGCACTGGGCCATTCTGAATATCACCGAAGTGAAATAGCCTCCTTGTATAAATATTGTTTTTAAAAATCTCATTAGAGAAATAGACAACATGTCACCATCGTGGATCGAACCCGTGATCGATAAATATTTTTATAAATCAATCAATCAATAAATCAATCGATCAATAAATTAGTATTTGTTTTCAATGCCGTAAATGCGTGTTTTGGATACTTGCATTTAAATGTATGTCGATCTTCCACAAAATGCGAAACGATAGTATAATTTGCAATGAACATCATCAGTTAAAAAATGCCGTATCTTCGGCTACTTTATCAGTAACAACAGTTGGCGTATCACAGGCTATAGGTCTTTCTAAGTTACTGTAGTATCCTGAAGTGCCTAATACTGCATTCTGGGTTAATCCAGTATTGTAAAATGGAGCATAATGCTGAGTTGTGCTGTCGTGCGACTGAGGTGGTGTGATGTGATGTGATTAATATGGTGGGATGCGATGTGCTGTGATGTGATGTGATGTGTTGTGATGTGATGTGATGTGTTGTGATGTGTTGTGATGTGATGTGTTGTGATATGACGTGATGTGATGTGATGTGACGTGATATTGTGTGACTTGCAATTCTGTTTTTAGGTGTGATGTGGTGTGATGCGATTTGGATTTTTGATGAGTTGTGTTGTGATGTAATTGCTTTGATTTGATGTGATGTGATTTGATGTGATGTGACGTTACGTGATGTGACTTGATATGGTGTAACGTCATATTGTGTGTTCAGTGTGATGTGGTTTGATTGTTGTGGTGTGATGCGATTTGGTTTTTGATGGGTTGTGTTGTGATGTGATTGGTTTGATTTGGTATGTTATGATGTGATGTGACGTGATACGACTTGATATGGTTTGACATGGAACTGTGTGCATGGGTGTAACGTGATGTGATTTGATTGTTATGTTGTGTTGCGATTTGTTTTTTGATGTGTTGTGATGTGATATGATTGGTTTAATTTGGTATGGTGTGATGTGATGCCCAGTAAAAGTACTCTATTGAATTATCTCCCCAAAGTTTTCCTTGTTTGTCAATAAAGCTGACCCGGATGAACCAGTGGCGTCTCGTTTGTAAAGCTTTCAAGTCATAGTTAAGCTAATCTATGAGTGTATATCAATTTCGTGTGAAAAAATTAATCTTGCGAGTGTAACAAAATTCCATGAAAATACGATAAAGAGAATTGGCCTTTAATAAACTTATTTTATTTGTGCAAGCCTTTTAAAAAGAGCTTCAAAATTAAGACCAGCAGCTCATGTGTGGCTAAAGTTATCACTTCGTCAGCGCAAAATAAAAGACATTTCCATCAAAAGAATTTAAAATTGTTCTTAGTCTTAACTCTGTGGGTTGCAATTTCGTGCCACCGTTAGCAAAATATTGATACGCAGAGCACGACAAGGTGCCAAGACTTGGAGAACCATAGTTACGCGGTTTTGCTTCGCTTCGAACAAGACTGTAATCGAAGCATATGACCTACAAACGTGTAACGTAGACACAATCAAAGCTAAAACTTCATGTATGAAGCATGAACGAGACAAATGCCCTGAAAGCATTGGTTGTGTTCTTGAGAAGCGGACTTCAATTACTTCTTGGGGCTGAATGGGTACGATCTGAGATCTGAGATAAAATTTCAGGATTATGTAACTTAAGATGCTATACCCAAGAAACATAAATGGTTTAACATTGCGCTATTGCATCAACAACTCGAGCAACTGGTAATATTTGATAACATTAATTGTTAAGACAAACTACAATTTATTCCACGTTTTAAATACAGTACATCTTCGATTATCCGAATATCGATTATCCGGAATTCGATTATCCGGACGTCGTAAAAATCTTAGATGTTTGCTTGTGCGTCCGCAAATTTACGAAGATTGGTGTGGAGGGGTGCTTTAATATTGTCAAAGTCCGCTGTTCAAAACATATGCTTTCAATCATACATCCACCCCATTCACAGCCAAACAGCAGTCATGAGTGCTGAGTTTAAATCCTCTTTCATTCAAAGCCGTATCACGCAATATTTCAATACTTAACTTGTGCCCCTGTTCTTTCATCTGTGAACTAACAAGCCCATGTTGCGAAAAAAATGCTGAATTACCAATGAGTTGTTTGTTTTTTTTCTAATATCTGGATTTTTTGATTTTTGGAAAATTTTTGGGCTGTTTGGTTTTCACCAGATAATCGGCGATACACTGTAGCAAATGTGAAATACAAGTCACTTCGTCACAGACACTAAATTCACCGCTCCACAATAAATCACATCACATCACGACAATTTACATCACATGACATCCAACCTTTTGACAAATACCTTTCGATAGCTATAGAATCATCGCTTATCGCCGTTCTTTTCTTCTTTGTTTCTTTCTTTCTTTCACCCTTTCTTTTTTCTTTGTTTTTCTTTCCTTGTTTCTTTCTTTCCCCTCTTTCACCCTTTTTTTTGTTTCTTTGTTTTTTATTCCTTTCTTCTTTTTCTCTTTCTTTCTTGCTCTCCTCCTACCTTATTCCCTTTCTCCTTTTTTTACTTGCTTACTTTTTTTCCTTGTTTTTTTTAACCCTGTTTGGGTTTTTTGGGTTTTGTTCTGTTTTATAGGAGTTAAGAATCATTGTCACGTGTTTGTACTTCGTTCTAGACATTTTAAAATCCAGTTTAAAAGTCTTCTTTTCTCTTATTCTTTTGGAATGTCTAAGAGCTCGTTTGAGGAGGTATACCCTAATGTGGCAACAGTAAATAAGCATGCCTCGTAGTATGAATTGTAACAATTCTGTATGAAAGTTGGCAGCTTGTTCAAATTTGGGCGCACCCTTCGGTACCCAAACGGCCCTTGGTTTATTAGTTAGCCTGTTTGACGATTTTCTGTTTATTTATGCTATTTTGAATAACGGTTCCACTTCGCATCAGAATTCTTTGAGAGACTGCTAGCTGATCTGGAAAGCAGTTAGCTGATATGAAGTTTAATTCTAATAACACGAGATCTGATACTATCAAGGGGTGATCTTTTACATGGTTGAACTGATGGTATTCGTTCTCGTCATTAGATATCTTTAAACATGCTTAACACTCGATTGAAATTAGTTTGAATAAGGGTTCCACTGCTCGTCAGAGGTCTTTGAGAGACTTCTTGCTGATCTGGAAAGCAGTTAGCTGCTATGAAGTTTAATTCGAGATCTGATGCTATGGAGGGGTGACCTTTTGCATGGTTGAATTGATGGTATTCTGTATTACTAACATTAATTCTTGTTCAAAACAAATTTTATTGAGAAATGTGAGATATCTTGAAACCCTTTTCACAGACGAAAATGCTATAGTTACATATTTTTCTCTTAAATAAGTATTTCATGAGGATATTTGAGGATGCTTTTCAATGCACATTTCTAATTGACAACCACGTCGAGGTCATTAACTGAAAATATGATAACAACAGTCGGTAATGCATTTTCAGAATTTCAACAGTTTAACAATAAGCTGCTCTGTTTTTTAGTGCCTTAATGCATGTTTCTTGACGTGCTTACTTTTTTTGCTCCAAGTTTTCATAGAATTGCATCTCCGTCCGGAAAGAAAATATATAAGCATTTACCATTGAGAAGAGAGGATTTGAAAATCAGTTTTGATGATACTTTCTTACTTCAATGGGCTTTGGACAGTATGACGGGGAGGAGGGCAGTCCTTCCTTGGTCAAGTCACATGGCGCAGAGAGGCTGGATGTCAATATCCACCGGTGGACAACTGGGAGCTATTGTGGCCACTAGAGAAATAGAGTATGTTAGCATCGGTTACCTAGCTCAGTTGGTAGAGTGCACATCGCGAACGCGTGGGTCACGGGTTCGATCCACTGTTGTAATATATCTTCTATTTCTCTAGTGTTCTCTACAAAATATGGGCATCTCTGGGCCAGTATCCTTTTAGGAGTAGTGTGAAAATCTAACAAATATCTCTCTTCAAATTGAAAATTTGTAAAATCTTATATACATGTTAGTAATAATTTCATATCAATTGATAGTAAACAAGCTGAACATTGCAAGGAATAAAATTCCCTGATTGTGTATTAAAAGTGTTGATTTATGATACCATTTTGAAATGCAGAGCAAAGGGAAGCTCGGTTCAAACATCTGCTACCAATCTCGGCTTTTCACTCAACATCTAGATAAAAAAATTGTACAGCAGTGTCAATCAAGAGTGGCTAAAGGAAAACACATTTCATTCCACTATCCGCTTTCGATGTTGCTTTACAATACACCCGTAATCAAATTCAGTTTCTCGTGACAAAAATTTATACTCAAGAATTTACGTGCTCTCGTCTGAGGCAGTGCCTGCGTTAAATTTATTGAAATAGAACTTCAGAAACTCAAAGTCAATAAACAGCAAACCGCATGGAGGGTATCTAGTGCAATCGACTCTAAAATGTCCTCTTCAATTAATAGACGGAAAAACGTGATTATTCAGTTGTTTCGTTTGGTTTCAAAGGTTGTTTTTTCTAGTGACAATTTATATCATGCAACTCCTACATCCCTTAAAATTCAAACCGAATATCCCGCGGATTTGAGGGAGTGGGCAGAAGTGTTTTACGAAGTTTGTTTCTTCAACGCACAATTGTCATGACGTTAATGCTTACAGATGTAGTAGAAAAGACCTGTTTCACATACACCTCCATATTTCCTTCTTTGCACGCTACCATAAGCATTTGCTTTGAAATATGACGGGATTTTAAACAGTAAGTTAATAAAGGGAAAATGCCGTCGATGACAAACCACACCGCATCGGCCATTCTTGGTGCTCAGTGTTCAGAGAGGCTAGGGCTAGCATGATATTATTGTTTAAATGTAAGTGGAGTTGTTGATCCTTGATGTTGAATTTAGGGATTACATATTTAGTCCTGCGGCAGTGCAACACAGCAAGTTCGAGGGAAGGAATTGTCCCACAAACGTTACACATGCAATTCTGCTACATTAGTCCAAATATAATACCTACTTAGGGAGTAACAGTTCTTGTGGTATCAGGGACACCTGGAGATGTGCTCACGTACACAAATTCTCTGCAAAACTGGAAACCATTTTGACAATAAAATATTTCACTTTGTATACAAGAGTACTATACTTGAGTTCATTTGCGCTTCAGGACATTTATTTTACGAGGAATTTGAGGACCGTTTTGAATGCAAAAGTTCAACTGGAGGAATCTTCTTCGTTTACTTGACTTTGAGACTTCATGTTTGTCTAGAACATGTCACTCGTTCTTAGACCCTTCATATTGAACTCAGATTTACAAATACAAATTATGATCTCTCCCTTTGAGTGACTTACTCGCATCTACATTCACGACCAAGCATTGAAAAGTGTTTTGGATAAGACTAGGGTTTTGAAAGTGGCAGAAATGATACTAATGATGTTTTGAATAAGCAGAATTTTGAATTCGAAGAGAAATAATGTTGTTATAGGGCACTAGGTCATTGCTAAACCAATCATGCTAGATGCATAACTCTTCGTTTGAACTAAAACTTATGAACTCATAGTAGACAACTCAATCTCAGTTTTTCACCATTTGAGATTGCACAAAATCGGAAACGCTATTGAGTGAACTCAACAAGAGTAATTTTTTCGTTATAAAACTATAAAACATATGGGATATTGACAAATATCATTTAACACACCAGCTCAATAGTACTTCGAAATTAATATCTCCAATATGCAACCATATAAAAGCCATTGTAATGTTACGTACTGCTCGTCATAATACCAAGATTATAACGTGGCAACTGCTCAAAAAAAGCCATACGAATTTTAAGATACAATGCCTTTGAGGTGTTGTATATATTTTTACGTTTGAAAAAAGGAAGCTGAAAAGGAAAGCGTTGCTAGAATTGCTGGTAATAAAAGTTGTCGCAAAATACCAACAATGCTGGACACACTCTTGTAGCGTACTCGACAGCATGATAGGATTTCCTTTGTTCCCTTTTGTGGGCGCACTCCTAAATGCTTGGTACAGCGGTGATTTTCAGGAAACCATGAAGCTGCACTGTATTCTAATTTCGTTCAAACACGTTGACAAGTAGCTGAATTACTTACGTTGCCTTAACCCTCTCCTTTCACAAAATTCCATCACAGGCCTTGGCATAATTTGGAAGTTTGAGTGTGTAAAGCAAAGGAAGTTTTCATTCACTTCAGAACATGTAATAGATAATACTGGGTGTATATGGAGAAAAGATAAATTGGCTGGAAAATTTCCACAAACTGAAGAGTTTATGACACATACTGAAAACGATGTTACACATGGAAGAGAAAGTGAAAGTAGATTCTAAAAATGTAAGACTATCGTATGCTCGAACAAGAGTTTTTATGGTAAGATTTTTCTGTTCTACATATAAGTGATTACTCAAAATATGACACCGTGGTGTGAAATGTTACTTGTTAATAGTTACAGTGGTCTTAAGGGACCACTTCCTTTTCTTATTATAGTTCCATATATTCTACCCAAGAGACATTATGCCACCCTGAGATATTTGAAGGGAAAGGTAACAGAGGGTAAACAAAAAAGTCAAGATTCTTATTAAATAGAGAGAAAACAACGGTCATAAACTTAGACGCATTAACTTTGCCGAAAGAAAACATGAGCAGGAAGAAAGCTCCCAAACCGAGTTGTCGTAAGGAGGTAACTTCGGCAAGGCGTTTCACTATAACTTAGCCACGTAGCTGGGTATCTGTAAACAGAGGGGGTATAATGAAGCTGAAATTTAGGGGAATGAACATGATCTACAGACTGTAAGTTTTATAAGGCGTCAAAGTATGATTAAACACCCTACCAGGAGGCATAGCAAATTGGCCCTAGAGCTGCGTTCCTTGGATGACTTGGGAGACCTAAAAGCAAAATTATGCTACGCTCTAAAACCCTTGCAGGTCATATATTGAGAACAGAAGCGATTCAAGCAAAATCAGTTCATAGCTCATTAATTTAACTTAATAAAACTACTTTAGGAAGCAACAACTTAGCACTTGGAGGGAGCTGAAATACACATGATGTCATCAACGAAATCTAGAATCGTATCATTCACGTAGTGGGCTTTGAACTACCATGTGTACTTCAACCCCTCCTTACTTGCCGAAATGGCACTCCCTTGAGTACTTTCTGGGAATATTATCTAGATAACACATCGGGAAACCAGTAAAAAATAACCCTGTGAAATAAGTTGAACGCAAGGCCTGAATTACTAAGAACAAGAATGTAACAGTAAATAAACAGGCAAATACTTAATACATTGCAAAGTACTCCAACATTCTTCCTGACCAAATTTCATTCTATAATACACAAAAAATACATCAGTACTTACCGAGTTGATTTGAATATGATTCGCCTGATAAGGTCTGCTATATAACTTTGTACCGTTTCACCTCAAGTCACACCAGATTCTTCACTTTTCAGGTAAACCTAAACAAGACAAGTAAAATTGCATATTAATTTCAGTTGCTTCTAATGCCTAAAAGCACATCTTTAATTTGTTTGAAAAATGTATCATAAAGACTAGTATAAAATATTAATATGCTTCATCATTGCTTACCGTAAGAAGTGGTGATCAAGGCTTAAGCATTAACGTCATATGTTTCTCTATAGCTCGGAGACTCTGAACGTGCTGAAGAAAATTTCCAGTTTCTTTCACGAACAGCAGGGTGCTAATGTCTTTCTTTTTGAGATTGACGTTTAAATCACAACACACGTCTATAATATGGTGTTCTTCGTATTAATTAAATCCCCAATAGTCAATTCATTTGTCAATTGGAAAATCAAAACATCCCTTGTTCAAACTCTCGATTGTTCTAACTGTCTACAAGTATTGTTAGCAGACTCTCACTTATTTACAAACAAAAACAAAGAACCTCTGTCATTAATCTTCCCCATTTTGTTCATAATCACAATAATTGTACTAATTATTAGCAAGTGAAGCAAATGGAATATAGGTCACCAAACTGGCATCGGTGTTGGTCTTCGATGGAAACATTCTTGAGCTTTAAATCAATTAAAAGTACAATTTAAGGAGAGTTACATCTTTCATGCGTCAAGACATTGCAAGTATAATGAAAGAAATACTTGCATAAATTTACCAGCAACGTAGTAGCTAATACTATAATTGCAGTCATGAATACAAAACTCATTTGTCTATTACATAGAGTTCGATACAGATCTTCTATTCCTTTTTCCTTGATCTCTATATACGTCGCCAAATTTGTAATTAAATTAACAAATTGTAACGATGACATATGTACACCGTCAACAGGAAACTATAAGTACATTCCATTTGGTTTATGATATTAACCGGCTTTTAAGGCTTCAAGAGGAACCTGTCGAAAGATCAAGATTTTTTTAGGATGCTAAATATAGTACCCAACAATAAACTTTAAGTTCTCTAGGTCTTTCTAGATTCTTGCTGGAAAAGAACCCGAAAGACTTGTCAACAAAACTATATTTTTCAATACCAAATAGTAGAGTTAGATGTTTAAATACATCACTAATTTTAAAGAAAAGGGAATGAAATAGTCGGTGTGGAAATGTCTCTACCTGTGATGTAAGGATGGAGGAGAAATCCTAGAAAGAATACTCTTATTTGGTGGTGTTCATGGTTAACTTTCCTTTATAGGACATCGAGTTTGATTTACAATATACCAATCAATAAAAAAGAGCTTACTAATGAGGCTTTGGATAGAGCATTTATAAGTCTTTAAAGAATCTCGTCTTGCGACATTGAAACTGCTATAATCTGGCAAAAATATGTATATAGGATATTTAACTGTTATGAACTGCCACGTAAAAGTGGACTAGCTGTCACTAGTTGTTATGGCAAAGTGGACTAGACACATGAGTTACCGCAGCAAAAACCCAAGTTGTAATAACAGATCGGTTGTAGAACTAGGGGCCAATTGAGGATGTGCTCAGATCGCTACAGGCCTACATCCTACAAAAGGTAGAAGCCCTACAGTTACAAATCCCAGCCCTGCTCCTGCAGTGTTTTGTGCCTTAATACTTGTCCTTCCCTACACCGTGTCTAGCTTGTTGTTGGGATCACACATACACAGCTGAGATCTACTTTGAGAAAATTAAGAAATGTTTATTATTCTAAGCACTGGCATTTTGTAATAATGATCATGATCCTGTGATGAGTACATTATCCAAAACGGTAGAACCAGTCTGAAAAGTTAGCCATATCTTGCCACCATGCTTTGTCATCTCGTCTACTCGTGATTCACAGGAAAACTCCATAAGATTTACTCGTTTTCGGAAGTCCGATGTAGATATGGCTTCTAAAAGATGACATGAAAATGTACTACGTATGAAAATTAAAATAAATTTTAAGAAGTATATACATTCATAACGACACGAGGGATTATAGTTTAAGGGTTTTTGACACGTTTTGAACCCTTTTCTTTGAAAACTATGGTGGCATTAAAGACCAGAGATATCACTTCAAACGTTCAAAGCTTCAAGAAGCACACGTGCCAGAAACGCCTAGCATAACTATACCAGAAGATTGTAAAAGGAGATCATCACTGTCACCTCAGATCACCGATGACTTTAATCAGGACCTTGGCCAGCCAAACTTATCAGACAAAGGGGGAAGAGGGCAATGAGTTATCGGGGCGCCTAATTCATTGGTTTATGGAACTACTGGCTACATACATTAACAAGTTTAAGGGTAGTTGTCAAAAATGTTAAAGAGTCCTGTTTCTCAAATTCAATCTACTAATGACGTGCACGGAAAACTTGAAAGGATAAATCGTACGCATAAGAACGAATTTCAATTCATACAACTCTTAATTCCATTTTCCATAGAAGTACAAATTTGGTTATAGGTGCAATACGATATACGCTAAAGTCGTAAAACTGAAGACAAATTAATTAATTACTTCCATAATTTATTGTCCAGTAACAAATAAAACTAACATACATTAAATTACACTGGTTTTACACATTTCCATTCTGGATGATAATTAACACATTTTATTAAAAATGATTTAATGAGTTGAAGTAGAAAACTGAACGAAGAAATAATTTCAATAGTAAAGATTAGTGTAACATCCGTTGATATATCTTTAACGCTTTATGGATACAATAAATTTTAATCATTATGAATCAAAAGGTTTTATATTCAAAATTACTTCAACCGAAGTCCACAAAAGGTAGTATTTAGCACATTTTAAAATTTGTTCTCTGTTTCTCGCCGACACATTATGTCTAGGCACTGATAACCCTTCTGTTTCACCGATACACACTTCTCCATCCACATCTGGCACAGAGCAGTTGTACTATTCAGTGGGAAATGTCACTAGATAGCCTTAACCAACCCTTCAGAGCCAAGTAGCGATCCCAGTATGTTGGGATAACAGGATGAATGGAATAAAAAAGCAAGCCTGGCATTACGTCATTGTATACTTGAGATGAGAAGTGTGTCGACTGCAGTCAGGGGTAAAACAAATGCTCCTCTTTCCTTAGCTTCTACCATTACAGTGACAGGGTACTGTGTCACTCTTATCCCATGACAAGTTTCTTGACCCTTTCTCCCAGCATAGCTAGTACTCACTCCACAGACCTCGTAAGGATGGAAGGCTGTGTGTACCTCGGCACCATTGTCTCAAGTCAAACTCCTGTCGCTCGATTTGCAATGCAAGCCCAGTAGCACTGGACCACCGTGTTGGTATTCAATTGTACAATTAAGGCGTTTAGTCATACGATACCAGATAGCTATTGATACCGAATAGGTCTTTCAGTTACGTGGTACTGGATACTCTTTGGTAGTGTATAATCAACCTGCATAGTATCAGATCAGCTCCGATGGAGTGTGTTCTAAGATGCAGGATAGCTGTTGGTACCAGACAGATTTGTAGTCGTATTCCTAAGTGATTGACAGCGTCAAGACTACTAAAAACAATAATTACGTAATGATTCAATTTCACAATATGCCATTCTCAAAGAGGGAAATCGGAGCAGAAATTGCTCTAGTTGGCCTTGAGTAAGATAGCTCCAGGATACTCAAAGTGTGTGTAATAAAATTTGGTTCCCCTCTTACTCGCCGGGTAGCTTTAGTACCATGTGTGTGGCGGATAGCATGAACACCACTCCAAGGAAAGTCCTATCTGGGATCAAAAGCCGTACAGCATCAAATGATGTACGGCATCTGAGGCATAAGTTATGACTTGCTCTAATATAGATGACAAATTGATAATTTTAATATTTCGTAACCTTTCCCTCTACCACACCCTGCTCCTGTCAGATGTCTACTCTGCGCCGTTACAAGCTTTGAAACCCGCCAGTTTCCGTAGGTGGATCATGTGACTACGCTATTTTAAATTGCTTTTCTGTGTTTGAGACTCCCAGATAAAGTTCTTGGTACTCAGCATAATTTATCTTTGTACAAGTGGTTGCTAGGACATATTTTAGAAATAGGACAATGTGACACTGCTAAGAATCCCTCGTTTTGAGTAACTGCCTGTCAGGCACTTAGTGTACGACGGTAACATGTACAGTTTCTTTCCGCCTAGACTTATACTTCTCCAATTAAGTACCTAATTTACTAGAGCTCTATATCGCAAATTTCAATTCAATGGAAAAAAACTGCAATCAGCCATGATTTCTTGTCGACAATATAATTTCTCTGTCATTTAAGCCAACGATCTCCCATCCGATCTACTGGGTTTAAAATGTTCCATTTTATTTTTTGGAATTTTCATGTTAACTTCAGCGACAGGATCATATTGTCACCGACCTACTTCCGAAGATAACCGGACGTCTACTTAATCATTACGTAGCTAACAAACCAGCTATAAACTCAACTAGCTACACTAAACTGCAGTATTCCAGGTACTTGCTTGGTTTGTTCGTTAGTTGTCCAGTTAATTGGTTTAGTTAGTAATTGAAGTAGAATGGCAGGTGGTAAGTAGATAGGTAGATAGGTAGGTAGGTAGGTAGGTAGGTAGGTAGGTAGATAGGTAGGTAGGTAGGAAGCAATGAGAACGCTTTCCATCAACTCTGCCAATTCATCATATATTAAGCATTATATTTTACATGGATATTACAAACTAAAATATCGGTGTTGTAGTCTTTCATCTGTTTTGTTTTACCTGTACGAAAATTCGGTTAAGGCCCAGTACTAAAACTTTCTTAGCTGATGGCATGATTTGAATACCGAGTATACCGTTGGGCTTTCTAATCAAACTAATTATATTCAAACGCCTGATCTAGACCATGAACAGGGTTTGTCTTGTTAGGTAAGGTTTTTTATGTAAATACAACGTATTAATAATGCCATGCTATTATTACTTCTCATGTACATCCATTACAAGCCTTAAAGGGTTGCATAAATATACAAGAATCACCCTCCTCTTAAACTGTGATAAGACACAAGAAGTGATGTTCATTGAAGTATCATTCGTCTAATCCAAAAACCGTCTTCATGCTTTCCTGTAGCAGTGCTGACTATCCCCCATAGCATTTCCTTTGAACTATATGTGTGGTAATATTGGCTAATTTTCCCACGACATCAGCATTGATTATCTGTAAAATGAGAGCTCGTTAGAATAAAGCGTGTAGTAGGGCAAATTTGCTAACAGAAGCAATTTGATTCGTTAGGAAAATCTTTGCACATACATACACATTTTTGTAATTACTTTTGTTTCAGATTGGCGCCAAAAGTAGGATGTAAGTCACCCCTTGTCTTAAAAGTCTTATCAAATATTCTTTTCCTTTTATTAAATTACCTTCTATCAAATTATACGAGACTGCACCACGAAAAATATGGAATGTAAAGTGAGCCAATCATTGGAAGTGAAGAAAGGGACTTTTTGTCACAACAATCAGTTTCTATGCTGATTAGCAGACATGGTATTGTCAGAGAATATGGGTAGAAGTTTTTAGGACGCATGGCTTTAATATGATCTTCCACTTTTCGGTCACTAGTTAGAAATTTCTTACATTCGGGTCACAGGGCGATATCAAGGGTACAATTATTTGGAGAGGGTTAGAATTACAAATAAATTCTTACTCTTTATTTCTCTTGTCTTTACATAGTCGGTCAGGTATTAAATATTTGCACCACATTGATATATTGCTGCTCCTTCTTGCCACTGATTGTTTTCTGCAGATAGAAAATCTAAATTCGTTCTCCTTCAATAGTTTACTCTACATAGACTGTTTAGATAAGTTGTTTCCTAGCAAAAGGCAATGTTTGTTCAAGGATTTTCTCGTCTACGTCGATTACATGGCTCCTCGTCTCAGCTTAGATTATGTCAAGGCGGTTGGATGCTACGTTATGTTTGGTCTAAAGTAACTTTCCATTAAGCCTTAGTGACTGGACAATTGAAGGTTTAAAGGGATAAGAAAAGGTGTCACCTTCAGAAGTAAAATTGGTTCTGCACCTATCCTTCCTATTTAAGCCTTATGAATAAGTATCGCTACTTTAATAAATTGTCCAAAGCCTTGACAAGATATAAGAAGTACACCAGGGATATGTAACTCATTTTGTAAGTTTTTTGACCTTTACAAGAGAATGAATTCGCAAAAAAATTTACGTGGATAGACCTCGTTAACTGCTTCTGAATGGTGGTACTGATTCCTTTATAATAGGTAACTGGCACTGTAGTTTAATTATTTAAGTCCTAAATCCTGTTCAAGGAAGTATTACCGTTTTATGTTAAGTAACCCTCTACCATACACGGGCTCGGCACATCTGTCGCATTAGGGAAAATGTAAAGAAAAATTCACATAGAGTACTTAATGTTTGAAATCATTTTGTAAACGTAAACGTGTAAGGGGCGCTTATCGTAAATCTTGGTCGTAAGTTAAAAAATTCTTGTTGGCAGAAGATTTAGATACCAGTCGTGTTAAACGGCCATACGGTAGAATGCCATCGAGATTTAAAGGCAGTAGACATGAAATTTGTATGCAACACTTAAAATAACAAACATCCTACAAAATCTGAATAATAAGCAGACGCTGATAATCATTCTGCATCTTCCAAGTCTTTAGAGAGTACTTGCCTCTATTATCTGCAAATATGGTTAGGTAGACGCCTCTTATTAAGGTACCTCACTTGGTAAAGCATTAGCAGAGCAGTTCAATTACATCCATGTTTATGTTCCAATTTCTTCACTCGTTTCTACTCATTCACTAGAAGAATTGGTGTATTCAGATCACCCTTGATCTTAAAAATCACTCTGAGTTAACAAACATGAATAATAACCAAGTTGTAAAATGAAGCAAAGTTTGTCGCCCCTAATCAGTGCCAGCGATAGTGAACTCACTCGGGATTAGTAACACGGTTGTTCAAGGGTCATTAGTTCAAGTTCTTATTGTCACAGTGTTTTCTCTATGGCAAAAGTTATTGCCTCTATTCAAATTACTGTGATAGCACAAACGTTTCAGAAAACCGCTCAAACTATTAGAGCAACTGTAATATTGAGGATGTACAGACAATAAAATATGATGACGTTACCGCCTGCAACCTACCAGCATTGTTGTCATTACTGAGAGAAAACAGTGGAACAGAGTCTCTTCAGAAACTAGAGGCGTTTCGAGCAAATACTTGCACTAGGAACAACGTTTGTTTGAATTTGCTTTCCGAGATTTAGTAAATGTTTGGTAAAGCTCCTCGCCAAATGTTATCAGTTCCTCTCACAACCATCTCCGCTCCAATACTTTTCCCTTTTAGGCTTTGGTTGTGCAAGATGGGACATCTGATAAAAGGGGATATGCATCACAGTTATAAAAACTTTTAAACATGGTACAATTTGTAGAATTCGATGTCATAAAGCGAATATAATTTCCAGCGAATCAACGACTAGCGCTTGTTGTAACTTAAGAATTTGCTAAGATGATGTAAGGAGACACATCCGTAAAACATTACATTTTAAAATAAACGAAGCAAAATTTTTGAAATTCTAGAAAAAGTTACTTTTCTATACAACACATACGTACTATGTAGGGCTAGAATTTATTGTGACGCAGAGTGTAATCTGTTCTTGCAGCGACCGGGAGAACAAAGAAACCTGATGAAATTGTTGCAACATACTTACTGTTGAAATTTTCAGAGACCTATTGGTCGTGCAAGTGACATAACATGGACAATGTAGTTTATCGCTAGTAAATTGTTCATTTTGAAAGGCTAGTAAGAGGAATTGTGGATTTCTAGAGGAAACATGGTGTATCGCCTGGTATTATTGTTACGAGTGAACGCTCTTGTTGAGTTCTGTCGTTGCAAACCCTGTGCCTATGATTCCATCAGCGACTTCGTTCGTACCGTTACCCTGCCTTTTAGAAATACCAAGGCCATGATTGGAATACTAGGTACTACGTATTGTGTCATAACCTCCCCCCTCTCCCCCTACACACACACACACAAACACATACACACACATACACACACACATACACACACACATACACACACACATACACACACACATACACAAACACACACTTTTTCAAGCTTCTTTTGTTAATGATGCATTATCATTATTGTTCCATTGTTATGATTTTAATATTTATAATTTTAAGTTTAGCTAGCTTAAAGCTGGGAAAACTTTAAAGGAACATAGTTTTAATAAAATGAAATGGAGAAAGTTAGTTAAAATGGATTTTGAATCATCTCCCCATCACAAAAACCATTATATTCATCTCCCCATTATTTCCCCAATTTCTTTAACGATTTGAAGTATTACAATTTTGTACAAAGATTGTACAACATTTTAAAATTGTAAACCCAGGTTTGCCAAATTTATAGTTGATCAAGTTTGAATATAAAAAACGTTTAATGACCCTGTTTGGATTTGCAATACACCTAATTAAAATATCTTTGACCTTAAAGAATATTTGTTTGTTGTGATGATTATCAATGTAAATGAACGTCAATCCCCTTTCTCAATAAATCTATTTCAATCTGTACCCTTAAACTTTGCTTGGATACTGACTTCACTTGTTTAACTGATTATAAAGTCAAGTCAAGTTTTTAACTTTTAAGCATTTCTCTAGAAACGGAAAATTGCTTGCTTTAAAATCTTTTATGAAAATGGCTACTTGGCACAAGTCTGGTCTTCAGATGGGGTACTGAAATAATACCAGTGACTATGTTTATGGCGTCATATAAGCTTTAATTTTTAAACCTTTAAAATTTAGAATTGGCACTATTTCTTGCACTTTTTAACACCATCTTGAAGCGATATCTATAATATTTTGAAGATGCATTATAGATTAAAAAGCCACACTTTCTTTTTCCTTGACAATTGTATGATGTTTACATCCCATGCAATTTTGACTCAAGAAAACGCATCTTCTTGTTTCCTCACTGGATTTACAACCACAATTACTATTTTAAAACGTTCTGCCTATGTAAATACACTTTCCTCTCGTGCCAGGCTTCTAAACGTAGGATCTAAGTGCGGTGCTAATAAATCGGTGATAGTCAAATAGGCTTGGTCGATACCTGTTAATTTTTTTAACTGTAACAGGTACTTTGGCTAGTTGAGAGTAAATTAAAATATTTCAATAAACACTATACTTTAGTTTTTATTCGTCCTCGACTCCTCTACTCCTAAGTTAAAACAAAATAATACTGTTACTTTACAGAGCACATGTTGCAACAATGATAAAACATCTTCTTTATCATCATTTCCTATTTCTTGTTGCAGAAATCAAACTTCCTTCGACCGATGCAACATAGAGTTGTTACTTTTTAATTCACTCATGATTTTAAAATTTCTTGATTCATCTGTTTGGTAAAGTCATACGGTGGCCAGCAGGTGCGTCTTGTTTCTTCTCCTAATTTGGCAAAAGACGGATTTGTTTATCCGTAAAAAGACGCGTGAAAGCTTTTCTAATCCCTCTGGAGAGTTGTTAAGGTGGCCATTTAGCGGCTTGGTGAACATCTTTTATCTAATCCCTTCTTTGCAAAAGAAAGTCTTCCTCAGCAACTTATCTGCGCTAAACAATTCGACGCTACGTCAGATGTAGACAGTAAAAGTTTTTGAGTCTGATATGAAACCTTGACCAATAGAACCTTTAATTTTTTCACATTTTTATTGATATGTTTCCATAATATATAAATGAAAATGTTTCTTTGAATAACACAACTTAACGAAGCTCGACTTGCCTTTAAGACATATGGCATTTAGGTTCCATTAATTATTTAGGTATAAATTAAGCCCACTTTGAGTCGAGAACAGTTTCTGAGATTGTTATCGTCATTGCTTAGGGAAGCTCTAACGTCAATCACGAATAAGGGTGGCTCATATCAAATGACAAATTTACAAAATACGTTTTTTTGGTAATTGTACAAATCTAACGTTTTCGGAGAAATTTCTTGCACTGCTCTTTGTTTTCAAAAGGATCATTCACAACGTACAAATATACAACTTTTCGTCGATTTGTCTATTTTGGTTTACGTTGACGCTACTGATGTTTCCATTGGACTTCCGTGATTTACTTATAGTGTACGAAAGCCGTTTCGTCGATAAGTTAACTTAAGGATTGAGAAAATGTTTCATTCTTGAAAATTTGATTGCAACGACATCCTGACAAGACCTAAATGATATTGCACCCCTGGTAAAGGGATTTTATTATGCTAAGCATTTGAGCTAACTAACTGTATTAACGCCTGTTGCAATTACATCTCAAAGTTTAGTTAAAAGAAATGTATTTCTAGTAGTTAGTATTTAGTATCAATACTAAATCCCTTAGCGAAGAAAACAATCGTAAGAGGAAGACAAGTCACAAGGAATTTACGAAACTATGCGGAGAACAACTTTCTGATAGTAGAACGAGTCTTTGCTGTTCCATGGCTTTTCTCTAATTATGTAATCGCTGGTCCCACATGATAGCACTGACGTTTAAGAAACAACTTTGAAGAATTGTGCTTGTTATATTTTACAGTTTTACAGTAGATTTAAGGTCGAGAGTTAAAAGAGAAAAAATATCAACTTTAAACGACGGATCATGCCACCAGCCTAATTAACGCATTTAAACTAATGTCTTTGGTCACTCCCATTTAATGATTACTACACAGAGTGTTATCTATGTTACGTTTATTGCAAGAATGGACATGCAGTGTGACAATAGTGGTTCTTTGGGAAGGATACTTTTACTTTAGGTGCTAAAAGGAAGGTGTTACTAATATTTGAGGTGCCAATTAAATCGTAGTCATTGCCCAAGACACTAATATGGAAATCCTACTCTTCACTATTGCGGAAACCGAAATTTAATAGCATTAAATGTTAAAGATCAAATAGTATCGATTTGTCTCTTGCTTTGAGAAAAATATCAACAGAATCAATAAATCTGAAAAAGGAGATCAAAAACCCCAGTGAACAATCCTGTTGGCACTCTTTCTGTCTGTCTGCAAACTTACTTGGTAGTTGTATTCGTACATAGGTACAGGAGAAGATTTTTGTACATCAATTCTAATTAAAATCTGTTTATTTTGCGTCTTTTTAACACTTTTAAAGGATCCCATCCTCCCACTCCAAGCTACTGGCAACTACATCTACTTATTAGTTATTTCTGTTTTATTCTAATAAATCTGTACAATAACTGATACAATGTTCGTAATGTATGTTTAAATAATTAAGGCTCTAACATAGTGTCGAACGATATGGTTATTTACGGGGGGCAAAAAATGATGCTAATTATAATGTCCTAACTTTTTACAAGCTTTTGAATAGAAGAACATTTAAAAGAACGTTGTGTACAGTCAAAATAGCAAGATAATTCATAAATTTCTATGCATTAGTTACTACCATGTTTGGAAAAGCTATATCTTTGTCGAGCGTAGAGACTTTTTTTATCCTTCTTTTCAAATGATGTTTAATGCAAATAATAGAATAGAAAAAAGTCTGCTATGGTTGTTAAGACAAGCCTTGAAACGAGTAACAAGACCACAATGTTTTATTCTAAACAAAAACGACTTTTCAAATCGGAATTAACTGATCAGGAATACACAAGAGTGCCCCTTGAATTTCTGCGTAAACCTTAGGGTGAACAAATAATTCCTTTTTCTTCCAATTCGACGTTTTTAATCAAGGTTTTGCACCCACACTTAGCGAGCAATCATATTGAACCGTATAATCTCATACAATTAAAGCACAATTCATCTCCTTCATTACAAATTCGACCAGCTGGAATTATGACTAGGATTAAAGCCATCCTAACAATATCAGCAACTGTGAATTTCTGCATGACAGTACGAAGGTGCCACAGACGAGAGTTAGTCACCAAAATCCCTTTGAATCATAACAAAAGCTGGAAACGTCGGGTTTTTGTTCAATTTGTGAGTAACTGTGGGCATAAGAGAAAAACTGGTCTCTTTTAATTAAATGCATTGGATTTGTTTAACTCTTAATTACAAAATGTCAATGAGAATTTAGAATGATATTGTAAACATAGGATCACTTGCGTGTCTCGAGAACTACATATAATCAAAAATGGGTGCTGTTAGAATGTGAAATACATCAATATCTTTCATTTTATTTCAAGGTAAGCGTCAGCCATGTCTCAGATGGGATGTCGGTGTTGGGAATTAGTGGCTAGGTTCCAACTCTGCTAACACCACATTTTATTGTGGTCCATAGCCTTCATAACCACCCAACCCTGTTTGGCTGAGAAAAAATTGGATTAAGATCATGTCTAGGAGGAATAAGGTATATCTGCCTGAAACAACTTATTCCTGTCAGGGCTTTTCAACCTGCGGAAAGACACAATCTCTCTGCTATTCCTTAAACTTTTAGCTAAGTCAAGGTTTATTACAAACTGGTTGAATCCAGCTTTTCTGTCGATGATTTCATAAATCATTAGCTGTGTGCAATACGCTTGTTTTCCCCTCCTCTTTATGTTAGGAATTGCTCTTTTAAAAGTCATGTCATGTTTCAGATTTGCTTCTTTACCTTCAAAAATCAGATCTTTCCACCTGGTTGTCTTTATTTTTGCAAATTACGTTTAAAATCTCAAGTGGCGAACTAGAACCTTGGACATCTTCTTTGCTTCTCGTACTCATTACTTTATTTAAATCCGCTTTCATCATTCTTGTTATGATTTACAAGCACTATAGCCTCACACGTTTTTATCGTAAAAATAAAGCCTATGTTTAAGTACAATAGGCGGGATAGCTACTGAAAGCAAATCATCCTTATCAATCATAAAAATTCTGCCAATAATTAATAATTATATTTTCAAGAAGATATTGCTTTGTACAATTCAAACCACCTTTTTCATTTTTATAAAATGAAAAAGAAATGTCAGCCACCAAATCTCTGAATTTAATAGGAGTAGTATGCTATAATAATTCCTGTATACTTTATACTTATCATTTCATATTACCATATCATCTTACTCAATATGTTTATATGACGACATAATTACATCTGTAACTTTTTGACATTTGTAATCTGTTTACAAACGTTCCCTTGCATGAGACAATTAGATGTGCGCTGATGCACTGTAGATATCCAATCTGAAGGCCCGGTCATACAGCCAACGATACCGATACCCATATCTATGACGACAACAATATATCATTTTCTGAGCTGTCACTCCACTAACAATACATATTGTTGGACGAAGCACATTTAGCTACGAATCGTAATGACAGGCAGTGAAATTTGCTGGAGCAATAAAGAAAATACCTTGTCGCTGTTCTCTGGGATAGGGTTTTATCTGATGAGTCGCATAGAGACAAGTTTTCTAACACTTAAGAATTGTTAAACATCAGTTTGATCTGAATGGCACGCAGAGAGGGAAGCGTTACGTGTGAACATGTTGACTATACACAGGACGTGCAGCTCTTGATTTTGAACAAACAAACAAAGAATAGCTCTGATCACGATCTTATGTAAGAGTAAAAGCTAACTTTTTGACAAAGCTGTATAAACAAAGTTTCCTTTGCAATGCATCACAATGCTGCCACTGCCAAAACTTTCGAGTACAGAAAATATCAACTACTTACCACTGATTAAGATCAAACTGTCAGCCAATGCCATCCAAATTTCCTCTTGCTTCTGAGAATCTGCAAATTCCTTGTAAAGAACTTGATTCATTTCCAGAGCCATAATCAACTCATCGACTCTGTCGTCCTCCATTTTGAAATCATTTTTGCTGTTTTCTATGCACTGATTGGCTACTCGGGTTCTATTGTTGGCGTATCGTTTGGAGTATCACATCGGTATCAATAGCAGTGTGACCGCTATCAAGTGAATCAGGGTCGACGATTTTTTTGTAGTTATCGTTATCGGTATCGTTGGCTGTGTGTCCGGGCCTTTAACCCTCATCAAATCCTTTAGAAAGTTTTTATTGAATTGATGGAAGTTGTAACACGTGGTGTTAGATTTAGCTTCAACAGTGAGTTGTACCGACAACAAAACGGAGTAAGCATGGCAAATAGGTCCAGCACTGGCTAATATCTTTGTTGGCTTTCATGAATTACAACTTTTTGAATGCTCCTAAAAGCCCATCGTATACTTACAATATTTGCAATATTTAAAAAGAAATCTGGGTGTGAAAATTCTTCAGAAATCTAAACAGCTTGCACCAAGCTTTAAAATTTACCTTCGAGTAGCAACTAAACAACTTTCTTTTGTTCCTTGATGTTTTAGTTAAGACAGAGGGTACCAAATTTTGTACCAGTGTGTACAAGAAAACCTACATTTTCTTTTCAATATATCTCCTGGAATTCGTTTTGTCTTAAAAAAGGAAAGTGAATCTGATTTAAGGCTTTTTATCAGATTAAGTTCATCCGGTCTCATGATTTGCTCAGCTACCGAATTAGAATCGGATCTCGATTTTCTAAAACAAAACTTCCTTTCCAATGGCTGTCCAGAAGATGTCATTGATGCTACTATCAAATCTAAACTTATGTATTTATCCAAAGAATAATGCTTTGGACCTAAAAAAGTTTATACTACTAAAAGCATTGTCAACTAACTACTATGAAAAAGCTCTGTATTATACTAATTTTCATGCCAGTGCGAGGCTGGCTATGTTAACCGCACTACCGTGAGGTTTGTTGAACTAATTAAGCAGCATGTTCCATCGTTTATTCAACAAACATCAACTTTCAAAAGGAAACCGCTAGATCGGGTTTCAAAGACCGGAAACACCGTTGAGCAATGTGACTCAGCTATAGGCAGCACTTGCTTGAAAACCTAGATTGTGCTAAAACGTACACGGACAATTGCTTCCGTATCATAGGAAAGGCTAGGTCTGCATTTCATTTGACCGTTCTGGAGTTTATATAAAAACAAAGAAACCTTTGCTGTATAGACAAAAATAATTGGGAAAGATTCCTGGTACTACAAAATTTTTAGATAATATTTAATAACGGAATCATTAGCGAAATGCCATTGACCGGTTTCGTTGCACCCTCATCAGAATGGCTCGTGCAAAGAACGAGTTCTTTGCACATTCAAGCCTCATTTATGATAACTCGCAAACAAAGAAAGGGATCGAAGCAAAAATTTGTCGACCGCTGATTGGACAATCATTAAGCTGACGGTCGCCGAGTACCGGCGCGCGCGCGGCCTCCGTCCGGCCGACGAGGCGCGCGCCCGTCTGCTGCTGTTCGGGCCGGGCCGTCAGGATCTGAGCAGCGAGTTCAACCTCGATCAGGCCGTCCCCGGGGCGCTGCGCGCCACGGCCTACGCGCACGCGCCGGGCTGGTACCTGAAGCCGAAGCCGGCGCGGTTCAACCCCAAGAGCGTGCCGTCGCACCTCGGCCTCGGGGGGCTGGCCGCGTTCGGCTGGAGCGGCTCGGACGGACCGAACGACCACGACTGGCTCCAGCTCTACGGCCGGGTGGCGCAACGCGGCCGTCGCGAGGCGCTCGCCGACCTCGAGCTGCCGGCCTGTCTCGCCGATGCGTGCGCCGACGCCGCCCTGACGAACCGTCTGATCAGCCTCGACGTGCGCAACCTGCAGACGATCGGCCTGAACGACGACTCCGCCGCGGCGCTCGAATGGACCGACCTGCTGCGCGCCGGCCGGCTCGGTCCGGGCTGGGATCCCGGCCGCTTCCGGGCTCTGCCGCAGCGCTACGCGCTCGCCGCCTACCGGCGGGCGCTGTTCGGTCGGCTGCCCGACACTCTCGCCGCGCCGGAGCCGGCCACCGAGGAGCAGCGTGCGGCGGTCGAGCGTGGACGGGAGCTGTTCCACCGGCACCCCGTCGGCACCGTCGCCAACGCCTACGTCGTCAACGAGGCGTCCGACCCGGACGTCCGCATCCCTCACCTCCGACCGTTCGATCCGGGAGTTCCGCTCGGAGCGCCGGTCGCGGTGCGTTGTGCGAGCTGCCACAACTACTCGCCGTCGTCCCGGCGGGTCCCGATCGCCACCTCGGGGTACGACGGCGGACCGTGCACCCGCTGCCACCTGAGCCACCCGGAGGGCGGCGGCCGGCGCCCCCTGGACGCTGCCGCGCCGGTCGCCGGCTGCCTGGACTGTCACACCGAGCACGTCGACTTCGGATATCAGAGCTACTCGCGTACGCTGCTGCTGCCGTTCGACGCCGACGGCGACGGTCGGCTGGCGGGGGACGAGTGGCAGGACCAGCAGCGCGGCGGCATCGGCACCGACGCCCAGCTCGACGCCGAGTACGTGTCGACGGTCTGGCTGTGGGGGCCGCCGACGCCCGGACGACCGCAGGTGCGCCGTGGGCGCGGCCACGGCTGGGTACGGGTGGCGCCGCTGCGCGGCGTCCGCTTCACCGCCCCGTACCTGCACAACGGCTCGGTACCGACGCTCCACGATCTGCTGACCGAGCCGGCGGCGCGGCCGCGTTTCGTGTCCCTGCCCGACGGGCGCGAGCTCGACACCCGTCTGCCCGGCAACCACAACGGCGGTCACCGCTTCGGCACCGAGCTGACGCCGACCGAGCGGGCCGACCTGGTGGCCTTCCTCGAGACGCTCTGAGCGTCAGTCGAGGTCGAGTGGGTTGAGGGGCCGTCCGGACTCGGGGTCCTTGCGCGCCTCCTCCAGCGCCTTGTCGAACCGACGGTCGAGCAGCTCCTGCTGTCTGGACTGGGACGACAGGGCCTGCTGGAATCGCTCCTCCGCCTCGTCCCGGCGCTGGCGCTCGCGGACGACCATGTCGTCGAACGACTTGCTGGGTCGCTTCGGGCGGCGCATCGCGACCACCGAGGCGGTCGCGACGTCGACCGTCAGGCGCGCCTCGCAGCAGGTGCAGAAGACGGTGATCTCTTTGCCGTCGTCGGCCATCTCGACCTCCCCGCGGGGCCGTCGGGTCCCGCTCTCCGTCGTCGTCCATTCTACCCCGAGCCCACGGGCCGGGAGCCGCCCGCTCCCGACGGGCCGGTTCCGAGGGTGTACACTCCCGGTCGCCGCAGGGCCGTCCGATCGGCTCCGCGTGGGTTCGAGGAAGGCTCCCGATCGGAGCCGATTCCGCGAAGAGGGTGCGCGTGAGCTCGCAGACGGCCCGGCGAATCGAAGCGCTCGAAGAGATGATCCGGGCGGCCGGCGCCCGGGCGCTCGAGTACTTCGGCCGGGTCACCGGCTGGCACAAGGAGGACGGTAGCCTGGTCAGCGAGGCCGACCTCCAGGTCGAGGCCGAGCTGCGCTCCCGGGTCGCCCGTCACTTCCGCCGCGACGGCTTCATCGGCGAGGAGCGGGGCCACCACCCGTCCTCCGACACCGGCTACACCTGGATCGTCGACCCGATCGACGGCACCAGCTCCTTCCTCCGTGGCCTGCCGCTGTGGTCGGTCTCGGTCGGCCTGCTGGAGCGGGGTGAGCCGGTCGCCGGCGGGATTCTGCTGCCGGTGGTGGGCGAGCTCTACAGCATCGGTCCGGACGGCTTCGCCCTGTGCGAGGGCAAGCGGATCCGGGGGCCGTACCGCAACGAGCCCCTCGGCATCGAGTCGGTGCTGTTCGTGCCGTCGCGGGCCCACCGCCACTACGGGATCGATTTTCCGGGAAAGCTGCGCAACGTGGGTAGCACGGCCGCGCATCTGGCGTATCTTTCTGCCGGGGCGGCCGACGGAGCGCTGCTCGGGTGGACGACGCCGTGGGACATCGCCGCCGGGGTGGCGATCGCCCGGGCGGCAGGTCACGAGGTCGGTCTGCTCGGCGGGGGAGAGCTCGACCTGAGGGCGGCGCTCGAGACGGGGCGATTTCCGGAGCCGGTGCTCGCCGGCCCGGTGTCGCTGCTCGCGGATCTGCGCGCCCGGATCGAGCTCCGGCGTCGCTGATCCGGAGCGATCGATCGAAACTGCCGATTGATATAGAATCCCAACCCTTTTCTCTGCCGACCGGGAGGGCTCGGTAGGCGAGCCGTGGCGCCGATAGGAGATGGTGATGGCCGACTCAGTCGCATCGTTCATGAGCCGGGTGACGGAACGCAACCCTGGGGAGGTGGAGTTCCGCCAGGCGGTGCACGAGGTGGTCGAATCGATCTGGCCGTTCCTGGAGGAGAACCCACACTACCAGGACGCCCGGGTGCTCGACCGGATCGTCGAACCCGAGCGGGTGATCCTCTTCCGGGTGCCCTGGATGGACGACGCCGGCAACGTCTGCGTGAATCGCGGCTACCGGGTCGAGTTCAACAGCGCCATCGGACCCTACAAGGGCGGTCTGCGGTTCCACCCCACGGTCAATCTCAGCATCCTGAAGTTCCTCGGCTTCGAGCAGATCTTCAAGAACAGCCTCACCACGCTCGCCATGGGCGGCGGCAAGGGCGGCTCCGATTTCGACCCGAAGGGCAAGTCGACCCCCGAGGTGATGCGGTTCTGCCAGAGCTTCATGACCGAGCTCAGCCGTCACATCGGTCCCGACACCGACATCCCGGCCGGCGACATCGGCGTCGGCGGTCGCGAGATCGGCTTCCTGTTCGGACAGTACAAGCGGCTGCGCAACGAGTTCACCGGCGTGCTCACCGGCAAGGGACTGCAGTGGGGCGGCAGCCTCATCCGCCCCGAGGCGACCGGCTACGGCGCGGTCTACTTCGCCCAGGCGATGCTCGGCGAGCGCGGGGAGTCGATCGACGGCAAGACGGTGACCGTGTCCGGCTCCGGCAACGTCGCCCAGTTCGCCATCGAGAAGGTGAACGACCTCGGCGGCAAGGTGGTCACGGTGTCCGATTCGGGCGGCATGGTCCACGATCCGGCCGGCATCGACGAGGAGAAGCTCGCCTGGCTCAAGGACCTCAAGAACAACCGTCGCGGCCGCGTCCGGGAGTACGCCGATTACTTCGGCGTCGACTTCCACGAGGGGCAGCGTCCGTGGAGCGTGAAGTGCGACATCGCGCTGCCGTGCGCGACCCAGAACGAGCTCGACGCCAGCGACGCGGCAGCTCTGGTCGAGGGCGGCTGTCAGTGCGTGGCGGAGGGGGCGAACATGCCGACCGAGCCCGAGGCGGTCGAGCTGTTCCTCGAAAAGCGCGTCCTGTTCGGCCCCGGCAAGGCGGCCAACGCCGGCGGCGTCGCCGTCTCGGGTCTGGAGATGGCCCAGAACTCCACCCGTCTGTCGTGGTCGCGACAGGAGGTCGACGACCGTCTGCGACGCATCATGCGCGACATCCATCAGTCGTGCGTCAAGCACGGGCGGCAGGCCGACGGGTTCGTCAACTACGTCGTCGGGGCGAACGTGGCCGGCTTCATCAAGGTGGCCGACGCGATGCTCGACCAGGGGCTCGTCTGAGTCCGCACGGGCGGACCCGCCGGGCGACGGTCGCGACGCTGATCGCGGCCGTCGTCGTGCTCGCGCTCGCACCGTCGCGCGCGGACGAGGTGCCACGCCTCACCGTGCGCTGGCACGCCCGCGCGCTCGCTCCGGGCGAGCCGGTGCGGGCGGTGGTCACCAGCACCGTCCCGCTGAGCTCGATCGAGGGGCGTTTCCTCGGGGCACCTCTGCACTGGGTTCGTCTCTCGCCGGACGCCTCCGGCCGGCCGCGCTGGAGCGCCTGGACCGGCGTCCCGCTCGACCGTGCGTCCGGCCTGGAGTCGCTGGAGCTGACGGCCGTCACCGAGGCCGGCGTCCCGGTCGAGACGGTGGTTTCCGTGCGGGTCGAGGACAAGAGCTTCCCGAGCGACTCCCTCGACGTCGCCTCCCGCTACGTCGACCCTCCGGCCGAGGTGCAGCAGCGGATCGCCGACGAGCGCGAGCGGCTCGCCGCGGTCCACGCCCGTCGAGGCGATCGGCAGCCGTCGGTCGGGCCGTTCGTCCGGCCCGTGCCCGGTCGGGCGACGTCGGTCTTCGGCACCCGTCGGACGCTCAACGGTCGTCCGCGCGATCCCCACTCGGGGCTCGATCTGCGCGCCGCCACCGGCACCCGCGTGGTGGCTGCCGGAGCCGGCGAGGTGGCGCTCGCCGACGAGCTGTACTTCGCCGGGCGGACCGTGATCGTCGACCACGGCGGCGGGTTGTTCACGGTCTACGCGCACCTCTCCGAGATCGCGGTGAGCTCCGGTGAGACGGTCGAGCCCGGGCAGACGGTCGGCCGGTCCGGGGCCACCGGTCGGGTCACCGGGCCCCATCTGCACTGGGGAGCGAAGGTCGGCTCGGTCCCGCTCGACCCCGAGGCCCTGCTGGACCCGGCTCTGTTCGGAGACTGAGCCCGGGGCCTCGACGCGGTTGTAGTACCATGGCGCGCCGCGTCCCGTGGAGGCTCCGGATGCGCTACGCCGCCGACCTGCACATCCACTCGCGCCACTCGCGCGCGACCAGCGCCGCGCTGGGTCTCGAGTCGCTCTGGCTGGCGGCCCAGCGCAAGGGCGTCACCGTGGTCGGCACCGGGGATTACACCCATCCGGCGTGGTACGCCGAGCTGTGCGAGCAGCTCGTCCCGGCCGAGCCGGGTCTGTTCCGTCTGCGTCCCGATCTCGAGCAGGCCCTGACGCCGCGGGTCCCCGAGGCCTGCCGCGCGCCGGTGCGGTTCCTCCTGAGCGTCGAGATCAGCAGCATCTACAAGCGGGGCGATCGCGTCCGCAAGATCCACAATCTGGTGTTCGCCCCCGATCTGGAGGTGGCGGGGCGGATCCGAGACCGTCTGGGCGCCATCGGCAACATCCGCTCCGACGGTCGACCGATCCTGGGGCTCGACTCGCAGGATCTGCTCGCCCTCGTCCGCGACGCCCACCCGGCCGCCTACCTGATCCCCGCCCACGTCTGGACCCCGTGGTTCGCGCTGTTCGGCTCGCGCTCGGGTTTCGACTCCCTGGAGGAGTGCTTCGGAGACCTCGCAGGCGAGATCTTCGCGATCGAGACGGGGCTGTCCTCCGACCCGCCGATGAACTGGCGCTGGTCCGAGCTCGATCGTCTCGCTCTGGTGTCGAGCTCGGACGCCCACTCGGCCGGCAAGCTGATGCGCGAGGCGACGCTGTTCGACACCGAGCTCGACTACCACGCGCTGTTCGGGGCGCTGCGCGGCGATCGACCCGGGCTGGTGGGCACGCTGGAGTTCTTTCCCGAGGAGGGGAAATACCACTACGACGGTCACCGCGCCTGCGACGTGCTCTGGCACCCCGAGACGACGCGGAGTCACGACGCCGTATGCAGCCGCTGCGAGCGTCCGGTGACGGTCGGCGTGTTGCACCGGGTCGAGCAGCTCGCCGACCGTCCCGAAGGCTACCGCCCGGAGGGGCGGCCCGGGTTCGAGAGCCTGGTGCCGCTGCCCGAGATCCTCGGCGAGGTGTACGAGACCGGCCCGGCGAGTCGGAGGGTCGAGGACGAGATGGAGGCGCTGCTGCGACGGTTCGGCAGCGAGCGATCGATCCTGACCGAGCTCGCCACCGGTGAGCTCGAGCGCTGGGGGCGGCCCCTGCTGGCCGAGGCGATCCGCCGGGTGCGGGCGGGCGAGCTCGAGATCACGCCGGGCTTCGACGGCCGCTTCGGCCAGCTCGGCATCTTCGGGCCGGGCGAGCGGGACGGCGATCAGCCGGCGCTGTTCGCCCTGCCGGAGCGTCCCGTCATTGACATTGCTTGCAGCTGGGCTTCGGCGACGATTGCTGGAATGTCATATATGGTTATTGTTCTCCCTGGATGGGGTCGAATCCACCCGTCCATTGCTGCATTATATGCCTTCTTGAATGGGCCATACACTGCTCTGTCAAGAGGCTGTAGTCGATGGGAAGTATGGGGTGGTAGCGTTAGCAGAACAACCCCATTCTCACGAGCCAAATCAATTGATCTAATTGTGATATGAGATTCAACATTATCTAGTATCAACAATACTTTCTTTCCCTGGTGCAGCGTGTATGTTGAATGAAATGCTGTATATAATCTGCAAATTACTTTTCGATTGATGAAATAGACTTTTTTTCACAAAGACCGATGGACCGGCTATAACAACGTGCAACTCAACCAGAGACCTGTGGCAACTGAATGCTTCGTGTGTATGACGTCACAGCTTCATGACATCACTCATTACGTCAGCACAAGCGGTGGTTCATCTTACCCGATGGTTCATCTTACCCAAGTTCCCCTACCTTTTTAGAGTTGGAGAATATGACAATTTGCAATAGTCTGGATTTGTGTTTTAATATCAATGACGGGAGGAAAAGGCAGTAGTAATTAAAATGCACACGCAGACTTTCAACAAATCAAGTTTGTCTCTCCCTCGGATATTGTCGGTCGGAGGATAAAGAAATTAGATCCAAATTTTACAAGAATATTCTAAGCACAAAGTGAAGCTGAAACGGGCACACTTACTGGCATTCTCAAACCCACCAAAAAGACTGCAAAGCTTATAAACATGAGTCCGGAAACAATAACTAGACAAGAGTTACTCTTCGAGAATCAATCCACAAGACGTAATCACCATTTTCCCAAGTAAATAATACAGATCTAAATGCGTTCTAATGTTTACAGATAAACCCTAATGATGTTCTGCGTTCAGATAATTTATCTTATTAAAACAGCTACAAATTTGCAAGGAGATCTTCATCCATATTTCGCAAATTGGAGAAGGATGCCCGATACTACACTAATACGATGGTACCCATTAACTTAAAAGTTATTAGGTTCTTATTTCACAACTTCAATATCATCCTACTTTTGTTGACTTGCGAAATGTTACTCATTAGGCTTATCTTATACAAACTTTTACCCCCAAATTTAAAAAACAAGGCATATACTATCAAATTTATGTTATCTAAGTACGTCTTAAAAAGCTACCGATTTTTGTACCATTCAGTTACAAGAACGTACTCCGCTAACGTTTTGCCTTTTAAAAACTCACGATATTCTTTAAGTACCATGTAAAGATCACCAACGGTCTTATGATGATTTTTCACATGATCGTAGAATTCGCCAAATTTTTCAGCAATTTTACTGTCACTGAAGCTGTAATGGAGAAGTTCTTCACAATTTGCTTCACTGGCTGCCATTAACTGGATAATGAATTTAATTCCACGATCTCCCTTGAAAACCCCACAGCCCCAATTTCCTCCTCCAACTTTTTTATCTTCGACAACCGAGAACCCACAATAAGCTTTCCCCAACTCACGATGCAAGTGTTCTGGTGTTAGCTGAAGCTGAATAAGCTCTTCAGCTGACATATTATAGCAGTAATTTCTAAAATCAATCGCATCAATGGCTATCACAGTTCGTTCCTCCCACTTTCTAGCTTTCAAGTAAGGTCCTGCATACTTAAGAGTGTTCCCATAACCGGTAAATGTGCCTATAGTTCTTGCACCTGTCATAGAAATCGCTTCATTATCCAACATAGTCGGGAACAATAATACAGCGGGGCATAATTCTGGGCTTATTCCAAATACGATTTCTTCTTGAGTTCCAGTAGCTCCATAACCTATGTCTTTATTTGCAAAGTCTGTTTCAGCTTCATCGAAGTCTCCTATTTTTCCATTTGTGATCACATGTAATGGAAGTAGCGGTTTCTTGGACTCATCCCACTTTGGTGGGACGAGTAACACATGTCTGTGGTACGCAACGACATCGTCTTTATTCTTATTGATCTCGCTATCTGCAACTTTTGTTATCTGTGAGAAATACTCGAACAAAACCTTCAAATAAACCATATTTGGATACGTTTGAAGACAAAGCCATTGTTCGAATGTCATGCCATAGATACTGTCAGGTAAAGGTATGAGTGTGCAGAAAAACATGTGAATGACCAAGCACGCAATCTGCAAACGAGTGAAGGCCACTTTACCTTCAATACCTGATGGCAGCCTCTGAATAAATCCATCTGAAAATAGTGTTGGCATCTGTAGAGCAATCTCAATGATTCTCGGAAGCGTTGACTGTAAAAATACTTCCGTCTCTTCTTCAGAATAATGGTCCGTGAATAATATTTTCAACCCATTGAGTTTTAAAGGTTCGCGAGGACTCTGCCATGTAATGTCAGCATAATATTCATCATTGGTCATGCCCAGGTTTTCTGGTAAACGCCGACATTTTAAAGTTGTCTTTATAAAATAAGTAATAGTTTCAAACAGACTCTCTTCAGTAGGATTATGTTTAAGTTGATTCAGTTTGTCTTTTACCAAATTCCAGTCAAAGGAAGTTGACAATCCATATGGTTCCATGGATGAACATGGCAACGGAAAATTTGTTGATGTCATGTCTACAAAAAAAATGTTGAATAAGTCATGAAAAACCATGTTAATTTATTTAGAAATATTCACTAACATAGGAACAGTATCATTTAAAATCAAATTTTAAGGTAAACGTAAGAGTGAGGTTAAACAATAATATGGATAAACTGTCCGTAGCATAAGCGGTGTTGTATATTTGTAGGACATAGGGTACAAGTGGTTGTTTCACGCGTAAAATTGATGTTTTAGGTTCTTCCTTGTATTAGTTACCATAGTTTGCACCCCCCAGGCAGATGGAGGGGTCAAGCATTTTCAAAAAAATGTGTCTTGGTGGGGGTTGGCTCAAATCCCATTCACAGGTGGGGGTTGGCCTTTAAGGTGGGGGTTGATATTTGCAGGTGAGGGTTGTAAACCAGTCTAAATAAATTTTGTACACAGTGGTATCCACTTCAAATCAAAAGTTGTATCAGCGATTCTGGTTCACCTAACTTAAGAAAAGTTTTTCTCTCAAGAAGGTGGGCATTTGGGTGTTTTTCCTCAAGGAAGTGGCATTGTGAAACCTTTCAAGTGATGAAATGAAGTGGCATTGTGTAACCTTTCAAGTGATGAAATGTTTCATTGGAAGAACTCTAAATTAGTGTTCCCTTTCTATTTACATGATTGGTGGGAAGCAGCGATTTGAACTTTTGGAAATTTATGCCAAAAACTTTCTTCCAGGTGGGGGTTGTCTTTGTAGGTGGGGGCTGATTTTTCTATGTGGGGGTCCAAACCCTCTTGCAAACTATGGTTACTTCTTGTACATTACCAAGAAAGGAAAATGTCACATGGGTGCATACTTCATCATTAGTGTATCACCCATAAGAATCTGGCCACAAACAATGTGCCTCAGATATTGACAGTAAGGATGTTTCCTGGCTTCACTACAATGATGGAAAAACCAAATAAAATTCCCAATGGATTTTTAACTAAACAGCAAAGTAATCTAGAATATGCCATAAAAACCCCACCAAATTCCCTCTACTATACATGTGGTCTTCTCTCCTAGGAAAGATGAAAGAGAGGCATGGCAGATGATCCCACAAGCCATGCTTTTCAAAGTTAATGAGTTACAGTACAAACATTTGCATGTTTGAAGACTTTTAATTGCAGGGTATAGTTGACACAAACATGATCTTTTGAAGATCAAGATATTGTTAAAACATAACAATTATGTTAACAGAAACAGAAGATCAATTTGGCTATGTTGTTGCCCCTAAAAGGCTGTAGGCTGCTATATTCTAGCAAACTGTAAGTCCAAAGTATCATATTTTTCATTACCCCAACAATCACATCATTACCCTCAGTCAGCTCTGCAGAGAGACATGTTACAGAACTCTAGAACTGTATGTAGTCTACCTGCCTTTTTACAAGCAACTGTGTTTCTTGTTCCCATATATGGAACTGCTTAGGTTAGTGATATTACCTGTATAACATCACTTCAGACTGCTTTGGAGTTGCTTAGTTAATAAATAGCATCAACTCCACATTAAAATATGAATCACTCATGCTTTAAGTTAGTATTCCCTTGATATTGTATGCTGTATTGTATGGACTTCATGGATTTTCTGCAGTATACTCTCTGTTACCCAAATCTACATCTTTATTGGCATCAATGAACATTCTAAAAACGCTAAACTACAGAGTAAGTTGTCTTTGATCAAAATGAAGCAGCCAAAATTTAGAAAGGCTCTTATTTAGGGGCCTGTGGTCTAGGTAGTCCCTGTCCTCTTGAATCTACCATTTCACCAAGTTTTGAAGAGGGAGTGGGATGGTAAATGAACAATATCAAAAATGGAAATATAACATTAGCAAATATATATATGTATATACAACGAAGAGACAAAAAAACCTGTCCACTTTGAGACTCTGTATTGCAACATGAAAGTGCAATCATATAAATCTATCCAAATATATACTCTTTTGTGCTCAGAAATACAAAAGTGCAACCTACCCCGCCATTTATTTTCAACCACCCATATTAGGCTTTTTTAAATTTTCAGAGAAAACAAAAACATTTAGTATCAGAGAGAGCACCTTCTGAGAACAAAAATTAAGGAAAAATATCAAGGAGAGCAAATTGTCACTTATTGAAATGTCTAAACCAAACTGTCACTCATTGTCAAAAATATCGAAAGTGTTATTTTGTTTTCTTGCTTTTCTTTCTCAAGCTGTATGACTCCATTGTTCACCAGCTGATCTGTTTTTGACTTCAACCAAAAATAGTAGCAGGTTAGCAGAGCTACTTTTCTTCCCAGAGTTAATAGCACATTCAATTTTACTTAAACATATCAAGTCAGCTTTAAGTTCCAGGTCAGCAGGGGCTTATTTATTTCCAGGCAGAGATTCATCCTCTGGTGGTAGCACATCATTCTCAGACAATACATTCTCCTCTTTACCATCACTGTCAGCAACATTTTCATTCTCGTTTTTATCTCATTCTATGGTAAATATTTGTGTAAAAACAAATATCCAACCCATTTTATTTTCATCCCCCCTCCCCCCATTTTAACGGTTTAATTGCAATTTCCCTGTAGATCGTTTTATTATGACCCCTCGACTTTCTGAAAAATTAGAAAAATATTGACCCCACCCTAATATAAATAAGCCTCTTTAGGAAGTATATTTCAACCTTCTCAGTTGTCAAAGTTTGCCATTTGGGAGTCCACTGAAGTACATGTTTTCACAGCTGTCCATATCATCCTCCCTCCCCCCTTGCTAGCCTACATCTGCACTGTGCCCCTCGCCAAACAGTTCGTCAACAGGTCTGGGTCTGCAGCGCAGAGGATCGCGCGGAGTCTTGCTGAAATCGAACAAACTCTACCGACCCTCAGAAGCAAGATCTTACACGATTTTCCTGATTGCCTTTCCCGATTTCCACGATTTTCCCGATTGCCTTTTGTACTGTGTACACAATTACTAGAATGGGTACTATATCAAAAGAAAATGCACAAGGAACTTAACAGTCTCATATTTAGTCCCATACTTTGGCAGTGTGGAGATATATATCAAATATCACGAAAGCTCATGTTTTAAATAATGATATTCCAAACTTCCCTCTAAAAACTAATAAATAATTGTATCCTTTAGGCCTACCTATACAGTGAGGCTACACGTACACCCTGTAACGCCTCGCCGGCCAAATGGAGTTGGATCTTAAGACACTCATAGGCCGGTTATACATGTACAAACCAATGTCATTGTAGTGCCTGAAAGTTTTTGCATGGATTTTAAAGACGTTATCGTTATTCGTACTCTGTAAGGCATAAATATATAATACATAAAACATCTTACCTCGTATTGACGTAAAAGTAAGCACTGGTTTTCCAGAGAAATGAGTGGGCTTCACAGACAACGTTAGTCTTGTCTCTTCGCACTGCCTTCTAATTTTCTTGTCCTGTTTTTGTAGAATGATACGAAGCCCTAAATATATTCAAGAATTGGGGAAAATGACTCGAAACCCTGCAACATACGAATGCCCACATCATAACAACCAACAGAAACAGAAAACAACAAGCATCAGCAGAATCATTAGGTTAAAACGAGGCACCTGCCAACGTCAACCAAAAACCTCGTTATATTATACACAAAAATTTATGTGATCATAAATTTGGCTTATTATTCCATACGATGACTCTCATTTGAAGTGTTAAAAACTCTTGGACGACGAGTGCCCTTTGAGACAATTCGAACGAGTAGTAAAATATCGTTTTCAACGACTTCTACTATGGGAAATTTGGCTTTGATAAGGAAATGTAAGTAGCTTCTAATACATTTTAAGTGATCTTGTTCAATATATTTTGATAATCTCAAATTCTGCAAACACCAACTCCCTTGAAACAGTACTGGGCGGAATGCAAAATTGTAGTCCCCGTGACAATACGTCCATTTCAATGTTACTTAGTTTGTAGCTGGAAAGGTTAACAATATGCTTGTCAGCAACTATGGCCGGGTCTCCATAACGTCCCTTCTTCAACAGCTCGATGTTCCTCGCGTTGCGTCTTGTAACGGATTCCTCAGTGCGTTCGTCCAAGCTGGCAATATAACGACAAAGTCTTACCATGTCAAAGAAAGTCAAGAATCTCCGGCACGATTTCCACACACTTTGGTACGTTAGCTTAAGATCACGATAACGTTTGAGCTCCTTTTCAATGTCATTGTTAATGAACATCCTCTCGATGCTTAAGCTCGCTGTTAACCTCGATTCCTTCAACCGAAAAAATATCCTTTTAGGGCATATCTTGCAACGTAAGCAATCTTCCAGAAACCTTACGGCCATTTTCGCAGTTCTCATTTTGCCTCGAATCTTTACCAAGTTATTCAGATCACTAATCTGCTTGCTAGAGTACCTCCGCTTAAAGTAAATATGTCGTAATAAAATAAAGTAATAAAATATGTCGTTACAATGTGTCCGCTACTATTCTCCATTTTCAAGTTTTGTACCACAAAGAACTTGTTCAAATAAAGGAAAAGTATTAGATTTGGTAGTGTTTCTTTAGAAGGCGTTGTTTTGTTATTTTGATGGTATGTTTCACCTGGTAGAAGTTGGGTTGCAGGTCTGTCAGATTTGTGGTGGTTCGTTCACGCGTGCTTATAACTTAAAATGGCATATCAATACTACACATCTTGATGAAGCTAGCGGTACTGATGCAGACGGCATGAGCGTTTTCCAAAGTCTTCATGGTAATACAGGGAAACGTATTACATTAGACGAGGAGATGGTTAGCGAGGAAAGTAACCACACTACTTATGTTAAAGATAGTCTAGAGGAAGAGACTCAAGATGAAGATGGGCTTCCAGATGATAGCGAGCCAGAAGAAGATGATGTATGGATGGGATTAGCGAATTTCGCAAAGAACAAGTAGCGTGAGAACTTTAAGCAGTATTACGTGTCCATATTAGTTGAAGGAGAAACTATAGAAAATGCGATTAAAAGCGCCAGGAAGTTCTTTCTACCAAAGATACATTAGGCTGTAGTTTACGACGATCTGAGCTAACTGAAGTTATGGAAACACATGGAACAAGATTCGATTCATGGCGAGATCATGCAAACTGTTAGAAAACTGGAGGACGAAGATGATTTGGACTATGCAGAGGACATTTAATACGTAGTACACAAGAGGAAGTTTCTTCTAGAGAAGCATTTACGTCAATACAAGTTTGGAGAAGACATCACGTTAAATGACGTGGATGTTGCCTGTTGACTGAATCATAGCGTCTCATACTATTTTTGAAATGCAACACAATTTGTCACATTCCGTACAACAAACCAAAGTATTTTAAAGCTGTACATGTGAAGGGAAGTAAGACGAGTAAATAAAAATTAGCACAACAAAAAGAGAAATGTTTCATACATTTTCTTTCCAGGGTAAAGAGTTAATAAATAATAAGATGCTATGGTGTTAACAGCATCTGAAGGGGGAGGTACTGCATATCAGCCCCCGAAGGGTAACCCTTATCCCTGCTCATTTTAAAGTGACCACGCCCAGGGTAGTATAAAGGAAAGTTTCTCTACTTACATTACAATTCAAGTGTATTTGAGCCTTATCGTCAGGAAAAGATTAATCAACCTGGTTTGGATCTTTTAATTTCCCCCTATTTGCAAGAGCTTCCAATAGTACTAATAAATTCCGCACCAACTGTTCTCTAGAGCCTAAAATGACACAATACATTAGTCAAAAGAAAGTAGTGACCAGCCCCCATTTCACTTTGTTCTTATTTTAAGAGATCCAAAACGCATTTTATAGATGCACTGTCCAAAGGCAGGTCATTAGAAATGCATATATAATGTAAAAAGATGGTGGCGAGAGTTGTTTATAACTATTTAAGTGTACATGAGCACAATCGCAATACTGTCCCAAAGAAAAGACTGTTTTATTTTAATTTCTATTTTTATTTTCCCCGACTTTCAAGAGCTTCAAAATAATACTTCTAAATTCTCTATCAGCAAAAGTCTCTGTAGGGTCTAAGATGATGCAATGTACTGCACTAAAATTTTGGTAAGAGGTAATGATTGTCGCTTAACTTAAGATGGGAACTATAGCAAATCTGCCCAATCCGATTTTCATTTTGTGAATACAAAAACATTTGGTACTTTTTGTTCCTCTCCTTCCTTAACTAATCTGAAATAGCATACACAAGAGATCATCCCCTCTGTGTCTCAATTCCGTATCTGTTCTTGTAGTGTAAAAGAAAAGAGAAAATATATTTTTCCTGATGTCACATGTACTTAGGATAAGGTATACAGCCCTAGAAAACTTTGGAGGATGTCACTGACGCCATATTTGATAAAGCTAAGAGATACATCATAATACGAATGAGGGTGGTTTCGATTGTCAAACCCCCCATATTAAGTTTCTAATTGTAGAAAGCAACTGTCCAATTTCTTATTCACTGAAAGTCAAAACCTTGTTCATTATTGAGGCTCTTGTCTATTGGAATGCAGGCTAGAGTTACGAAGTTTGGTGACATAGCTCTTTATTCTTTTAGAATAAGAATTCTTAAAGACTTGTCACTCAAATGCATGCCAACTGGCTAATAACACAGTACTTGCTTCACATCAGCTGTCAATCAACAATACAGGTCTTATTTACTAGTTTTAAATACAAA
>JAAAKM020006971.1:122414578-122428233 GCA_010016025.2 Alatinidae sp. Z8VKAUB7J3 | reverse complement strand
GGTTACTGTAACTTGTCTCACAATTTTAGTTCTTGATAAAAGACGTTTTCGTTTCGTTACTGTTTGCTGTTTCTTGTCAAACAAGACACATAGTTTAAGATATTTCATTAATGTACTATGTTTGGAATCTGTATTGTTGCAGCTATGACAGTATGAACAACAAGTCGCATTTTATACCCAACATACAAACACAATTTAAGCTTTGTATTAACTACCTCGAGGTCAAATTAACTTGACATACAATATGTAGTTCTTGATAAAAGACGTTTTCTCTTCGATTCTGTTTGTTGTCTCCTGAATATTTATTGGGAAAAATTTTCAGCGATGATTCCCAGTTTAAGGTGTATAATCAATGTAAGATGTTTGAAACTTGTAATGTTGTACGTATGGAATTATGAGAAACAAGACGGATTTTGAATATAGCATATAAACAAATTTGGGCTTTACGTTTTCTACCTCAAGGTTACTGTAACTTGTCTCACAATTTTAGTTCTTGATAAAAGACGTTTTCGTTTCGTTACTGTTTGCTGTTTCTTGTACATTTATTGGGCAAAGTTGTCAAACAAGACACATAGTTTAAGATGTTTCATTAATGTACTATGTTTGGAACCTGTAATGTTTAGTCATATGGGATTATAAACAACAAGATGTATTTTATATCCAGCTGAGGAACTTGGGCTTTGTATTTACTAACACAACGTCAAATTAATATGACACACAATTTGTTGTGTAATAGCTGATCCAAACAATTTCGGACTCATAATGTCCCGAGAAAACGCAAGGCCGATCCATACACGTTCTGGTACGGATCTATTGGAATCCGTACCTGTGTAAACATATTTTAAAAATTAAGTTACTAATTGAACTTAGTATTTAACGTTTAAACGTATATCAAAATGATTGAACTTAATATTGTGGTAACGTTTCGGGTAGTAATGACAAAAGATTAAGAGCTACTGATAAAGAAGCTCTGGTCACTATTTTTAAGACACTCACCTTAACAAAGCACTTACCTTCAAAGCACAAAAAATTTGCGGAAACAAAATATTGTTGGAATTAAAAGTTGCGAACATTTTCCCGCAACTTTCGTAACTTTTTGTTTCCAACTTTTACTTATTCAGCAATTCGCAACTTTAAATTCCCGCAACTTTTAGTGTTGGGTTATTTTATTCTAATTATGACTCTAACCGCAATTGTTTTATCTGCTTAATTAGTTCTGCGAAATCGAGTTACCGAGATAACCTTTTCTACGTAATTTTTGAACCATTTTGAAATTCGCAACCTCTAATTCCCTCAATTTTAAAAATTTTACCTTTTCGCAACATTTACTCCCTTTTTTCGTCCAGAAAAATTCGCAGCTTCGCAACGTTTTGTTCCCGCGACTTTATGTGCCTTTAAGGTATTTTACAGCTGCATTTGAAATAATAGACCCCATGAGAGAAATTTTGGCAAATTCTCACATATCGGCAGTAGAGATTATTCTATCTTGAACAAGGAAACAGATAAAATGACGATGCTTTGTGGTATGAGGTGTGTATTGGAAAACTACCCGGCAAGTAAAGGGAACCCTAAGGAGTGATAGCTCTTTCAATTCTCTTCTCTCAAACAGACAGCAGCAACGTGACTTGTTCTTCACACGATAGGACTTGGTTATCGTAAAAGCTTGGAAAATTTGGATCAGGATTTCTTCGGCATTGCATAAAAATTTGCAAGACAATATCTGGCTCTTGCAATCTTTATCCAGTTTTCGTTTTTCAAGCTATGAATTATTCAAGTTTTCATTCTCGTTATTCAAATTTGATAACCTTTATCAAATCTAGACCCAGTTGTTTTAAACACACGTTTGAAAATAGCAGATCCAATTCTAATTCATTTTATTTGATGGTCATGCAGCAAGGTGCAAAACATTAAACATGATAACAGACTCTTGCTGGAGAGTTTAAAACAATGAAGGGAAGACACTTATGCACAAGACCTTAATGCTGGATAACTGCGCCATATTCTAATATCGTCATCATCATCATCCTCATTATCATTATCATCATCATCATCATCATCGTCATCATCTTCAGCCTGTCATGCCACTGCTGGAAGATGGTCTCTACATCGCCTTCCATCAGTCTCTGTCCTGTGCCTTACTCATCCAGTCTTTGCCAAACTCTTCTTCGATGTCGTCTCTCCACCTCCTCTTCGGTCTTCCTCTCTTTCTACTTCCTCCAGTTGGCACCCAGTCTGTGGTTATCTTTGCCCATCTGTTTTCATCCATTCGTGTCACATGCCCTGTCTACTGTCTTTTTATATTTTATGCTATTTCAATAATATCTGTCCATTTGGTTTTTCTTCGAACGGTTTCGTTCTAATATGCTTTTGATAACTTAATTTAAACTAAATTTATCAACAATCTGATGTTGCTGCTGATCACTACCTGATGATGAGTTCATTTCTGATTTTTTTCGGTTTTTCCTGAGATATTTAATTTACGTCGATTCAAACACCCTCAAGCTTCATACAACTTTTTTATCAAAGTTCAAAACTTCATTTCAATTCCTGTACACTCCTGCGTCCCTTGCAGCAAGAGTAATTATGGTTTGGTTTATGGTTTTGGTCTACGGTTTTTAGATACAAATTTGTTAAAAAGTTAGGAGTGGAAATATGACGTCATTAAATCGATATTACCCACTAATTAATGCTAATTAGCTCTTAATTAGCATCAATGAGTTTCAAATGTATTAAGTACTTAATTTTATATTATTCTACCAAATATTTATAAAATTCATGAAAAAAAATCTCGAGTTATAGCCCTTGGAAACTTTTCTGCTTATATGGTAAACTTTTTAATCAAGGTCACGTGGCCAGGCTACAGGCCGTGACGGCCAAATTTTTCTTACCCAAAGTTTGCCAGTTAAAAATTAGGGGAAGTTAGAAAGTTTTAGCAACGTAGAAGAAAGCACTCCAAAGTTATTAAACAATATTCACAGCCGAGGGGGGCAATCTACTGACTCAGATAATACAATCATTTCTTATCAAAAGGCCGAAAAGTGATGGATTTTTGACTGCTCCGGTGACGATTCTCTTGGTACAGTCACCCTGTATGTTCTTAGTTGAATTCTAATTGACACTCACTACAGCCATGTCTTTATGGGATCACGTGAACAAAGCCCACTGTATGGAAAAAAATACCAATTGAGTACTAAAGTGTGACGTCACGATTTAATAAATATTAAAAATTTGATAATATTTTGAACTTATCGCTTTCTTCTTGTTGTCATAGATAACATGTCCAAATTTGAGAACCGTACCTTGAGCAATCGTTGAGATACACCCTTTCAAACTTTAAATCATGCCTACTAAAACCTTGTTTAATGAACCCAGTTCATAATTTTATAAACTGAGCAAAATTAACAGTGTTTCCTTAAGGCCTTTTCCAAATTCAAACAGCCGTTTCTCAAAGTTGATATGAGATGTATATTTTGCATACGGACATTTAGTGGCAGGGTTAACACTGTGATATAGTTATAATTGTGAATCCTTCGAAAAAAAGAAGGTTTTTGTGACGTCATCACTTTAGTACTTTTTGTTTTGTTAAAAGACCAGACTTTAAAGAAGAAAGCACAGGAAATTATCAAACCATCTCTTGTTTGTCTGATTAGAAACCTGAATGAACATCGTTCAATCAATATTCTTTGATTCTTCAGACACAACATCTGCAAGACAACAAGTTTGAAAAGGTAAAACAGAATGCAATTATGCAGTTTCAAATGTCATGTTGCACCAACAGAAGTTAGTGAGAACAAAAGAAGGGGGCGTTAAAGAGCGGAAATTTTGACGGCCATTTGGTATTACTTGCTAGATTGATAATCTAAAGGGCGCTATAAAAGAAATGGCGGGTGTCAAAGCATAGATAGTATTTCTTGAGCAACGGTCACACATCTGCAAGTTTTGCAAAGGTCTTCATGTTGTTTACACCCTGGACAGCGGAAGAAAGCGAAATTGGCTCTCCAAGGGAGAGATCGAAGCCAAGACGAGGTTAACCCACTTACAACCAAAATCATAAGAGATTTTCGTTGAAACGTCAGGATTTCTTCAGGATTTCTTTTTATCTAATAAAAAAATATAATAGAGATAAGAGAACAGGGTGTTTTTGAATTTTAGTTCTTTCTACATCGAATATTATTTGAGTAAAATTTTTAGGATGAAAACTAAATTAACTGCACCGTGCACTCGCCATTTAAGCACGTCAGAGTGTCTGTTATACTCGTTTTACACTCTATTGAAGTTGCTATCAGCAACAATTTTGTAATGAGCAACTGTACGAATGCACCTGGTGCCTGGAGACTGTTTGTTTGGGTCTGAAATGCAGGCTACGTCAAAACGTCCCTTCGTCTTGTTTTCAGTCGTCCTCTTAGTCTTCCGTGATCACGAGGGGTTCTCTCTGTTATCCTGGTGGTTCGCCCAGAACCACCAAAGAAAGCGAAATTGGCTCTCAAGATATTTACAAGGAGAGATCGAAGACAAGATAAGGTGAGCCACTAACAACGAAAATCAACACCGCCAACGATAACGAGACCGATACCGATAAAAAAAGTCGTTGGCCCTTAACTGATAGCGTTCACACTGCAAACGATACCGATCCGATATCCCCAACGATATCGTTTGTGAATCGCTCCTCGAGTGATTTTGCCGACGATACTCCAACGATGAAACCCGCTTAGCCAATCAGCGCATAGAAAACAGAAGAGATGAGTGCAAAATGGAGAGCAACGGAGTCGAAGAGTCGATCATGGCTGCGGAAATCAATCAAGTTCTATTTAACAAAACTGATAAAGAATTTACAGATTCTAAAAAGCAAGGGAGTATTTGGATGACATACGCTGGCAGTTTGGTCTTAATTAGTGGCAAGTAGTTAATATTTTCTGTGCTTGCAAGTTTTGGCAGAGGTAGTGTTTTGATACATCGCAAAGGAAGCTTTGTTTATACAAGGGCATAGGGTCTTGTCTATGTTTTAAAGTTAGCTTTTAAATACATAAGATAGTGATTAGAGCGATTCTTTGTTAGTCTGTTCAAAATCACGAGCAGCATTTCCTGTGTATGGTCAACCTGTTCAAACGACAATTTTTAAGATTTAAATTATTTTACAAAATTAAACAAAAATATTTAAGTCACTCTAAAGAATACAAAATATAAGGAACAAAAACAAAGAAATTGTGCTCAATAAACCTCTATTGATAAAGTTGGCAGGGGTAGCATTAAAAAGGTTCAGAAGACGTTGTTTCCATAATGGTCCCTTAAATGCAAAGCATGAAACAGTCTACTATTGCGTGCCTAATAGAAGGGGGTGGAATAAATGGGGGATTGCAAAAATTCCAAAAACGTAATAAACCGTGGGATTGGAATAGACAGGGGGGTTGGAAAATGGCCAAAAATGTATTGGACGAGGGTCTGTACAAAAAGATTAAAAACTGAAGTCCAGTATCGATGTTTAGAATCATCTACAACTTCGTAAACATAGGGTAATACGACACAAACAATAGTCAGTTATTCGAAGTCATGGCAGTCTCCCACATGCCTTCCAAGATGTTGAAAATGTTCCCCTCATCCTCCTGCTCAATGGCAGTGTTATTGCTTACATCTGTAGTGCTCTTCTTCACACTTCTTTGAGCCACGTAAACCCCTTCATCTTTTTAGTGTGCCTTTCATGTTTTAATAAAGATATTTTCTACTTACTTACCAAAGTACCTCCTCAAAAATTTGTCATGAGTGGGAGATTACTTGAAGATTAATAGGCGGGGGCTTGAATAAGAATGTCCTAGGTGGAAAATGTTTGAAAAATTAATTAGCGGGGGGCGGACGTCTATTAGGCACCCAGGAATATATCTTTTATGTTTTAAGGGGTGAAGACAAACATATTAAGAAGAATTTCGTTTATTCTCAGTATAAACTATTACCCTGCTTTTTATAACATGATATTAACAACAAATTTTTACTTAGCCATTATATGTACATATAGCCCTGGAGATTTATCTTTAACTTTCCCCGTACCCCCTGTGTTAAATAATATACAAAAGTAAATAAACTTGACACAATTGGGATGATATTGGTACAGAATATTATAGTCCAATACTTTGAATGCATGCAAATATACGGAACACAAAAATATACTGTCAGGGGAAAACGTATTTATTAGCATTGTTATTACACTCAACGTACATTGCGCAAATGTTAACATTTCTGTTTTCAACTGCGCATTACGATATCATTAATATTATGAAAGGCTCTTAAATGCTAAAACTAGATTACAAATACATTCATGAATTTTTGCATTAAAGTATCGGTAACGTCTAAAAGTGATGATTATAAACTATTTATAACAACATAACTTCAGAACTCCATAAAAATAAGTCAAATTGCGTATATTTAATGGAGGATTATTCTTCAGCTTCGGAGAAGAAACATGAAAAGGCTTATCAAAAATGGTGCTAAGAGTCTTGCCTGTAGCAATATTTAGCGTTATGCAATTTTTGCTGACCTTAGACCCTATCTCCTCCTCCTACTCTTTGTACTCTTTGAGGATATTCGATTTGAAATGTCAGTTTTGAAAGGAGGACTAGAGAAATAAAAAAGCATGTCACCACCGGGGATCGAACCCGTGACCCACACTTTCGCGGCGTGCGCTCTACCAACTGAGCTTAGTGGCCTCAAATGTTAGCATACTCTATTTCTCTAGTCGCCACATTAGGTCCCAATCAGCCAACGATGATAATCAAAGAGTAGTTCGGATTTTAAATAATATCAGCTTTCATGCTGATGACAATGCTATCTTTTTACTATATGTGTGATAAGCTGCTACAGATTGCAACATTTTTGACCAAACAAACAACATTGTCAATGTTGCAAATTGGAATTGAACAGGAATCTCTGCTCTTAAATCAAATTCGGAACATGGTTATATTTATTCTTTTTGGCTCTCTTACTGTCTCGTAAGAGAGATTTGTAGTAACAAAGCCATTAGAAAGGGCAATAGACAGTCTGTATTCTGATGACGATAGGTGTCTGTCTAAAGTTTTACGACAAATTTATTATGGTCATTAAGAAGGCTGCCTCACTTTTCTTTAGTTTGAAACTTTTTCATGGATCTAAGCGATCTTATCAATAGGTGTACAACTCCATGAAGAAAATGCAAACATTTGAAGTGAAGTAGCATTTTCTGCGCTTACCGAATCAAATTTAATTATTTCCCTTCAATAATTTTGAAAGGTTATGTTTTTCTTACACATATGAAAGCAGCTGTTGTTGATTTATCTATTGTTCCTTTTCAAATGGAATTCTACCTGAGACTTTATCAAGAGACTCGGTTTGTTTACCAAGTATCATAACTATTTGCAGTAGCCGTTTCAGGATAGACTAGAACTGTTGTAAGGCATGCTAATTGTGAACAGAGGAAATGAAATAAGAGTCCAATAACTGGATTCGATGGATTCAAAGAGACATTGTTAGAGAAAAATAGTGTTTATTCCTTTGTAGTACAGATATGTTAGTTTTTAAACAAATAAGAAATACATCACTTTCAAGGCAGCACAACTTCCGTCATTGTTAAGAAATAAATGCTAAATAAAACGCAAGAAAATTGTCCCTACCCTACTCGATCACCCGAAACAAGATTAAAAATTTACGTGCTCGCAATGATGTTGGCATTTGCTGCTTCAGGCTTGCTTCTCAGGCTTTCCTTTCAATAGAGGAATAAGGAGCAAAATCTAGTAAACCGAAGAGTTAAACGTCGTCTTTGCGTTTGTTTGTTTAGTAGACCATGTTTACTTTGAGGCTGATTTTCCTAATGCTTGGTCAAAACAAAAAAGCAAATATTTGGAGACTTTAGGTACTATGTGATTCTCCTTGCACAGCCTGGGAACTACTGCAGGAGAAGAAGAAAAGGGTTTTACAAAGAATTGTCTGACAACAATATGAGCAATAAGCGGGTTGATGCCTGATTATAATTATAGGATGAGTTTAATCTACTGGCATATATACAACTTACAGCCTCTTAAAGAGTTTATCAGATGGATTTTAAGATATCTCTAAATTCGTAATTAAGATTAGTTTATTGCGACGGATGCACTACAACTTTCATACTCATTCAAACCTGCATACCTGAGATGGCTTGTCTGGAAGCCGTGAAATCGTTGTCATGGATGATCCCATGATGAAATATAAGTCACAACTTTTCTGCTTGTGGTAACAACTTAATGGTTAAACTAACAAGAATAATGATTGTGCTTACAGACAGAAAATGGTCTAGTTTTTGTTATTGGGTTGTGCTGCCAGGATTGTTTTGCCTACAGGAGTGTAATCATTTGATAAATACAAAAGCATAGCCGTTCTGCTTCTGGTCTTCTTAATGGAATGCAACTACTCCTCCGATTTCAGGGATTGGAAAAAGATACATGCTATATGGACGAGGTACTATTGGTTGGGAAAGGAGATGTAGATATAAGCCACAACTTCTACGAAGACTGATTGTTGTCATAAAAGTACAAATAATTTATCTTGAAAAACTGGTTTTGGAGGAATACCAGCAGTTTCGGGAGCAGTGCAAATATTTTCCAAAGTTGTAGAGTGTACTTTAGTCTTCCATCAATTTAATTCATTATGAATTAACATGGTATATTATCATAAACTGGAGACTACTTAAGAGCATCTAGATGTGCCTTTGAACGATAAATTGACAATAGGGAGTTAGAGTGCATCGGAAGGCCTTATACACTTACAATTTTAAGCATTTGTTTGTGTTGCAAACTAAGATGTTGATTTACCAGTCTATCTGAGATGGAATACACGAACCAGAAGATTTGCTACAATAAATACATGCTTTGATTAAAGTTAGCTGTGTCTGGAAAATGAGAGAGTGGTAGCATTGAAGAATGTTCTTAAATTTAAATAATTTTCCCCTTGTTTTCGGCAAAATATTAGAATTTGCTATGCAGAGAAAGGACATTAATCAACATTTGGAGTTTCCTAATACGATTCAATGAGGAAATGATAATAATATAAATGAAATATTTATAATAAACAATTGGTGATATTTTGTCAACACAGGACGATGTAACATGTTGTATTGCCTTTCACGACAAGTGCTGAAAGATGAATTGCCTTCAAAGGATTTTTTAGAATTGTCTTGAAAGAATCTTACTTTATTGATAAAACGTTAGAGCAGTTTGATAATACATGTACACGAAAGAAGGCTTGAAGGTACAATTAGTTAACCGGGACACCAAAGGTTACATGGCAGCTCAGCAACATAATATCAGAATCAGAGTACACAGACTTTGATATGGTTCAGTGGGAAGAATTTTTGTTCTCAATATTTTCGACTCTAACTCCAATTGCTGTCGGGTTGAATATTATCCCAATCTTCATACTGATACGAGCTAACGACAGCAAGAATCATATCACTTTCATTAGCTTGTGCCTTCTGGACATCATGTACGTTGGATCGATCTTCTGTCTCTACTATAATGAAGTATTTGTTGCTACTCTGCATAGAGAAAATGATTACGTTCATGTTGCAGTTGCTGTACTATTATTTACATATTTCAATTACATTCTACACATGTTCTTCTTCGTTTTCAAGCAAACACGGGACATCTCGTGCGGGTACAGGGTTCGTATTTCACACGCAGGAAACAAAGTGGCTTATATAGACATTTCACTGTGGATACTTTCTGCATTTTCGTTTTTAATATATATTAAATATAACCCTAACCTGGTCTGGATAAAGTCGGTAAAGTACGCAATACCGGTTATCAACTCAGTATACCTTGTTTCTGTCGTTGTTTGCCAACTTATGATAACGAGAAAGCTTAAAGAAAGTAAAAACAGACTTAAGAAAATGTGTACATTTGTCTCAGCACCAATGAGATCTCGGGAAAGAAAAGTTTTGAAAATGTACATTATCTTGGTTGGAAATTTCCTGATATTCGCAGTGTTTCCGTTTATAAGTCTATGTATATTTTATCATCGAGCACCTGTCACTATCACTAAAGCAACTGCTGTTATACACTACAGTTATTTTCAGATGTGGACGTTGTCATGTCCACTTACATACTTTTTCTGCTTCTTTCCAAGAGGGACTAAGAAACAGCGTCCGCCTACACAACGAACTCGTCAGTCGAGCATATCGACTGCAAGGGCATCTGATGAATGTCGATGGTGGAACCTTTGGTCAAGATAGCATAGTGGCAATGAAGATGTATTGGTTTCCATTAGAAGTACTTCTTTAGATACGAAACACTTCCATAGCAAAAGTTACGATTTTCCTCTTTTTGTAAGATATTGAATAAAAAATAAAAACAGCTTCATACTATTTGCTGACACTGAAAACGAGACATTAGGAAGTCAGTGGAGACATGTATTTAAACACAGGATTGGACTAAAATGGCAAAGTTATCTGACGCAAAGGAGGTTGCATGATGACAGCGAAACTATATATAGGTGTATTAAACCTATACGAACGTATGCTCCTTGTAAATGAGAGTTGCACCCGTCTGTTGAATGAAAGGTGAATAGTCCACCGACAAGTTATCAAAAGTTATCAAAAGTTATCAAAAGAGTTTTAGCCAGTTTTCAGTAGTGACCTGAAGAAGTCTGTTAGACGAAACGTTGTCAATAAAGTTTCTATATTTGGCGTTTTACACCCGTCTGTTGCTAGTAACCTTTCGTTTATTCTTCCACGGCAGAAGAAAGAATAGCTCAAATCTTACCAATTCCTTCCCTGATATAATGTAGTACAGTTTAGTGTAAATGTAATTGACGAAACGTGGAGTAAGAGCAGTGTACCTATCCTGGGAGCTCTGCGTATCATGGTGTTTGCCAGGGGTAATGCATCTACGTTCTGCCAATACAAATCTTATTGACAAGTTTTAGTAAATAATTATTGTAGAGATATGGTTGAATAACTACTTCCTTGGATGGTACAGTAGATCCAGGGTAGAAGTAATCCCACGGAAAGCAACATACACTCTCTCTATCTCTTGTCCACGAAATTTTTTTAAAATTTTATAAATTATTAAAAGGTGGACGGACTCCATAAGGAAAAGACTGTAAAAAGAGCCTTCTATTTCCATGCCCAAATTCTTCTGAAGAAAGTCTTTCCAACAAATTTTGGTTAAATTAGGAGCTAATGTTGTCACTGAAGAAATTATCACGTGCTTGTTTTGGGGATACAAACATATATTGTACTAGAGTGGCTGATAAAAACAATGCATTAACCATGTCAAACAGACTTTTGAAATCTATGTTTTCTCTTGATCCAAAGCTGCTGAACATGATATCTATTTTTAGATGAAAACCTTATGTGTAGCTTGCTATGATTTTTTGTTTCCCCACTGGAAATTAAAAACACTGTCCACATGCAAGTCATTTTTATTGCTTAAGTACTTCCTTGGTAGAGTAAAGATGAATTTTGTTGCTTAAACTTTTCGTGTAAGTGGTTCTATAATCTTGTCATTTATTTACGTACATGTTAGAAAGTTTCTTGAAAGGAGGGATGATTTAATATTTGTAATAATTTTCAAACTTTGTTATTTGAAACCACTCGTATTATCTCCAAATGAATCTTCTGTCATTTAAAGTTCCAGAGGAAATTGGAAAGAAGTGGTGACAACATGTGGGTAAAAACAGTGACACAATTTGAAGGCACCACCTTACTTGATATATGAAGAGCTTGGTTTTGCTGAGAGTAAAACACCTTGAATACCAATGCACCAAATCTCTCAGAAGCACGTGCCTGAATGAGAGGATGAAATACGAGCAAAATAAAAACACAAATTCAAAAGTATCAAGCTATATGAAGTGGATTAAGTACTTTGTTACCAGAACAAGTAAAATTGGGATTGAGGCTGATTGTTTTTAATTTTTTCCAGAATTTTCAGACTGAAATGTTCTTAATTTGTTCCCATTTTAGAGAGTATTTACAGGGTTATAGCTTGGGTAGACATGGGAACAAAAGCAGGAATAAAGCAGAATTTGAGACAAGATACTTATAGCAAACACGAAATAAAAACCCAAAGCTAGGCAACTGCATTTTCGATGATACAGTTTCATCCTAAAACACGTAGCACACCAAAAAATTGATTTTGCAGGTTTTGTGGACTATACAAAACGTTATGTAAACAACTCTTGAATAGAGAGATAGGCAAGGGCAATCCAATACCTAAGTCCTGAGGACGAAAACAAAAGTAGTATGCCTGGCGTTCTTAGTAAATCTATTAATCTCAGTCTGAGGTTGTTGTTAATTTGTTCTTAATTTTTGTAACATTTTGAGGCTTAAGTTCTCATAAAATTGTTCTTATAAAAAAGAGTATAATGCAACCATTATATCGTGAATATTCCATTTGAAAAGTTCCTCAATATTAAGACGCTGACAAGGAACGATTTCATGTCTTATTGTTAATTTGGAAGAGGGGTCATTAAACATCTTAGCAGACAACTATAAGCAGCATTTCACGTACATGAGCAGAGGGGCACTAACACAGTATGTAGAAGCGGTTACAGGGACGGTTGAGAGCGGTGATATTGCTTCTGCTCTGTCACATGTGTTTCAGTAATAGGAAGTTCAGTCCTCATGAAATACACGATCGATAAAAATGTGGTAACCAATTCTACAGGGGCACCAGAGAGGGGCGTTGGACCTTCAGCTTCCCACCTTTTTGCCAATTAAATTTTCTCCGACGAGGAGAACAAAGGAGACACAGTCGAAAGAAACACGAAAGAAAAGAGGCCCTTGTCAATCTTGATTCTAAAACGCTGCCAAAGTTTCTTTGAAGATTTAGTGGAATAAAAGAACGAACCACTTGGTTATTCTCGGCCCCCCTCCCACATTTGAGTTGGCGCTGGCGCTCTTGTAAGACTTTTTGTTGAGCTGTTCACACCCATACTATGCCAGAGCAGGTCTACCACGGTGAACTCGCCTTGATTTAATTCACAATTTGAAATTTCCGATGCGACGTTAATACGACATACAGTAGATAAAATTACCATCTTAGCGCCAAGGTAATTTCAAGTACACAGGTCGAGTAACATGACCCCTCCTATGCCTTCCTTGACTTAGAAAATTAATTGTAAACTTCAACCTGACTGCAATAGTTATGTACATAGTCGTTTTCTTACTTTGACCATGAAGAAATAGCTTTCACAAAAACAAATAAACCCAGAACAAGTTTACCAATGACAACGTACGGCCACAAACCATAATTCAACCATGTAATGAACGTGGGAAAAGTCAACATAGCGTTCCACCAATCTACATCAAGTCAATGAAATTCGTAAGTCGAGTCGACATACCTGCTCTTGAGCCTTCTCTACATAATACTTCTGAATCACAATTTCCGTTGATGCTCCATAAAGGTACAACAGATGCTCAATATTCTAGAGAGGAAGTTTGTGACCATGATGATAGAAAGATGGCACCAGATATCATACCCAAACAAGATTCCATTTAATACATCTGTTTGGGGTCTTACCTCCAAAGGAGGTCATATATTCCGAGTTAACAATTCAAGGTATTACTGGTTAATAAATTATTGGCATGTAGGCAGCTCTTAACTTTAAAATAAATCATAATCCTACATTTCCGAGTTCAACTAAATCGACACAACGAGAAT
>JAAAKM020006971.1:122383262-122414478 GCA_010016025.2 Alatinidae sp. Z8VKAUB7J3 | reverse complement strand
CATGTAGGCAGCTCTTAACTTTAAAATAAATCATAATCCTACATTTCCGAGTTCAACTAAATCGACACAACGAGAATCTTTCTATAATCTCTTTCCATGGGTTGTCAATTTGATGACAGAGAATTGAATTTCGACCGTGCGTCATAGGCTTACAAGTGCTACATTAAAAACTGGAGAAAATAATTTGACAAAAGTGAATTAATCGCTTCCGAGAGTTGTTGGCAATTGGGTAACAAACACCGGCACACAGTTTCTCATATTCATAAGAAAACAGACCTTCTGTCTTAAATGTGAATGCTTATAATTGTTTTAAATGGAACCTCAAATAATTCTTTTTAAAACACTTAACGATTAAAACGATACATGCACTATTCCCCGCGTGTGGACTTAATGAAACGTCTTAATTAGCTACAGTGGACATAAATAATTTCCTTTCTCACGGATGGAAGAAATATTGCGGACGAGCGGTTTAGTCCGTATTCATCCACTCAAAAGATGGTTGGTTGTAGTGGTCACTGGACCTCATTTTTTAAAATCCTTCAATCCTTGCGACGAAATAAAATAATTGGTTTACACCCTATCAACATAAAAGACTGTTGCAACTCGTCCAAGTACTTTCTGTATACCACATAACGTTGGTGCTAAGTTATACAATTGTTCAAATTTTCACACCTGAGAATGGTGCTTATTATTTCCATCCACACTTCCACAGCTAACAATTGCATCCAGTAGAAATTTATCGCTAGCCGGTAATATATATACAATGAGGGTCTAAGTAGGACAACAGAAAAATCTATGGCGCGCTTCATCCATCCACAGGGTGCTGTGTATCATCCCTTCAAATAATCTGAAAACCTGTTTTCACTTTCCGTCTGCAATTGTTCATGATTTCCATTAAGAAAAACAAATGCAACGTGAAACGATGACAGAAGCCTCAGAAGAAACTTTTAAAGGAATTAAATCATTAAAAAAACACATTTTAACAGTATTCACATCAGAATGATTAGGATGATCAGAATGATCAGAATGATACCTGTTCCGTATGCGAATGCAATAGTTCCTCCGCTATGCCTTGCCCGCCAGCCCTGAAAAACGTTCTTACTTCCTGAAAATGAAAAAACATATCTTGCTTCAACACCAGTTACAATCCCTCCGTCTATAGACATTCTACGAGGGCTGGGGGAGGTATTATTGTCTATAATACCCAATATTGCCACTTGGTTTGGATGGGCGAGGCAGAAATCTTTCCAAATTAGGCACCCTCAAGTGGCCTCAAATTGAGATTCTAACAGGGCGATCTAATCGCCCTGATTTCTAGCCTACAAGTTTATTGTGCAACAAAACGTCTTACCAAAGGAACTAAATCCACCCCCATCGACTTTTGGCTAAGTGTTGGGGTAAATCCTCCAAGCGCCCTTCCAGTGCCATCGGGTTGCTTAGAAATATATCGCAGTAACAAATATGATGTGGATTCATTGAATCGTCATAAGAACTCAAATTAATTCTCAGAAGTGTAAAATAGACGCCATTTAAATGTTGGTGGGGTAAAGAGTCATCGTACCTGCACATTTTATGTCCTATCTGCATTATATACAATTAACCACTACAAGAGATAACCATGTGAAATTCGATACAAAAGCTGAGATGGCTATATAAGTACCATTCACCCCCTCCCCCCCAATGCTCCTTAATTTCCCCACCAATCAAAAAGAAAGAGTTTCATTACGCGAACTAAAGTAAAGCATACTAATGGGAATTTCCCTTCTCATGTACGTACTTCTCATTTCGACGATCACTGTCGAATCATGGAAGTCTGTTTTGCTGCAAATACATTGAACCATATTAAATGCTTGCATTTACTAAGGTAATAGAGTTATCTTTCCTTCCTCTAATTTGTGAAACAAAAAAAAAATATACCTAAGGTATGCTACATGCAATTGTGAAAATCAATTCCTGCAGAGAGCCAAAGGTCAAAATCAAGTAAACCAGAGTTAACCACCCTAATCGCATTTAGTGTTATATAAAAAAAAAGTACACCCATCAGGATCGCAGGAGCCTCTTTTCTACGCTTAGCACATGCAGCAAGTGCCAGTATAAACTTTACAGGAACCCGATTATGATAACTCCAAATGGGCAAAACTTTTCTTCACATAAAGGCATAATTTTGAAATATTTCCAGTGTGTCTGCTTGGTCACACTAGTGGCTATAAACATCTTAAAAGCACAAAGTCAACGCCCCGCTCCAACGCACTTATCACCTACATTGATGCTCTCTAATCCTACGATGAGTACTTGGGTTCTTCATCGACTTGATCTTCCTATTTCAGCGAATCGACATTTGCAACTGCAACCAAATTTCTGTTCTGTGTCAAATTTAATATGTTCACCACTCGAAGACAGCTTAATGAACAACGGTAGAAACATTATAAAGCTGAGTTTGTACAACAGTTTGCAAATCTTAACGAAAGAATTTTCGAGTTTATTTTGCTTAATGATGTATCATGAAAGTAAAAGCAAGGAACTTCACTCACCTCTAGCACAACTCCTAAAATTGCGAAGCGTTTTCTCTGAGACTGTAGATGCGAAAGAAATTACGTTTAAGTTAGAATAATAACGACTGATCATAAAGGCGGCGAGTATCGCGTTTGTTCATACACTTCAGTATACGTAAGCCAAGGCAAAATCGCCAACGAACATCAATGAGAAAAGTGGGCGGACCTGCCCCAAATAAGTTTTCTTCAATAAAAAAAATATTTTTTCATGCAGATATTGTAAAAAACAAACCAATTTAAGTAGAATCAGTATTGAATTACTTATTATGGACATGTTGCATCTAATGTACCTATGTTTTGTGTATAATCCCACTTTTGAGGGGAGTGAAAGTGTGCCATATTCCCCCTTCCCCCTACCACCCATAATTTTTCCGCCACTGATTAACACTAGTCTTTCGATTACACGAAAAGTGGCGGAAAGCCCCATTCATTGGAGATACAGTGCTGAGCAAAGCATGCGAACATTATAGCGAGGGGTCAATCGGTACCGTAGAGGTGCTCTAAACAGAGAATGCTAAAATTAGTATTTAGGTGCAATCTCAAATGCCTAATTGTGACCTCTGAGAGTGCTAAAAGAGACCTCAAAGTGAGGTATATATTTTATATAGGAGGCTAGCTAGCCCAAACCACCAAGCTCCCAGTCTAGTGCTGGAATGCAGTGCTGAAAGACCCCCGACGCTCGTTCCGTCAGTTCGACTGTAATTAAAACGGCAGTCAATTCTGTTCGTCTGCCTCTCTTTCTGCCTGTCTGTTTGCTTACCTGTCTATGTCACTCCTCTCTGCAGCCTGTGCAGCAGGTAAGTCTACCTTTCTTTGACTGGTTCCTTGCCAGTAATACACCCTTTGTTCTTCATTAATTCTGTTCTTTACGAGAAAACCTTCCGTGTTTTGTACAGTTAACTACGAGACGTCTCGAAGAAGTTTCTAGACAATCTCTTGATTAGATCAGCCAAATGGTTGGGGCACTTGGGTGCAGATGGTTGGGGCCAGCCAAATGGTTGGGGCACCTCGGGTACGTGGGTGCAGATATAAACTACGATAGTGACACACATTAAATGGCTGTCAATAATATTGGTAAAACTAGGACGGATCAATGTGGTGGTGAGCCAAAGTAGGCATCGATTATAATTATTCATTATATAACACTGGTATTAACTATTATCAGACACCAATAACTCCTAACATTAATTACAACTGGATAACGATAACCAATTGGTTGTAAACATTTCAATAACGATTACTACAGAAAGTTGTTACTTCCGTGCAGCAAGTACAACTGCACACTAGCACACTGCATACAAGCAAACATCAATTACCTTATCTGCCTTCATAACATAACCCTCCAGAGAAAAAAGGACCACCTCCCAGAAATGTACCAGCATTCTAGATCAACGAAAGAAAAGTAATGTAATATTAGGGTCACTGTCGAAGTATGCGATAACCAGTTGCAGTATTGGATAGCAGCAGCGGATATAGAACTGCATCAATTAACTGACTACCGTATTTCCTCTATAATTAATTGAGGGCACCAAAAGGGGGGTCAATAATTAGAGGGGGTCTTTAATTTCCAGAACAAAGTTTTAAAAAAAGAGCATATAGAGTTTCAAGAAAAACTACGAAAGTACATTTATACTTTTCATCATCACATTTATAGTTTACAATTATGTTAGATCTATGATAGTATCATGGACGTGACTCAAATCTAACACAAATCCCACTGTTGGCTTTACACGACCGATTTGTCATGGATTTCATTGTGTAGTTGAATTTGATTCGACACAAATCTTATACAAATTCAACATCTAAAGAGGACCTAAGACAGAACAAATTTTATAAGCAACAGTTACTACATAAATGTAAAAAAGAATAGCATTAGCCACCGAAAGACAACTTCTCATTGCATTTAGACAAGCGGACATTTGAATTTAACTACAGAGAGCAGAGGCATGGCATATTTAACTTAACATATTTTCGTACAGTTTACAAAGCCTAAGTTGAAAGAAAATATCAGAAGAATTCACTACTATGAATCATAATATAAAAAGACGGAGGCACCTATTAGGTATATTATTAAAAAAAAATTCTATTTCAATTTCCAAGATTCACCAACTGCCTCTAGTGTAAGACCTTGCCTGAAGATCAAAACAAAAAGTATTTCCATCATGTTTTATTTGAAATTTTTATTTGAGTACTCAAAACACTTTGTTGATTGTATTTGATACACAAAGGACCTTCATGAATGCAAAATTACTACTTGCAAGGGAAACATTGTCAAACAGCAAACTCAAGTGGACGTTGATCGCTAAAGTATTATACTTGAATCTTCCGAAGCATGACTTCTAAATAGTAACAATGATACTATTATTTAATTATTTACACATAATGGAGTGGGAAATTGACAAATTATTAATTATACACCTATTGTAAAACAGATCTGAAATTAATTCATTAAATTAACAATTACAAGAGGAAAATTTTGATGTAGGCTAACAATTTGGTTATCAATGCTCTGGTTAGTAATTTCAAAAAAATTAATTTTTAAAAAAAACGAGTTGAATTCAAAAACTAGCTTAAATACCCTTAAATATAAAATGACCATGTTATATGTAAAGACATTAAAAATAGGCTCAAATCTCTGGATGAAACCCAAAAGCATTAGAGGACGAAACGTTGTGTTTATGGGCCACATGCACTCCTGAGGGCTATCGTTGGGGCTCTTTGATGAACAGCACCGAATTCAAATTACATGTCCTAGAAACCTTACTAGTGTGGGCAAGGGACAAGTTTACAAAAGTAACAGAGAGATTTAAGATTGAATAAAATTACTTACAAACACCGGGCAATAATGGATCCTTGACGTGTGCTCATGGTGAAAGTGCATCTTCAGTGCATACGGGTGTGTAAATGTAGCACCGCAGTTTTCCATCTTGCATCGGTACATTCTGACACCCTGTAACGCTGCGATTAAATTATCAGTCTTGGCAGGGTGACTACGCTGATGAACTTGCCATTGCACAAACGAGTTGAAGACTGGACCATCATCACATTGCTTACACCTGGAATTAAAGTGTTACAAGGTTATCAGTACGCGTTATATATCAACAATTAACACCCTGAGGGAAAATTGTACTTCTCATGTATTTGTTACTATTCCCTGCCTTTTTTAAGATACAACCAATACCACTGTTTTTCGGAACCTTACTTTTGCTTTATGGCGACTTAAAATCAAATTACAACTTTTGTAGGGAAAGGTTTTTGTAGATGGGATTCTTTAATGTATTCCATTGAGTTTTGATGGCGACAAGATAACTATTTATTCTTGTAACTGATTATATCAAAACATGGGAATTTTAATTTAGAGAAGGAGTAGTGAACACTGTACACTATGTTACCATAACAGGAAGTAACATGACGTGGTTAAAAGGCATGATAGAATGTGACCCCTTGTCAAATGGTAACTTATTTCTTGTTATATTTAGAATAAACTTTCCAATTTTTCGATCCGAAATTGTGGATGCGAATTCACTTATGGTAGCTGCATCATTATCAACAGAAACATATTTCTTAGTATCGAAGCGACAAAGTAGGGCCAGCATGTGAAACGATGTGTCTAATACAACAAGGGACACTTATTACACACAAAAGTCAATCAGTTTAAATAAATGTACGTTGTAGTTACCAGTGGAGTATAATGATGCTTATAAAATGTAGGCTTTCAAAGTCAGTGGTTTCCGCTCTTTAGAGAAATGGGACTATTTGGTTTAAATCGGATTTTAAATCATTTATATCAGATACCTTTTGATACTTTTTGTGTATTTTTTATAATCGGTAATGATCCAACATGTTTTGTTCTCCTGCTCACACAATATAACAAGGGGAATAGGCTGCAGAAGTGTGTAACTACTGCATTACCATTTTCCTGTCTCGTGTTTTTGGTGAAATCCCACTTCCAAAATTGCAGTAGAACATTAATTAACAGCAGAAGGTACAAGCTTAGGATTATTCTATCCAACCAACATAAAACGTCAATAAACCCAACACACAAGCAACTTGGTTCTCGATACTCAATACTTCAAGTAGACCAAATACTTAAATGTTTAAGCCTTCTGTGCCAATGAATTTGGAGAAACAACCAAGTATCTTCAGAACTGATGCCCCGAGCAGTCAATACTGGGTCAACCGACCTCCATCTAAAAAGTAGAACATGCATTTTGGACTTATGTAATCAAGCGGGTGCAACTCATTGCACACCTGGGTGCGGCTAAATGGATATCGATCACGAAAGATATCTTTCAATGACGAACATAGGACCCCATTTAAGGCTCTTATACTTATATGAAAGGTTTCCCTACAAATTCGCCGCGGAAAATGTTTACAGTATTGCCATGGTTTCCAAAAAGACATAAAAACTTCTTGAGAAGTACCGATTTGAGAATGGTCTACAGCATTAAAATTTTCAGTCACAAAAGATGCTGTTTTTTAATTACTTGGGAATTTTCTACATTTACCTGAAAGTTTTCTCCTGGTGCAAAAGTTGCTTGTGAAGAAGCAACGCTCTTTCTGTCAGAAACTGTTCATCACATCCTTCAGCAGGGCACTTGATCATGGCTTTTAGTTGATGCTGCTTAAGGTGGCTGTTTAAGTTGTACTGTGAAGTAAACTTTCTGTTGCATCCCTCAACCGAGCACTGTGGGAATGAAACAGGTTTTGAGAAGTGTTACAAGTCCCCACCTACGGACAAATTCCTATTTATTACATCGAAGAAATCGAAAATGTAGTACCTACGTAGGCAATAGCATTTCCCTGTTCCGTTCCACACGATCTATTTTACATTCTACGTAGGATCAACCAAAGACAGGTCACTGAGATGATATTTTTATTATAAAATCAAAATAACAAGCAAAGCAGTCGTACGACAAGATTTTTTTCTTAGTTTCAAATTTTTCACATTATTGTAAAGGGAACAAGAAAACGTAAAAAACTAGATACACAAAATTAAACCTGCAGGTAATGTTCTCACTGGCTAAGAAGCACTGTAAGGAGGAATTACACGTGTAAGACGCATGTGGTAAAATCCCTAGTATTGGAAAACAAAATAATTAATAGCAAGTGATGTTGTATTGAAAGTTTTATTTATTTAGGCTCAAGAATGCTTTTTAGAGTAGGAGTTAGAATTCAGCTCTAGCTATGATAAAAAAAGAGAAGTGTGTGGTACAGGCAATTCAGTATGAAATTACACCACAGAAAGGAGGTTAAGAAAGTTTTCCTCTGTTAGAGATACTAATGACCTTCACTGTAGTAATTTACTAGTCCTTCACTTGAAAACATCAAATGTGACAAATGGAGCAAACGTTAAACTGAACATTTACATTACTCAACATAGTGAATACAGTCAAGTGAACGGTAGAATTGATATTTTTGTTAAGAAACAGTGAAAAAATGGATAAACAAGGAACCAGCTTGCAAAAATCTATTGGTAAATGAATTACGAAAACAAGAGGAATAACTATTGTGAAAGGAAACTGATATTAAAAACTTCACTTAAGGTACAAAATTGAAACTATCATTGATTCAAACAAAGAAAGCATTTGCTCCATTCATATGCTTAGTTTAGCAAATTTTAAGCAAAAATCGTCAAGTAGTATGTATTACCAGAAAGAGGTACAAGAACCTGGGGATACACACCAATCATCAATTTACACACCTGGATTGGTCTATGCCCAGCATGTAACCTTCCATGCTTGTCCAATTGCTTTTTTGTCGTGAAATCCCAATAACAACCAGGATGAAAACACTGAATTGTATACAAAACAAAGTAAAGGCTATGAAATTATGACATCATGTACCTTTAAATGGGTTGGAGTGTGTTAAATTGAACAGTTATGGCTCAGTATGGCTATTTAGTTTTTGTAGCATTTATACCTTAGTCCTATAAACTGATTTAACATTGGTCAATACGAACAATGGATAAAGAATATACTTTACTGTGATCTTCACTGGCTACCGGTTACAACAAACCCTTTGGTATGAAGGTTTAAAAAGTAATGTAGCAAAGCTAATCCATAGAGCTAAATGAGGATAAAACATATTCTATTGTCACTCATATCACTGGAAGTTCACCAGATCAGAGACAAAGCACCTGTGTAAATAAAATGAAAACGATTGGGGCACCTAGAATAGCAAGCCAAAGAGCGATTATCTGTTATTAATCACAAGCATGGCTGTCAACCAACTGTTAGTCTTGTTTCAATCCGCAAGTCACCGTTCATCACAAAAGTCTAGATTAACTTCAAACTATCACTAAAGTAGACTTCCAGCTACATTGGATGTGCAATGTTTCATTCAACTAGAAATTAGAGTACAGTTAGCTGCCCTTTTTTACTTCTCAGCCATGAAACCATGTGTAGTCTTCTTCATAAGCAATTTGCTGCCTCTGCACCAAAGGAAATACTTGTTTCACAGAAATGTTTGGAAATCCATATTACAAAGTTCGAAATGGCAAGTTCATATTGACTCATATCTATTCTGTCTTCATAGAATGGTTACAACCCTGGTCAAAGTCTACTTAGTGTGTCCTTCTCAATCATTGTGGGTAAAGTTATATTTCTGCGAAAAAGATTCACCAAGATGAATCTGCTGCTCAACATAAATTATACCATGCCACAAGTCATGGAAATAATGATTAAGTGTAATAGGGCAATACCACAAAACAGGGACATGATAAAAAATCTCAGATCTCTTTTATTCAACAAACAAGTAGCCTAAATTCTAAGCTAATTGAATTAGGTAAAATTGACCGGAAGAACACTCTCTTTTGTTACAAATTTTTCATCACACCACATTTTGTCAATTTTACACAAAAAGTGCTCAGAAAAAGCAATCTGCAATTGCATGTAACTGAAAGTGTGTAAGAGTTAAGTATTAGTTGCATAGTAAAGACACACATAAATAGTGCACCTGGATCAAAGTTATTGTATTTAACATTCAAAGCAAAATTATTGCCATTTCTTCCTGCAGATTTTGTAAACTTTGTCCCTTATCATCACTGTTCTGGAACCAATTGTTTCTTTCTGGTCACCTGAATAGCTGTATATATACAGAGATAGCACCTCCATGATTCTGCAACACTGTTGGTTTGAACCATACTGTGATTCAGAGAAGTTTGAAATGAACTTTGGCTGTGTAACTGAATCTGTCATACCTGAAATTACCATTCTGCTGGAATACTCAGATGCCATTTAATTTCATCCCTCTCCCCACCATAGAGAAAGGAATTAAAAGTAGTTTTTCCTCACAAGTTTGATTTTCCGGGACTACAAATTTAGCAATGGGATTAGTTCTCTAAGGCACCTTTCACCTATGAATGTAAATTTAATAAAGGTACCAAATAAAGGTACCATTGAACAATAGGTTTGGCATTAGATATTGTGTGCATTTGCTGCAATACATATTTCCAACATGTTAAAACCCTCTGCCCATATTTTGATCCAACAAGTTGGTAAACCATCCACACTATCCATAACTAAGTTAACATATGCCACTGTTAACTAAATTGTCACAGATCTCTCAATAAATCGGTAACTCTACAAATTAGTTTCCCACGCTACTGCATACTAATTACAAAAGATATTGCCCAACCTATACAATGACTAAAACTTGGAAAAGCATAAAACGACCAGAATCATATGGGCATTACCCTTAATTCTATGATTTCTGAAAACAACTTGGTGGTTTAGATGCCAACAACAAGTTTGGACATGTTACTTCATCAAAAACAGGATCCTTTAATGCTTTACTTTGTAATTTTCCCTTAAGAATTGTTCCCACGTGATCTATCTGAACACCTCTGCTACAATGCTGATATACTCAGCTCAAAATTCCCAATTTATACCATATAATAAAGTTTTCTGTAAGGAAAAAAATGCATGCCCTTTATTCACAATTTGTTTCACAAAATTTCCTGCTTCATAGTTTTGTATTGCAAACAACGCAAATGATTTAACACAAATAGTGCTGTAATAAGATAGAAATCTCCCATAAATATTAAATAATTGTTGTATTTTGGTTTGAAGAATGCACAAAGTCATCGCGTGAGGGGTGTGGTGGGGAGTGGGGGGGGGGGGGGGCGGAGGGGGGGGGGGTGGGGGGGGGGGGGGGGGGAATGGAAGGGGGGGGGGGGGGGGTGGGGGGGATAGCAGTTAATTATTTGATTGAAATTGAAAACTAAGTACTAATTATAATAATTTAGAGTCCCGTATGATACCAGTTTTGTTTACAATATCTGATACTATGATAACACATACTGATAATAGAAATTCCATCGGAAAAGAACTTTGGCAAAATTTTAGCAGGGGTGATTTTACAGTGTGTGTGTGGGGGGGAGGGGTATCACCCCGAATGCTTGCCTTGGCTCTGGACCTGCGTTTATGTGATGTGAACAATAAAACGATTCGTAGTACATCACAATTACGCGTTACAGATTCAATCAAAAGTAAAGACTGAGTTCCTTTGAGCACTGTTCGCGTAACATGGTGGCGTTTGCAGTCACAAGGTTAAAAGAAGGCCTGCGTACGAGCAACAAGGTGGAAGAAAATTGCCGTACACTGAAAACCAGATTTGGAGTACGAATCCGTATGGCTTACACATTTTTCTTTATATAAGCCACCCAGTTTCTAAGGCTTCAGCCCTCAAATCAGCCAAAAAATTAAGCAACTTGCTTAGCAGCTACGTTAAATGAAAGGGAGAGTCTATAAAGTTCTCCTAAACTTCTACCTTTACCAGCCTAGCACTGGATTACACGTGAAAGGGTGTTCACAGGACGGGTGCTAATACAATTTCTAGAGCCTAGATGGCGACGTTTCACTGAGCATGGACGTTAACCAAAAGTTTTAACCGAGGCTAAAATCTCCACAGGGGACATCCCCTGAGTACTAGGTCGTGTAAGTATACAGTTTTGGAACCCCATAGTTGATATAGGAGAAATACCGTGCAGGACGTTTCAAGCGAAAGAGTTTCGAGGGTCGGTGGGCGCGAACCTTGTTGGGCCAATTTTGCAAAACCACTTTAAAGTCTTGTACAACAACATGCTTAACGATTAATAAACGGAACGAGCGTAATAAAACATGCAAAATTATGTTCAACTAACATAACGGATATTATTTGAGTCAACGCATTCCTCTCAGTAGAGATCACATGCTTTTTCCTAAAAGAAATTCTGTAATGAAATCCAAAGCGTCAATGAGACAACATTGTGACATGTAACTCCTACATAGGTCACTTTAAGATACTTCTACTTCATCTTCTGTTGAGTCACCTTAAAACAATGTCTTTGAAGACGGTTAACTCAAGCGACACGATTTTATCCCTTGACTTTTAGCCATTTTAGATATTTTCTACATTTAATTAAGAGGATTTTAAAATTTAGCCTGTGGCATTGTACAATGATGAGGAGGGAATCTGATTCATTCAGCTGTCCGCTCTGCAGCTCCTGACACGCAAGCAATCCGTCGAAGATGAGAATAGCTTGCGAGGCCTCACGGTCAACGTGCATTCTCCCCACTTCTTTCCTACCTTTTACGTCATACGAATTGTGCTCTCATCCCGCTTCTACCAAGAAGCCCGGGAGGAAATCTGTTAAAAAAGACGAGAAAAGAAAGAATTTTAAGACAAGCAACTTCATTAATTAACTACAGATGTACGAGTGTCGCTCCCGGTAGCTGCACAATTACTTGATATCGGTATCGCTGTCAGCAAATATAGCTCAATATGAATATTGGCATCAGCCAAATTACCTGATATCAGTATCCATATCGATTCAAACACCGGGTATAGGTAACTGTATCAAGGTTTTTCGTATGGCGATTCTGATATTGTGAATAATTAAAATACCCTTGGAACGGAAAAACGAAAATAAATAACCCGCTGTAAAATCGAAAATGATGGTCATGAAACTTAAGAGGATGAAAGGACGATGATCATGATGGTGGTGATGATAATAACTGTTCAGATGATGATCATTATTGTTAATGACGATGATTGTAATCATCGTCAATGATGATGATGATGATGATGATGATGATGATGATGTCATGATGATGATGATGATGATGATGATGCTAATGATAATAAAGGTTGCGATGCTGATAACGATGTTGGTGCGGACGGCAATGGAATGGTGATGATAGTAGTGGTATACGGCAACAATGGCTGCTTTCATGTTACATGCCGAGTTTGGTCATCATGTCATTTGGCCATTCTGGGAACAGCGCTCGCAAGGGCAAAAACTTACAGCTTTAAACAAACAAGGAAGAATTCACCTTCTTACGAAGCCCAATCGATAACATTCACATAATCATGTACGATAACAATCGCTTACTTTGTCGCAAGCTGAGTGGTGCAAGGAAACACCGAAAATTGAGGGGTCAAAAGTTTGAAATTTCCCTTACTTTAAAAAAAGCATGTTATTAAGTTGCGTCCTTCCTTTTTGGAAATGTTCTGACGATTTTTCGTCTCGGAAGTGTCAGACAAAACAATCTTTGAAGTACAACAATGGCTACACTCGTTGACAAATCCATAAATTCCTAAAAACCCTATTAAGATGTAATCGTAGCTTAAACCTAGGCCTCATTCTGTAGCACCGTAATGGGCTATAAAATTGAAATTGCAGAAACAGCTGTTCGTCATTGATATTATCAGTTACGCCACCCGAACTATTCCATACGTGGGCAAGTATGTTTCTTTTCAAAGCTACCAAAAGCTAATTACCTGATTTTATTCACGGATTTTATCTACTAATACCGATTGCGTGACAGCTCATGTGTTGACCGAAACATTGCTTATCGGTTGAGTTCTTAAGTACAAATATTAACCACATGCTTCAAGAACGAGGGAGGATTTAGCAAAATTGTTACTGAATCACTGGAGATAAATCCACATTTCCTTTCGCTCGACCTGCACCGTAATTAGTTTTCTATTTATTAAAGGCAGAACGGTATATGAAATATTTACGACGACTATTCTCTTGAGGCCAATACACTGAGGACAGAAATAGGCATCTCTTATTGAATGAGGAACTGCTTAAAAACAGAGCCAACCCCTTGTAAGCACAACGTACGAAAAATATAATTCTTAATGGCATGACATTCATGTCAGCTATTTACTACATGCCTGTTACTTCGAAACTTCGCTGCCCCCAAAAATAGGACCTGCTTTAGTTTGCTTTGATGGTGTGCCCTTAAACTCGGCTGTGTACTGTATAAATTGTCGCATTAAGGTCTTAACTTAAAGGCCACATGTGTTCCCCCTTACTACATCTCTGCTCCACATAACGTATCGAAGGTGCAACAATAGCCCCCTCCCCTCTACACACCCTAATAAATACATAATGCTTAACGCGTTCTTAAATGATCACAAAAAATTGGCAATATGTGTCAACAGGTAACCCTAATACGCCTTTAATAGCATGTCGGGCAGTGACTTACAGTGAAGCCCTTACAGTTGGGGGTGTAACATGGCGGTTCGAGTCCATTCTCTATTAGAAAGCATGACTCAACTGATTTGACTTATCAGCACACTCTATTAATGGAGCTTTGCCCACTTCCCATTTTCCAGACTTTTCCCGTCCTCTCTGCTGTCATTATTGGTAGCCCTGCGTCTGCTCTAACCTGATCTGTCCATCCTTTTGGCAGGCATCCAGGTTTTCTCTTCTTCTAAAAACCATCTTTGAATGTTTTATACACGATGCTTTCTGTTTGAAGTCTACAGACCACTATTGCTGCGTAAAGACTATCTATCTTGTGAATGTAGCCATTCGGTCACAGTCTCGACGAGTTGTTCACGTCTCTCGAGAACTGACGTCTTGGCCTTCTGTATTTGATTAGAGGTCGTTGTGGGGAACAGTGGGTGCAGTGACAAAATTGAGTGATTGATTGATGATTGGCCGGATGGCAGTTCTTCCTTGGTCAAGTCATATGGCGCAGAGAGGCTGGTCTCCAATTGCGTAGAGCTGAATGTCGATGTCCACCGGTGGACGATTCGGAGCTAATGTTGCGACTAGACAAATAAAAGTGTGTTAACATCGGAGGTCACCTAGCTCAGTTGGTAGAGCGCACGCCGCGAAAGCGTGGGTCACGGGTTCGATCCCCGGTGGTGACATGCTTTTCTACTTCCCTAGTGTTCTATTCAAAAGCGACAACATTGTTGTTGTAATTGAGCAGACATAAATTGCAAAGACATTCAAATATTCAAGCGATTCTAAATCTGATATCTTACCTGATCGTATCATCAAAGTAGTCTAAGCCATCCACTGTAAATATTGAAAGTTCTGTAAAAAGCAATATACATATTTCCTTTATTACAAAAATCCGTCAACCAGTATTTCCTTAAGCGGCACACAGACACTCAATAATTTTGTCAATAATATTGATAGACATGCATACTGACAAAGTTATTGTTCGTCTGTGAACAATGATGGAAACATGGCATAACATATTGACAAAACCAAAACCCATAGATACTTATTAACGATCCGTAAATATTTCTGAATTGTTTTCTGCACGTGATCGATATCATACCTAATATTTTAATCTAACCTTGAATTCCCAAAGACAAACAGACTTCTGCACACTGGAAACATAAAGTAGAAAGTTAGGTTAAGAGCCAGGCAGTAAGAAGGAAGGACTAAAGGGAGAAGTTAAATACCCGGGGAACCGACTTTCGGAAGGCATTTCAAAAGTTTAAGGATTCAGCCACACAATGTGCTGGAACTAACCAAGTAGACAAACCAAAGATATTGGTATAAAACTTTGATGCTCTAAACCCTTCCAGGGTACATAATAAGATTGCACTTAAATGAGCAGCCATCTTAATGAATCCATATGCTCAAAATAGTTGAAAACAAAGTATTCATGTTAACAAACAGTTTACAGCAAAGATGCAAGAATAATTAGACAAGCTTGGTTATTTACTCTAGATGGAAAACAACATTCACAACAGCACTAGCTGTGTCTTGCCGAGTTTGCAAGGAGATGGAAAAAAATTAATCCTGCAAAAAGTGTCACAGAAAGCCATCTCTTGGGATAAGAAAAGCTTCCTTCCTAAGCAGTGTCTTATAATAAGGAAGCCATAGACGAAGACTCTAAGAGAACAAAATGGGCGGCTAGAAAAGGAGGAATGATTTCCAAACAAGAAAAGGGTTGGATGACAAAAGATCAAGAATAAAATACGAAGAAAATCGAAAAAGCAGACATGAACTGAAAACTGGGTAAATAAGAATTACAAGAAAAGAAGGTAATCAACGATACGATGAAAGAAAGACGTTGTACGCAGAACAAGAAACATTTATCAAAACAAAAACACTCCGAAAATACCCTTCTTAACCCGCAGCCGCAACGACCTTAGTTACACGGTGGCAACGTTAACAGATCACAGTATTTCTACAAGATTCTAAAAAGACCTTTACAGGTATACAGTTATAACCTGTGACAGTTCTCCCTTGACCAAATACCGTAAAATCTCGAATATAAGCCCCCGAAATATAAGCCCCCGGAATATAGGCCCAAACTAACCAAAATATCCTTCCGAATATAACCCCCACGAATATCAGCCCAGGGATTCTATTTGGGATTCTGTGTGGCGAATGAACATGAACTGAGTCTATACATAAAACCCTGTACTTACGTTCGTTCTATTGTGAGGTTTTACGCATTAAATGTCGTTATTAGTCTGATTGGACACTGAATGATGAATTTTTGGAACACAAGTCATCTGTTAACCCCAAAGACCCTTCGAATATACGCCTCCCTGTATATAAGCCCCTCCTAATATATGCCCACCAAAAATGCTTACGAAGCTCTATAAGCCCAGGGCTTATATTCCGGATTTTAAAGTATACCTGTAAGCTAAGTTAATTTATCAAAAATCATTAACGCATCATACGTGATACCTCCAATAGTGTAAAAATTTTCCCAGTGGTATTTAGAAAGCACTGTATTAAGAATGCCGTTGCTAGCTCGCAGCCAAGGTCGTTATGACATAACGAGACTTTTCAGTTTAGTCGCCAATGCAGACCTTCCTTAAGCAATATGAAAAATTCGGACAGAAGTGACAGCAGGGAGCACAAAAGAAAACTTATATAGGTTACGTGATTAATGCATAACCTATATGACTTCCATGCGCAATGGTAGTGACAGCCTGTAATCTTCCGGGCAACGAAACTAGTGTATACAACTAAAATCATTACAAACAGCTTGTTGAAGTCGAAGTGAAAAGTTTGTCTTGATAAATTCACAGATGCAGTATTTATATATTAGTACAGAGACCAGACTTCCGTAATTGGCTAAAAATACATAGAGAGTGAAAATCACTATCGTGTAATAGTTACATCATATTGCAATGGATGATATAAGATTCACGACACTTACCTCCTTGCAGAACGTGGACTTCTTTTGGTAAATCTTCAAAATAGGAATGAAGCATTGCCTCCTTACACGATATCCTTTGGCTAGGATCACACTGGAATAGCTCTGCTTCCTTCTCTTCGCCGCCACTCAGTTGTTTTCTTGGCCCATCTGTTGTTTTCCAATCGGGCGAGATGTCCTCCTGCCCACTGGCCTTTTGTGAATTCTATTTTCTCGTTGATGTCTCTAACTTTGGTTCTTGATCTTATAACTTCATTCTTGATCTTGTCCTTCTGAGTGATGTTCAGCATTGATTATTACTCTTTAATAAATTCCTCTACATCCATACATGTTTACTATTGCACTTCGATAAAAAATGTTTCCATATAGTGACGTCATATGCGACTCAACCGGAGATACTCGTAAGGCCGTAACGACCTTGGTAGATACAGAGTTCTCGAGATGCCGCTACAAAATTTTCATATATGATAACTCGAAACTTTCAGAAATATCTTCAGCACTTTAAAGAAATTTCTATGCTGAATATGTCGTTGCTACCGCGTAACCAAGACCATTCTATTTTTGGATTTAATTGCATATATAACCATGCCACAAGCCACATGCCACGGTTCCTTGCTAGCATTACTTCCTCCAGCATTATCTTAGCTGTTGGAATCAGGTGATGCAGGAGTGTGTTTACTTCCTGTATCCTTACTGATCCTTCAATGTTTAGGTGGCCTCGCATATATTGTAATGGCATTCTTCCCATGGGCGTGTTATGCTATTTTCTCATGACCTGAAATCTTCCGATTCCGTACATAACTTTCCGCTTTCGCTTTCCTGCCTAGAATCGAAACTCCACACACCTTCGAAAGAGGAACATGAATTCAGATAGAAAATACTCACGTGAATCTCTACCTCCTACTCTCTGTTGGTCATTAACCCCTCTTTAAGAGGATTATTGGTGTGGATCAACACCTTAGCCTACTATGTCCTCTCCCTTAGCATTAATTGTATGACGAAGAAATGTGTGACGAAGAAATGAATGATGGTTCAGAAGAAGACATTGTCTTCTTCTGAACCACCATTCATTTCTTGTCACACACCGTTCATTTCTTTGTCACACATCGTAGTTACTCTTCTTACAAGAGGTTTCCAATGTGTGGTAGTATGGACATTTAGGCTGGCTTGTCAATGTTTCTCATATTATAAACACTTCATAATTTTCTTCATTTATGGCATATAATTAATATTTGTATATGAAATACATTAAGCAGACTTTCTCACTTCCAATAAGCTCTATATCATGATTGTAGTTGCAATTGAGAACGCCTAACTCAATATATAGGATTTTGCAGCCCGCCTCATCAACACACACGGTAGCTGTTTAATTATATCACTAAGTAAACTATAATATCGCAGTTAGTAAACAACGCTATATGTAGTGTATCTCTTAAAAACAGTGTATGCATAGCGTTAGTCCTATCAATGTTTCAATTCGTGTGCTGGATACCCTTTGGATCCTAAGTGCAAAGGGAATTCAGATGAGGAGAACTGGTAACTTGAATAAAGGTTTTGCTGTCTGAAAAGAGTTCATTAAAGAGGAAGAAAACTTTCCAAGCTGAATAGAAACTTACGATTAAAGGCAATTAATGTTACAATATACCAAAAAAGTTGACCGTACTCTAGAGATACTCTAAGTTAAAACCATGAAAATGAAAATACATCCCTGTTTAACACCATGCGGTATGTTGCAAGGATTCGGAAAGCGTCCATTGTCAAACCGTTCGTCCTTTACGATCTCGTAAAAGCATCCAAATTGTAATTAGCTTTTCTTAACAACCAACCTTACAAAATATAATATCTAGATCACCAAACGTGTCAAAGGCCATTGCTAGGCCCACAAAAACTGAGTGAAGAGGTTGGTTCTGTTCAAGAATTTCTATTGAAGTTGCCAGTATGTAAAGACTATCCCGACAGTGCCGTGTCCACTACGAAAGCCTCACTGAGGATCTCTTTAAATCATGTCTATCTCTTGGGTCCAAAGACATTTCAGCATAACCATTCGTAAAATCTATGTGATTAATGATATGATATATCCTGTAGTTTTCAGACTATTCTCTGTAACATTGCTTTTATGCAAGTGTATTATTGACGCAACTTTTTGGTCTTGAGACCCTCCCACCCTTCCCTAAACACTCTTAATTTCCTCGTAAGTTCTGAAGCACATGCACACCTCCGCATTTGTACTACTCGTCAGAGAGTATGCAATCTGTGCTCGCCTCTTTGTCAGTGCTTGGTAATTTAGTGGCAGAGGAGACTTCTTTATAGTTTGGTGCCATAACAAACACTTCCAAACTTTGCAATATTGAAATTGCGCCCAAAGCACTGTTTACATATAGCAGGTTTCTTATTCATTAACGAGTTGTAGTGGTCAGTCAATACCGGTCATATAACATAACTCGGCCTACTGGTGGATTGATATACACAGATACTTGTTTTCTTTAACTACTTGACTCACTTAAATATTAGTGTATTCAGCCTTTTGCATGCTTGCAGCACATCGCCGCTTATAGAGCTAAGGAAAAATTTAAGCTTCAAGTTTTCTTTTGTTAATTTATAACTTTTGTACCAGTAAAGTTTCCCTGGCCAGAATACAAAGTTATACTCTTGCCAAGGCTTCAGGTAATTACAGGTAATTTACAATACATCTAAAGACTACAAAAAGTGGGAGGAGAGGGGAAGAGAGAGAAATATGTCTAGCTTAAAAAATCTTGGAATAGCTTTAATCCAAAATGATAGAGGTGATGGTTGACAGAAAGATAGATGACCTTATAAACAGTATCAGCGATTTGGGGCACCTACGAAAGTTAGGGCAATCCGTTACGAAAAACCCGACGTAAATCAAAGTCAATATTTGGTAGATTTTCGGATTTGCTAGGAACTGGTGTTTGATCAACGTCTATCTGACATAATTATTTCAACCAGAGGGTTGATTGTTATACCAACATTGGAACAAGTTCGAGCCGAAGTCGTTTTTTTAACGATAGGCGTCGATACGACGTAGCGTCAACCTTATACTACAATGAACTGGTGACATAACTTCCACGCCAGAGATGAAGTTGATTCCACATTGATTGGACAGTAAAATTCCGACTGAAGAGCAACAAACTTTAACACAGCTACAATAGCAATGCAGCCAATGCTATTACTAATAGCAAAACACGTTCCCTTGAACACCTCTCCATTTTCAAAATCAGTATTCCGTGACCTTATTGTTCGGCAAAATCTAAAGTTTATCGGCAAACACTTTTACAATTCTTTACCACTCCACCAACTCGATGACAAAATCGCATGTACGGAGTTGATTCCACATTGATCTGACATTAAAATTCCGACTGAAGAGCAACAAACTTTAACACAGCTACAATAGCAATGCAGCCAATGTTATTACTAACAGCAAAATACGTTCCCTTGAACACCTCTCCAATCCCAAAATCAGTATTCCGTGACCTTTTTGTTCGGCAAAATCTAAAGTTCATCGGCAAACCCTTTTACAATTCTTTACCACTCTACCAACTCGATGACAAAATCGCATGTACGGAGCTTGGGGGGTGGGGGGGGAGGGTATGGTCGGCAACTTCCCTTCTCCCTAGAAAAATGTCTGAGTGCACATTTCAAATCTTGGTTTTGGCTTTGTTTTGTAAACGCCATTGAAAGTTTTTGGTTTGCTACTTTTTTCACAGGTAACCATATTCCTTATTTTAAATATGCAAAGAATCATTTTTGATAATGAAGGTTGAAAATGAATAAGAGTTCTCCAAGGCCACGTATTGAACCCCTCAAATTGTTTTTCCTGTCATTGTGTTTGCCTAGAGGTTACTTCTCAGCAAAGCCATTTTCTTTCTGGATTGCATCGACTTTGCTTAAAAATGTTCCACCAAGGGTCACAGAAGTATCGTTTTCCCTGCCCAATCATTTCCATATCAGGGAGATAAGACTCCTAACTTAAAGAGTACCAAGGATCCCTTTGACCCTAACTTACTGAAAAATTCTTTCAATGAATCCAAAGCAATTCGTAATATGAAACATAAAAATTATAAGCGGCTTTAGTCACCTTTCCCTTTCCAACCATCTTCTTGCTCACAACTTGACAATGTCTTTGAACTCTGAACTTCGTTAACAGATTAAGTTTAAATATCTGACTGAAATTCTCGACAGAAAGCAAAGTGATGAAATAATTTCCAGATAAAATTCAAAAGACCAGATCGTGATGACCGCAATGCTCTTTAATTTTTTCTGGTTAGTTAATTAACAAGTAAGACAACTACTACGATATGGGAAAGTAACATTATAGAAAACTATAAATCCCAATGTTGCGTCTGTATAAGACTTTATTAGGTTGATTGAAAACGAGGTTATTTGACCTGTTTATAGACTTGTTCGGTGTCTCGTTTCCGCTTCCAAGGCTGTCGAACTTATTCAGCTGCCACGTGACTGTGATAAAGGGACGAGACCTTAAGAACGTATTGATGACCAATGACAGGCTTTTGATGAGTTTCAGTAACGAAATATTTATGCCTGATGCACCTTTTATCTAAAATATCAGTGGGTTTTTTTGTAATTTTCACAACTGTTAAGACATCGCATCACATTGTGCAAACCGCAATGCACTCTCCAAGTCCATTTTTGGTTCGAAAACGCACAGACCTTCCTGTAGGCATGTTAAACTAGTTTTTAGGATGGTCTATACACTATATTTGTGATTGTAACTGATATACGTAATGTTGTTGGTTTGGCAATAAAATATTTGACATTTTTGCAAAGACTTGTGCTTAGTGCAGTAAGTGCAATCATTGGGTTTGGTCAAAGTAATTGAGTTTACGTTAAGTCCAGAACCAAATAGATTTAGACGAATAGGCGCAACGGACGAAAAGTATTTGGGGGGGGGGGGGGGTGGATTATTTTCCCGAAAAATATACATGTCGACGCTACTTCAGAGGGCTGGTAAGACTTAACTTATTTCATTTTTATTTCTTATTAAGGAATTATAAAAGGGCCCCCAAAAAGTTTTTGCCCGAAAAAATATAACATTTTAACAAACTGGGGGGTTGCAGCTTCCCTCAGCCCCTTTAGCCGTGCGCCTATGTTTAGACGTCACACTTTTCATAAGCTTTATTGAAAACATTAACTTCATCGAAGGAAAGGTCGATCTTTGCATCAGCTTGAATAATAGACTGTAGAGGGAAGGGCTGGAATCAATGTCAAATGGGGCAATTTCAACACTTGACAAGGAGGATTGCATAGTTTTTCTCTGTCATTCTCTCTAAGTGGCCCACACTCACATTGTAATCTCTGTTACTGAACATTTTGAACTCAAACAACTTTCCAACCAGCATATTTTTAGTTGAAGCAACAAAAGCCGGAATTAATGGGAGATACTTGGGCCAGAGCCTCTTTGGTCCACCTCTTCAGGTTAGAGATGGGTTAGCTTCTATGTAAAATTTTCTTGAGTCAATTGTCAACAAAGCTGTATAACACTGTCCAACCTAATCTGCTTACAGAGTGTTGGATCCAACCCTTCAGGTTAGAGATGGGTTAGCTCAAAGACTATTGTAATGTCACACTGTCATATTTCGTATCGGATGATGTGATCTGAGCAAATTTGTGATACACCGGCATGATTACAGCAAACATACTAATAATGCTGGAAAGGACAGCGTCTATGTAACATTTCCTCGAGTCGATTATCAACAAAGCTTTATCACATTGTCCAACATAAAAAAAACTTAAAGTATAAAAACAATCGAAAGAGAAACTGTTATTATTTTTATTATAATCTATTTTTGGTACATTTTGTGCAAGGAAATGTTATCAAATTGTTCCGATGGGGAAGATCTCGAGGAACAACATTCTTAATACGCCACTTTAAATTGTTGTTCCGCACTCAGTATTTGTTAGAGGGACCAAACCTAAATCATATGCAAAGCATAGTAAGGTCACAAGTTTAAAGTTCTCGCATCAAACTATGTTTTTATAACATCAGGTTTTGAGCAAGTTGTTCTGAGAATTTCTTAGTCGTCCCTCGTTTTAGTATTGCTGAAAAGGAGGTTGGAGGTCATAGTTTTTGTTGTTAGATGACTGATGCAGAAAAAAACACAATTCTGCTTAACGTTTCCTCAAAGGGCGACTGAAATCACGCGTGCAATCTTTAAAGCACATGTATCTTAAAACGACTGGTTTTAACTCTAGTGAAACCTCGCATTTGCAGATATTGTAATAATAAGCAGTGAGGCAACCAAACGCAGCAAAGACACAAAAAATAAAATACTGTAGATTGGGAGTGTTTCAGGGCATTGACTTGTCATTGGGACAGAACAGTCAGCACAGCAACAAGAGGTCACGTGTCGGAACTATGGTCGAACATATACTGTTTTGCTAATCCTTTCTTACTTTCAACATACTTTTACATCACTTCATTTTCAAAAGCGATTCCACACTGCTAGTCTTGGAAAGGTAGGAAGGGGGGGGGGGAGGGTAATTTCATCTCCTCATCATGATCATCGTCATGATCATCATGATCATCGTCATGATCATCATGATCATCGTCATGATCATCATGATCATCATGATCATCGTCATGATCATCGTCATGATCATCATGATCATCGTCATGATCATCATGATCAGCATGATCATCGTCATTATCATCATGGTCATCGTCATGATCATCATAGTCATCGTCATGATCATGATCATCATGATCATCGTCATGATCATGATCATCGTGATCATCGTCATGATCATCACCACTAGCACCACGAAATGTGTTAGTTAGTTTTTGACTGTCTGTGTGCTTATTGCAGCAATCCTAAAAGCAGTCGAAATCATATGAATCACAGGGACTCCCAAAATGTTAAATAGTCGAAGTGTGTGGTACAGTCCCTGTCAAAGACAGACCATTGTTAACAATGTCAACTAGAGTAATTGCTATAGTGATGAGATGTGATCTGAAAGGCCATACAGGAGCATTGACAGGTGCGTCATTTAAAGTGGTAAATAATAGAATGTGGTTTGCCATACAAAACTGGGTGCAAAATGAATAGTTAATGCTGATAGTGAAAAATACGCCCGGCGCATACTCATTGATAGTTAAGAGGATGATTATTCGAGGTGAGTGTTAAACCAGTGCGATACTTAATTTCAAGTTTAATTTACCAAAACTAGTTGATATAGAGATAAGCTTGAATGTGGGAAGTTTCTCTTGCGAAATAGGAGGCATCTGCGACAAATAATAAGAACAGAAAAAGTTGCTAAATCATTAACTAGTAAAGAAAATTATTAGTATGAGTCAATAATACACACCTTGGCATGGGCACTGTAGCTTCCGCCCTAGTGTATTAGAATACCATACTTTTGCGGGAAAAGTTATATATTTCGTACTCGATTATATTCCTGTATAAGAAATAAAAGTGAAATAATTCCAGGTGTGCAGAACTGCTAAATTATGTCCCAGTTATTTTCTGGTATTGTTTTTTGTTGGTTTTTTTTGGAAATAATTCCAAAAACAGATACCTTTCTTTGTACAAGCTCTCTGTCGCACTCCACATGTCCACGACGTCACTTGCGCATGACAGATAACTTTTTTTTTGGACAATTACTCTGCCCGTTCCACATGACAGGTATGATATCTTTGTGTACGTCCTCTGTCTTGTTCCACATCTGCACCACGTCGCTTCCACATGACATATCTTTCTTTGTACAAGCACTCTGTCTCGCTCTACATCTCCACCACTCTGCTTGCGCATCACAAATATATTTCTTTTTACAAGCTCTCTGTCTCTCAACATGTCCATCACGTCACTTGCACATGACGGATATCTTTTTCTGTGTACCTACTCTATCTCACTCCACAGCTCCACCAGGTCGCTTCCACATGACATATCTTTCTTTGTACAAACATTCCCTCTCGCTCTACATCTGCACCACTCCGCTTGCGCATCACAAATATATTTCTTTTTACAGGCTCTCTGTCTCTCAACATGTCCATCACGTCACTTGCACATGACGGATATCTTTTTCTGTGTACCTACTCTATCTCACTCCACAGCTCCACCAGGTCGCTTCCACATGACATATCTTTCTTTGTACAAACATTCCTTCTCGCTCCACATCTGCACCACTCCGCTTGCGCATCACAAGTATTTCTTTTTACAGGCTCTCTATCTCTCCACATGTCAACCGCGTCACTTGCACATGACAGATTTCTTTGTACAATCAGCATCTGTAGTTACACATTCCTAATACATTTGTATTTTACTTTATCTTTATTTCTTTCTACAGAACCAAGAGTTTGATATTGCAAGGATGGTAAGAATACATATTTTAACTTATGAGTCCAAAGGTAGCTCTTATGCTCTAAGGTCATTAAGATTGGAAGTTTGATAATAAACATAGAAGCATCTTTCATAAAGTGGTACATACATATTTTAAGGTTTGGGGCTTGAAGTCATTACCCGTCCTGCTCAATAATTTATTTTCGTAATGTTCAGACGTATCATAACCAGAGAAGTGGAAAACTAGCAATTTCTTCCAAACTTCCATAACAGCTATTTTGTGTGTCGTGACCAAATCTTACTAGCTCTGTATTGACCACTATGTTACGCTGATTTGAAAATGGCCTCTCTCTGATTTGCTAGCTTTCAATACTTACTTGTAGACTCTGTATTTGTGACCTCGTCCTCACGGATACGGATGTTTATGAATCCGAAACTCTTTCGTTCACACGTATTTATCGAATCTGCATGCAAATTCGGACATTTTTGAATTCGCTCTCCAGAATTTTGATTTTTTAATCCGATAACAATTTGGATTCTTGTGGAAGGTTGAATGCGGATATTTTTAGAACCGATGATGTAACTAAATGGAATTGGTGATTTGATTTAGTAATTCTTTATTTTATTGACCCAAATCTGACAAATTAACAACAGTACCAAGCCAAGCCTGCAGAATTTTGAAAGGCTTTTGCGCTGATCAGTTGGCAATATTCACAAGAGTTCTGGATACGTGACGAAATCCGGATGCGTGTGGATGGGCGAGGTAAATTCGGGTACGGTATCTTTCGTCGCGGAAATTTCCACATACGAATAAGATATATGCGGATTTGAAGATATCCGGATACGTGTGGGCCTTGTTTGAGTCTTAATGCCAGTTAGTAACAGAAGAATAACAATAAGAGATCGTTGCAGGTATTGCACAATCATCGAGTAGATAGATACTACGCCAGAAATTTGATCTCTGACAAAAAGGAATGGAATGGCAGACAAATTCTCATAATCTCTTTGCCAACCAGACTAACATATATTCTTCCATTAAGGGTCTAGAAAATTCTTAGAAAAGATTTGCATTCACAAGGCATTTGTATGATGGTAATAACCGAAGAGAACACAACCTGTTTGGTTATAGTTAGCATAACAGTTATTATTGAACCATACCAATGAGTATTTTACGAGCAAGACGATTTCATGGAACAAGGCATTCGTCCAATCTCATGAGCAAAGTGCCCGAAACCCTATTGGGAAAACATCTCTATATACCTAAGTTTTTGAGAATAGTTAGTACCAATACGCTTTCTTTATTGTGGATGTGTACTTTTAATGCTATTTCTCATCCAGTTTACTTGTGCCCTTATTCGTGCAGGCTTTTGTAAGGGTCAGAGACTTAAAGTACCTCGAGTTACTTCACAGTATTGAGGTAGGTATCTGTGGAATTGTATTTGATACAACACTCTATGCTACTCACTAATTGATACTGAACCTTCCCTCGAAGATGCTTAGCTTTCAGCTTATCCTTGTTTACCATGAGAACCTTCCACTTTATCAATTTCTAATTCTCCTTCACTCTTTGCAAGTATAACAACTTTCCAACCACTCAGTTGTTAGAACACGTGCTTGCCCTTCTAAAAGCTTGTGTATTTCATATACTATATGAATCGCTATATACTATATACTATATGAATCGCCAAGTGTACCCATTTTAAGTGTCTGAGGGGGTTTCTGGAGAAGTAACTACTTCCGACTTTTGTAGCCTCAATCGCATTTAATTAACACGTATTGCTTGAAATACTGCCTTGTTGTTCGTCTAGGAACGTCCCGGCGCTTCCACACATCTACCACAAATGGGTTTTTGTATATTGTTGATGGAGGGAAATAGTGATTAATTATCAAAGAGCCTCCCGTTCATTAATTGGGGCATACATAGTGCAAGTTTATGCCCTATTCAGGTTTTACTAAAATATCGCAACAAGCCTGAAACTACGCGTATTAAAGCCATCTCATTTTCTTTGCTGTGTATATCTGTATATATAGAGTACTAAAGTGATGACGTCAGAAAATACTTTTGTCGAGGAATCGCAATTATAACTTCATCATAGTGTTGACCCTGCCACCAAATACCCGTATACAAAATATCGCTTTTAAATTTCATATCAACTTTGAGAAACGGCTGTTTGAATTTTGAAAAGGCCTTGAGGAAACAATGTTAATTTTGCTAGTGCATAAAATTATGAACTGGGTTCATTTAACAAGGTTTTGATAGGCATGATTTAAACTTTGAAAGTGTATATCTCAACGGCTGCTCAAGGTATGGTTCTGAAATTTGGACAGGTTGTCTATGACAACGAGAAGGAAGCGATCAGTCCAAAATATTATCAAGTTCCCGATATTCATTAAATCGTGACGTCACACTTTATTACTCAATTTAGTTCGGCATTGCATAGCCAGAAGAACGAATTTTATTCCGAAAGCTCGCCTTGAGCAAGAACCTGTTTTTAACGTTTTTATATTTCTCTTTTAACATAGGTTTTTATAGTCTGTTTTTAGACTAAAAACTATAAAAAGGCATATTAAAATATATATAAAACTAAAATGCCTGATGGCTATACGCGAGCTTTCTGATAAGTAAAACTTTAATTGGCATTTTGGCAATGGGTCAAAATTAACTTAACCAGGAGTAATTGGCTTTTAGGTAATTAAAATATTTGCGTTAAGATTTAGATGGCGAAATCATTTGGCTTCCCGTTATTTAATAGACTTGTCGACAGAGATTGTCCATACAGTTATGTCATGATGGGCGGCATATCGCTACCCGGCGATTTTCAAACTGGAGTGGTGACTCGTAACCAACTGTTGGCAACTTGCAAAAATGCAAAAACATATTTAAAGCACACGTACTCTTCTCTCCAAACTCTGGAAATGTGCCGTATTTAAACGCTATATATTTTCTTTAAACGTTATCACTCAGAAAACTCGTTTTGGGCGACCTTTTGCACGATATGGGCGACGGCACGCCCGACCAAACTGGCATTAATGCGTCCGACGAACAGCATGTTACTAAGGTAACATGTTGTTTGACTGTACAAAGATAAGCAGTACTGTTTAATTTTTGTTTTAGGAAAGAAAGAAACGTGGTGAAACAGATAATCAAGTCTTCTTGGCCGATTTCTTTGCATATCAGGTAAAACCCTAAAGATGTCATCATTTTTACGCCAATACGAGTTTGTTATTGTCAAGATTGTTTTTTCATCTTAAGATGACGTAAAAGAAGGAAAAATAAAGAGGTGGTTTTGGGTGGAGATTTGAATCCTATAGATTATAAAATATGTGAAGTACCGTAATTATTTGATTAACTGCACGGCGCGCTTATTACATTTTCAAAATTTAGGGGTACGCTTACTTAGGGGTGCTCTTGATCGAGGAAGTGCGCTTATCACAAATTCTACGACACGATTCTTCATCTAAATTGTATCGAAATAGATAGTACACCAGAGAAAAGTCGGAAACTCAGTATTTAACAAACGAAACAAACAACTATGTGAAACTAGGTGTCAACATCATCATGATCTAGTTTTTCATCTGAGTTACGATCATCACGATCAAGAAGCATTACCTGGGGTGCGCGTAATCGAGGGGGGTGCGCTTATTACAAATTTTTTACTCGGAAGGGGTGCACTTATTCGGGGGATGCGTTTATTCGGAGGGGGTGCGGTAAATCGAATAAGTACTGTGTTCTAAAAATTGATATAATTTACAAGTTACAATCTCCCCTATCATTCGTGTTCGAGTCTCACCTGTAGTTGTTGGCAAAGAACGTATACCATTTTATAGTCTCTATGCATCTTGCTGGCTTTCGACATCATGCACGGTAGTATGGAAGGTAGTAGAGGAAGAGGTCGACCAAAGAGAACATGGTTGACAGACATTGGTGAATGGACAGGGAAGGGTGTGGTAACATGTATTTGAGAAGCGAAGAACCGTGATCGGTGGCGAAAAATTGTCAACTCGTCAAAGTGCTCCAACGGCCACCAGGCCACGGGAGTGACGTGACGTGCGTGATGCATCTTGTATCATCGCTGTAGAATATTGTAGTATACTATTGTGGTATAATTGTACTAATTATTGTTTGCAGCAGATGGCTAATGAATTTTCTTAAATGATGCTTAACAATAAATTTCCAATTATTATAGGTTAGGGAATCAGTCTGGCATAGCTCTTACCATCGGGATTAAATTGAATTTTAAAGTAAAATAGATTAGAGTATCTCAGAAAAATTGCAGAATATAGTGATATCCTTTTTTTCTGGTACAATTCTAACCATACATTTCTGTGCTTAATAGGGGAAATTTCACGAGGCAGCGAAGCTGTACAAGAAAACGAGCAATGAAGATAAGGTAGGCACAAGCTGTTCTTTCTTTCGATATCTAGATTGTAGTTGGAGTAATGGACGTAGTGTGGTCAAGTGGATGAGGCAATGAGTATGAGACTGGACAGCCATTGGTACGACTGAACAGAGATTGATCCACGTATTTATTAGGCAACTAATATCGCCCATTGCTGAACTCACCGAGGTTTTGTAGGGATGAACCGTTGTAGCATGTATCCTTATGCAGAGGTGCTGTACCTGACCACAGATCATGTATAACTCGCATCATTCTGCGTCTGTTAACTTGTTTGTGTACAGTGCAGATTCGCTTCCATTGTAGTAAATTCCCTACGAATGCAAGTAACTTATTTACTGGCGGTTTCATGACCCCTCTTGACGTATTATTTACAACTTGGCCACTACTAGCACATAACTATCCTATCTTATTCCAATATTGTATTTCTTGTAACTTGGTATATATAATCGTGATTTTCCAAGTTTCAGTTAGTTAAATACGCTGATTATCATCAGATACATTGCTTCGCTGTTTGTTGGAATAAATTCGTGCTCCCGACGCTGAGTGTTGTAATGGAAGTTTCGTCAGTTATTTCTAGTCTGTGTCGAGCGCCCCTGCCGCAAGCCATCCCTTACACTCGCACAGCCCTTTATTAAATATGCAAAAGTTTAAAATGTTTGTTTATGGCACAGAGTATAAAAAAGGAATAAAACACCGAAATCGATTTTTTACATAGATAGGTTTGGTCGGCTAACAGTACTAGCATGAGAAATCGTTAGTAGTGGGTCGACAGGAAAGGATCAAAACTTCAAATGAAGCTTTGTGTTTGAAATTAGCAATCGGAATTAGAATTGGCTTATTGTATTGTGTTATTGGCCAATCAACATCCGCTGAAGCCTCTTGAACTAACCGAAACAGCTTACTATGACGTTTCTCATCTTGTCCCTTCCTTAAATAACTGTGCATAAACATAATTAGGAATAATTCGGAAGGTAAGAATAAGATTCTATGATTTTAACATACGTGCCCTTTTTTAAAAAAAAATTACAAAAATTATCATGTTGCGTTGAGTAACGGATTCACTTTGCCTTTGCTTTACCCCATATGATTGCTGTGGTCAGTGTATGGCGAAAACGTTTAGCAAAATGAATCCGTTACTCAACGCAATATTTAAATTATTATTTCAAACCAACGTTATTAAAATGAGTATTAAGTGCTGTTATTTTCAGATGATAACTTCAACGAAAAGACTTTTACTACATAAGGAAAGACATAAGTTACTTTGGTATTCAAGACGACGATGCCCTAGACAGGAAATTCAGAAAAGGAGGACCTGGGCAGCCCATCCTACAATATCGCAAAAACTATCGGGTTAAGAATAGAAAAGAAGGTGAAGAAGAATAATAACCTACTAAAAACTTTGTATATTTGAACACAGTCTCTCAATAAAAGATCCCTGATGAGCAGTGTGCCCGATATTGAAACTACCCTAAGTAAACAGAAGACCTACCAAACAAGCTAACTAATAAATAAAGGGCAACTGGAGCGCTCAA
>JAAAKM020006971.1:122368380-122383162 GCA_010016025.2 Alatinidae sp. Z8VKAUB7J3 | reverse complement strand
AAGCAAGCCATGAAGCAAGTTCAACGCCTGTAGGACCGCCTGTCATAGACCATGGAAAGAACCTGCCACCGATGTGTCATGTTCCTAGCCAAATGACCGGGAAGCAATATTTGATGACACTTCACTCAGGTAGGGTTGTCAGACTTTCCTCTGACAGGGGCGACGAAAGAGATGCCACCAAGTCACAACTGCAGGGACCGAGAGGTAAACTTATGTTCATTTTCTTATTGCATTCGATCTGCAGAGAAGATTTATTATCTCTTGAGAGCACTAAAGATGACATGGGACTCTTTTACACAAACACAATTTGATAAAGATGGATCCCCATGCTCCCAGTAGGCCAACCCACTACATATAAACTATATTTGAATTGACTCCTGTCCTTCTGAGACAAAACACAAAGATCAGGATTCAAAGGATCCAGATAAGTAATTCTTCATAAAACGCTCTAATCTAATTTCATGTTGAAGAAAGTGACCAAAATTGACAATGAGTTGTGTATTCATATTATGTGTCAAAAGCGCTACTGAGTGATTCATTGTCATTATCAAGTCACTGTTTTGCTAGTTTCATCTTGTCATGTTCCACCACACTCTGTTCTTCATAGTAACATGTTATCACTCAAGATCTTTTATTTGTTGTGTTATTGAGTTTAATTAGCACAAACATACATCTTTAGTCTCCTGTTCAATTCTCGAAGTTATGTTAGTGAGCTTTTGAAGATTACATGGCAGTCTGTATCTGATGCCTTAATCTCCACTGCCAAGCATGATGGTAAGATTTTTGGAATATTTTTCCTTTCGATTTTTGCTTTACTTAATATCTGCCACGTAACACAGACGTGTGTATTTGCATGTATAGCATTGCACGTTCTGCTTTAACTCCTCATATTTGAGCACTGAGTGTTGTGGAAATTTTAAGAAAACGAAAATTTATTTTAAAAGAAACTGTTGAATAAGAAACTAAACTCAAAGTTGGAGAATTTATAAGGTACTGGGGAACTGATGCTTAACTGTTCACTTCAATTTTAAAATAAAATTTGGGCGTCCGCTGCAGACTTTTGGGCCGACTCTAATTTTAGTCAATCTTAAAGAGGATGATAAACGTTGCAAAATTGTGCCGCGCATATTTGTTTAAATAGTTTGTTTGTGGTACAAAATAAGAATATTACACGAAATAGCGAAAACATATACATATACAGAAACACATATACATACACATATACATATACATATTTGTTTATATATTTATACATATGCATATTTATTTCAAAAGCCTGGGAAGTAATGATAACGCGTGGTGGCCAAAACAGTGACAGGGATTGAAGCTGATCTTGTTGTTTGGAGTAGAACTTTTCTTTCAAAGGACCGGACTGTTTTTAAGCCTTATGTATAAATCCTAGTTTGGGATTAAGACTGTATTTAGCAGTCTCAAATTAACTTTCGAATCATATGGATTTTGTAATATTATTGAGAGTATTGCTTGCTCTATTTACATTTACTTTGTCACTTCACAAACGTCGCCACATTCACAATATTAAATAAAAGGAACCATGATTTACCAATTAAACACGAAATGACATCTTACTATAAAGTTATGATAAAATGAGAAATTGGTGTCTCAAATATTAGTTGAGGGGCAAAGCCATTAAAAATCGTTTAAAACTGTGCAAAACGTCCGGTTGTATTAACGTTCGTGTCATTTGATCTTACGATAAGAGAATTCCCATAATTACTTTTGCAAATAGGAGTGTTGTAGTTTATCAGGGCTACTTTTCAGAATTTAAAGAGTTTTATTTTTTCATTAACGGTCTGCTAATAGATTGCTTCTGCTCTTAAATAAAAGCATTGGTTGATAACTGACCGGCGACTTTCGACACTTGAATCGCTCTTTTTCTTATGAGAATTTCTTATGTGGGATTAGTCGTTCTCAAAATCCTCAAATGATTTTGAAAATATTTATATCAAGGCTTACTTGCCATACAAAGATTTCACCTATCTCTTCTCATTTTTCTTTCTACCAACGTCAACAAGTGTTTCAGTAGCACCTAATAACTCGTCTTTTGTCCCTTGTACAGTAGTGTGCCACTTTCTTGTTGTCATGGCAGCCATGAAATCCGTGATGGGCAAAGACGTATGATTCAGGTTCACTCGTATTAATATCTCGCCTAAGGAATGTTGTTTTTTTTGTTCCTACCAATGCCTTTTAAAGAACACTCTACTTTATTTTACATGATACAATGTGCAAATTTATTTTGTAATTAGCAATCGGTATATTCTATAAAAAGCACTATGTTGCTAAAACGATTAAAGATTATTTTCAATATCCCGAGAAGCATTGGACTGTCAAATCTAATATCAATTTACTATATTACTGCTCTATCTTACTTATTTGTTGTACGTTCTATTTCTTCACACTGCCACATATTTATCAATAGTCCAATTCGTATTTTGCAAAGACGCCATTAATGATGTATTTTATTTTATAGTCTAAATTGAAGGTCAGTTGTCAAGAGTTAGTACAGCAGCTAAATTTCAGATTCTGGTTTTATTTCATCATATCGACTTTTTTGGCCTTTCATAACTTTAATATTTTCACCAAACATTTCTACCGTCAACTGACTTCTATGTAATGTACGGCAGGTGGCAGTACATAGTGCAACCTGAGCTCAATAAATGTAAGAATTTTGTTATCGTGTCTCCATTTGTAATGCTCGGATGCTGTTTTCAGAAGGTATATGGGTGTTGTATCTTTGTTAATTCATTGAAGATAAATTTACCTTGACTGCTACAAATTAAAGGGTGTTCAACAACAACGTAATTTGCATGAAAAAAGTGTACATCGAGCGTTGTACGGAAGGTGTAGCCATTGAAAAGGTAGTCCAATTTTAACAATCGATGTGGTCAATTCCATAAATGTTTCTCCGCTACACTCCCTCAGTTGCCAACATGCATATTGTAATCGTCATTACTGAAAATTCTGTTACTAACCAAACTACTTGTTCAGTCTAATTTAATAATAAAAGCCAGCATTTTTGGGAGATCATTGACAGGGGGTCGTAGTCACGGTTGTATGCCCTTGGGATCGGACACTTGTAAAAATAACTCAAAAGTATGTGATAAGAAACGTATGCAAGAACTTTAATATGCTGTGAAATGAAGATATGTCAAGTGCATTTTATATTTTGCGCGTTATGATATAGTTTCTGATCGTACCTGCATACTTACCGACGCACTTCAATGAAGAAATGTATATCATACCCTGTAAGCCTAAGTCACTGTGAAATGTTTATTTCTAACTTGTTATCAATTGTCAAGCTAACAAAACTGGCGAAAATGTTAATTTCTTGAGATATTCCAGAAGTGCATCAGCAATGTTAAAATTAATTTGTCAACCGCTCCTTTTCATGTCTTCTCTTCTTCATCTATTATCCTCCTATTTTACGTTAAAACACAACTTTATGAACTAGAAGCTCTCTTTGCTTAGAAAGTTATTTTCCTCTGAGAATGTACTGCAACATTTTCAAACCCAATCAACTGTAAAAGTGCCATCTATTTGTATCCGTAGATGGAAAAATAGGCGCAACTGATATTTTAGAAGTTGTACTTGTGATTTCAATTACAATGCGACATTGTTTTAAGACGAATGTACTTGATTACTAAAAGTCATGATTTAGATCATTCTACAATCATTCTCATCCCTGAATGAAATGCTACGTTAAGGTAGGGCCTCTATCTAAATATAGTAACGACAAATGCAAGGCCATCGCTTAGTAAAACCAAAGCGATTAGTCACCATGGTTACTAAAACTATTTCCTATTGGCTCTCTTCGTGTATCATTGATGTAAGCGGATCACAAATAGTGAGAAGTCTAAATATCCGACGAAGAAAGTCAAGACAGCCAAGGTCTTTTTGTTGACGGTGCAACCATTTTCGTGTGCTTTGCTATGTGTGCCTGCCGTTTACTTAGATTGCCGGCAAGTCTTAGCCTCTCCAATTTTAGCACATGCCGAGGATCATTCAGAGAAAATATTTGCATATATCACTGTAAAACCCGTTTAAATTTGTTAAGGTGAATCCCTAAGCAGGTTTATACCATCAACAGAAATAAGAGGTTCTTGGTACAAACTCAGCCGTACTTTACATGCCATTAAAACCTTAGAAATTATAAACTACAGGGAAGCTTGCTTCCCAAACTTCAAATATATCTTGAACCGATTGTAACTCTTACGAGGTCATTTTTTGAGGCCAACGTAGTCCATTAAACTGGAATCTACTTAAGGACATGTTTAGATTTTTAAGAAAGGATGCAAAGAGCATTGAAAAGGTGTCATGAAAGCAGAAATGTTGCGAACGAAATCGGAACGCTAAGTGCTCGCTGTGTCGGTTTATTGTTCTGCGACCTAATATTGAGAATCCAAACGACGGCATCGTTGTGTATCTATCCCTGGTTGGGTAAAGGTTCCATCCCATTGCTAACATTTCTTTCCCAATAACTTTTCACGTTGTTATTTTAAAGGAAAAACACAGTTCTATAAATATTGTCGAGAAGTGAGGATTTGAATGCCAGTTTTAACAAGAACAGTATCAGCTTCACCAGGTGGTGACATATTTTGTATTTTTTTAATGTTCTTTTCCAAACAGACCTTTAAATGTTTGAACGATAGATATTTACATATTCATTTAGTATAGACTGCCATATTCATTGGGCCTAACAAGAAACTTATGCGCTTTTTAATATTCGTCATCCAGCCAATTATCAGTTTCATGGAACTCTACCATCTTAACGTGTAGACTCATGAATCATACCCTCATTCACTCTCTGATATAAACATTGTAATCGGTAAGAGACGACTGTAGGATTATGAAGGTAGGGTACAGTTGACCTTCTTTATTGTGCTAACGTAGTCGCAGAATTTGGTCAATGATTTGGTGGCAGTCGAAGAGCATGATGGTCTTAGGTGGGTTCTCTCTGTCCACGCAAGTTGATAATTAAGTGTCATTATCCATTGATAGAAAATAGTTCTTTTGTACCCTGGTATTATATATATATATATATATATATATATATATATGTATATATACACAACTCACCAAACTATTGACTTCCTTATCTATAAAATTTTACCGATGCATCAAATATCTCGTTATCCTATTCCTACAATAAGGTATGGGAGGACCTTGTATTCACGCAATAAAGAGGTATAGTTTTAGCACAGGTTTCAAAATCCGATGCGCGCATATTTCACTCTTGGTACCTAAGAAGCCCAAAATTTTGTTGTTGGTTCCAGATCTACGGAAAATGTTTGAGCTTAAATTGTATAAGCAGACCAAGAAAAAAATTCATGCATTTGGTTCTCGTATTATTTTAATATACCTGAGTTTTTACTGCCGTGTTTATGGCAGAGATTGGGACAACATCTGCTAAATGGTATATATTCCAGTACTTTCAACACGGAACGTTTTAAAGTACTGTGAATTTCTTCAATGCATCGTTTTTTATGTATTCGCTTTGATTCTATTTCTCTCAAATTTGTTGGCAGCATAATATCAGTACTTGTCGAATTCCTTCAAAACAAAAAGCAAAGTAAGCGACGCGCAGACACGAACAGTTCCATCAATGTATAATCACACCGAAACGTTTCCAGGCTGCAAGTCGACTGCTCTACGTCTGTTTTTATTATAACTCCAGATGTTTTGACGTCAGGTGCTTCTCACGATGGTGTATACACAGTCCTCGCCCAGCTGTACACAGCTCTGTTCCGAAGTTTATCAATATATTATTTTTGTTAGGAAATCCATCCTCCGTCCGTCCTCTTCATCAATAAAAAGACCAGACGTACAAGTTATCGATTCCTGCCATATGTTAAGTTGTCGTACGTATGACAGTATACAACGTTGATAAAATGGAACCATCTGCGTTTAGCGTCGCCAGTACCATAAATATATACGGAGATATATATTCGATCCTTGGATGTAGCGAAGCGTTCAATATCAGAAGGATTTAACGTCAATATGAGCTATTCCCTCATTTTAAAAGCAGTGCTGGTGTGTGACGTTCTACCCATTCCTACAGGACAAATCCAGTGTGTGCTTAGGACAAAACAACATTGTTTCCGTATGAAACGAAATGGTTAAAAAGCGATAAAGGGGGAACAGCAAAGAGGATGGGTAAAGGCGAATGGAAAAGGCAGAGGGCATAGCAAAAGGGCGAAGCAAGAGGTCGAAGCATAAGGGAAAAACACAAGAAAAAAGCAAAAGGATAAAGCAAAGGGGCAAAGTTAAAGAAAACGCCGAGAAGAAAGCAGACGGGAAAAGCGAGAGGGAAGAGTAGAAGGGAAAAGCAAAAGGGTAAAGCAAAGGGGCAAAGCAAAAGGATAAAGCAAAGGGGAAAAGCTAAAGGAAAAAGTAAAAGGGAAAAGCAGAAGGGAAGAGCAAAACCGAAGAGCAAAACGGAAAAGCAGAAGGGAAGAGCAAAACTGAAGAGCAAAACGGAAAAGCAAAAGGGAAAAGAATAGGAGCAAAGCAAAAGGAAAAGCAGAGGGGGATAGTAAAGGGAAAGAGCAAAAAGGTAAAGTAGAAGGGAAAAGCAAAAGGGTGAACCAAAGGAGTAAGGCAAAAGAGCAATGCAAAAATGGATTTCCGCCTTGATATCTGGTAAATAGTTGATATCTAGTAAATGTACCCACAAACAAACCCGCCAAAATTATCACCATCTTACTAGATATGTGCATTTACAGCATGCTGACTAATTTTCTCCTAGCCGACAGTAACAAGTTGATCACATTATTTCTAATCGGATCACGACGGTTAAAGCAAGAAGAGTGCCTAAAATGTGACTGAGTAGAATTTTTCAATATCTTTCCAAAGCAGGCGCCCACGAGGCAGTGTAAAATTCTTTATCAATGTAAGGAAAATATTACAATACTAGCGTTCGAAAGATAGCAAGCAAACAAAGAAAGGTTTTCAGAACGAAAATTTTCCAAAATCTACACCGAGCATGTTTACATTTTAAGTCACAATGCCTCGACAAAAACCTACAGCAAAACGGTGGCGGTCAAACGAAATAAGCAGGAAAAAACTACGTAGTTTGAAATAGCAATAGCTGTTCAAGAGCTTGAACGAGTCTTTCCCTTCTGTACGAACTCAAACATGTTCTTCGTTTTAGCGCTAAGATCAATGCAGCTTTAATCCATCTTTGGTAGAAAGATCTAACTCAATAGCGCAATAACTTGTAAATGATGCAACTTGTACCAATATTGGCAAAGTTTCGAAAGAAGCGGATGATTGTTGCTTTACGTGTTATGCTTAAGGTTAAGCAATAGTCAAACTTTTAGAATTGATCTATTAAAAATGAATGTTGTTTGTTTAAAAAGACAAATCTTTGGTTAAACAATCAATAATCTTAGTTTAAAATGTGTACTTCGAGGTCTAAATGTATCGTTCCTCTTTAGGTCAAATTATATGTTTTCGTTCTCTAGAACATCATTTTATGGCTAAAAAATAGACACTTTTTATTTTAAAACAGGCACTTTTTGATCTAAAGTAGGAACTTTTTTTGTAAAAAAAGTAATTCTTAATATTAAAAAATGAGCATTTTTAGCTTGAAAATGGGAACTTCTAAGTCAACATTTGAAAATTTTAATGGCGTTTCAGCTAAACAGACGAGAGATACGTAACACAAAGACTGGATTTTATAAATTTTTCTTTTAGTATAAGAATTATTGCCAAGAGCCTCTATTTAATGTAATTAGCCTCGAACTAAAAGATCATACGATCGTGGTATGACTTGAGCATTAGTAGGCGTAACCTAGTGCTTTCTGAATCATTTGTTCTGTAATCTTGATCAGCTAAGAATGAGTCGATATGTTCATCTTTGATAATGGTCGAGTTTATATCTCTATTCTAATGCCTGCGCAATATGCTAACAATTATGCATACTTTACTTGAGATGGCATTTCTAACGAAGTCGTTTCTAACTATTAAGTTACCGAAATGTTGAACGTAATAGGAGAGGACGTAGAATCCGAAGCTTGATAAAACGGAAGAAAGACATTTCCTGGTCGAAGGTCAACATTTGAAAATTTTAATGGCGTTTCAGCTAAACAGATGAGAGATACGTAACACGAAAGACTGGATTTAAAATTTTTTCCTTTTAGTATAAGAATTATGAGAAGGTCACCAATTGAGTGAGATTGTCACATGCTGTAATTGCTTCGAGCTCGACTCTTTCTTTGGAGTGTGATGGAGTTTTGGAATTTTGGTCTATGGAACGACTGTTTGGAAAGTGATCAGAGCTATTCTGCTAGACGTCCCCAGACGGAACTTTACCTCGCTGCGCAGCTAAACCGGAAGTGCTCATTAGATCATAAAGACCTTGCCTACGTGGTAACAACGGCACTTTAATTACAGTGTTTCCGAAATACCTCTACAAAAAATGGCTACTCTATCAGAGGTATCTCTTAAGATATGATATAGATTTTTTTTGGATTATATTAACTTACAAGTATAGTTGGTCACAGAATCATTTATTTATCGGTGTTAATACAAAACCATATGGAGTATTATTAACATCTTGTAGAAAATATTGTGCTGGGCATGTCGTTGCCACCTCGTAACCAAAGCCTTTTTAGTCTTTAATTTAGAAACGTATGGTAGCTACAAGCTATCTTGTTAGGTAAACCTAAATCGACTCTCGTTAAGTCAGCACGAAGCAATAGGAAGTAGGAGAGCAACAGAAGACAGCACGAAGCAATAAGAGGTAATAGAGCTACAGAAGACAGCACGATACAATAACAAAGCAAGGGAGCTACAGAAGACAGTACGAAGCAACAAGAAGTAAGAGAGCTACAGAAGACAGCACGAAGCAATAACAAAGCAAGAGAGCTACAGAAGACAGCACAAAGCAATAACAAAGCAAGAGAGCTACAGAAGACAGCACGAAGCAACAAGAAGTAAGAGAGCTACAGAAGACAGCAAGAAGCAATAGGAAGTAAAAGAGCTACAGAAGACAGCACGAAGCAATAACAAAGCAAGAGAGCTACAGAAGACAGCACGAAGCAATAAGAAGTAAGAGAGCTACAGAGGACAGCACGAAGCAATAAGAAGCAAGAGAGCTACAGAGGAGAGCACGAAGCAGTAACAACGCAAGAGAGCTACAGAGGAGAGCACGAAGGAATAAAAAGTAAGAGAGCTATAGAGGAGAGCACGAAGCAATAAGGAGTAAGAAAGCTATAGAGGACAGCAGTGGATTGTAGTCTTTCCCTGGTAACTAGAGTGACGTGACGTCACAATTTCATGAATATCAACAGTCTATCAATATTTTGCACTCGTTGCCTTTTTCTTGTTGATACAGATACAGTGAAAAATGTCTTAAGAAATTGTTAATATACTGTTTCAAAGTTCGAATCATACTTATCTAAACCTTGTTATTTGAACCAAATTCACAATTTAAAGAACTGAGCAGAATTGACAGTGTTCCTTACGCCTCATACAAATCCAAGCAGCTGTTTCTCGCAAATGATGTTTAATTCGAACGCTATATTTTTATTTACGGTCCTTTTGGTGGCACGGTTAGTACTTTAAAATATTTATAACTGGAATTGTCATACAAAAGACATAGTGACGTCATCACCTTAGAACTTGATTGCACGCGTAGATGCTCATGTCCGTCATCGGAAATTTGGGAGCTAATGAAATGGATGGAGGGAAGTGTGTTATGAGCGGATCGCCACGACTTCGTTGGCCGAAAAACACGTCACAGATGCATAAGTCGCGGGTTTGTATGACAATGTTGGCAATTTTTCATTTTCTCTAGTGACTTTTAAGTTTTACATCACCCGGGAATTACCGTATTTCCTCTAATTATAGATCCCTTCTAATTATAGACCCCCTCTAATTGTAAACCCCTTTTGGTGCCCTCAATTAATTACAGACGGGTATAAAAAATTAGAGGAAATACGGTACTGTTCAACACTTGTCGTCTCCAATACCATTTTCATCGCGCCAAATAGTTGTGTTAAATGTATCACTCCAAGAATAAACCAGTGAGTGCTCCAACACTGCTTTCAAGGACAAATTGAAAAGCTCATTATGGAAAGGACACCTTTTCGTGAAAAAGGAATACGCTAGGCAAAGATTTTCCTGATTATCGGCTTTGTTAAAACTTACTTGAATAAACCATTGTTTTAAGTAATATAAAGTTCTGAAACTTTCAGCAATTAACAGAATGGATTACGCGATGGAACGGTTGTTAGAACCACTTAAATGTAGATGACAACTCATTAACTTAAGACAGGCAGGTGCAACATGTCTCAGCCAATTTACCAAATTATACCATCTGCCAAGAAGACTCCAGTAGTTGTAAAATCAAGACGTCTCTTACATAAAAAAGGAACTGGCCACGCCAGCGTGTTATATATTACCAAATGATTTGTTGTTGAAACTACAGACTGGATGCCATCTTCAGAAGAACAACTACGCCTACTTATCATTCTTCTTTCAAAGCCTTAGTCTTTCTTTACGCAATACAATCATTATCTCGTAGTGCGCCAATCTGTCGCAACACGGACGCGGAGAAATTGCCCACAGAGGGAGGTAGTGTAAGGCAAAGGCTTTCGGAAAGAGAGTACTAAAGTGTGACGTCACGATTTAATGAATATCAGAAATTTGATTATTTTTTGGATTCGTTGCTTTCTTCTTGTTGAGAAAAACAACCTGTCCAAATCTGAGAACCATACTTTTAGTAATCGATGAGATAAACCCTTTCAAACTTTAAACCATGTCTATCAAAACCTTGTTATTTTATGAACTGAGCAAAACTAACAGTGTTTCCTTAAGGGCGTTTGCAAATTAAAACAGCCGTTTCTCGCAGCGGATAAGAAATTTGAACGCGATATTTTGCATACGGGTATTTGGTGGCAGGGTTAACACTGTGATGTAGTTATAATTGGGCTTCCTTAAAAAAAAAAGTTTTTGTGACGTCATCACTTTAGTACTCTAGTATCACTAGTCTTCTTGTTGCTATCAGCAACTATGATTTGAGTACCGTTATGAAGATGACTAACTTATCCTCCAAGTAATCAAAGCGATTATGGAAACCATAATTCAGATACGTTGACCCTTTCGTGTTGTATACAAACTGTGTGGACGGTGAAATTTGGCTACCAGCAAAATTTACAAAAAATGTATACATCAAGGTACTATAGTGTCAAATCACGTAAAAATATACATTAAAATCCTTGAATAAGCGCCGTCCTAAGACTGTAGTGCCTATTTAGGAGCGGCGCTTAATCGGATAAATAGGATAAATGATAACACGATAAGAGAGCAGCGCAGGACTCAGGAAAAATCCATATAATCATATTATGTGTTCCACTTGAACACCAAGATTATTCATCCTTACAACACGTCATGCATGGGGAAAAGAATATGTAAGTGTGCGATTTCCACAAGTTAGTAAGACCGATTTGGTTCCTTCATTCGATGTTATACTATCAGCGTAACATTCGAATAACTGATATGGCTCGCTAGATAAACACTGATACAAAAATTATCCATATTTCGACAACTTTATTAATTTTCTTCCCATTAGGTAACAAGCTCGAGTTGACCTTTAACCTATAGGCCAATAAATATGAATGGTCCAAGTGTTGAATTTCTTGTTAGGAATTGTACTTCGAAACGAAAGTCTTATTTACACGAATTATTGCCGTGAGAATATATTAAATGGCTTTAACCTTTACTCACAATCTAATAAATACTGTATAACGATTAAATGTAAATGAATTCAACATGATAATATGGAATTTACAATCGCAGAAATTATTTTACACATTTCAAATTTTAAATATTAGTACTCACCCGTGAAAAGTAAACACGCATCACGCATTTGTTAAAGACAACCAACTAAATATTTACAAGAAATGATAAACAGGTTATGTTTTCTGTGACAAGCAACACAAGAATTGGTGGGAGTTACCTGGTCCACCATAGAGTTAATTACAGTCCATTGAATTCAATGAAATAACCAACTATCATCCTTCCCGAATTTTGAGAACTGGATTTGCCTATCCCCATCTAAGTGAGTATTCGGTTAAAATAACCAATTTCAAAGAGTTGACTTTAACTTGCTTTGTTCTAAAGAAAGCCATTTTATCGCTAGGTCTTCAGCTTTCCTCCCTCGTTTAAAGGGTAGATTGTTAAGAATGGCTGTCCATTTTCTTCCGTATCGTTGAATTCCAGCTTTCAAATTTATAATCTCTTTAGAAGTGAACGGGATGAATATTGATTTACTATTTGATTCCTTGACAGCAGATCTAATCTCTTTCCTCTGGGATGGATAGAAATATTGAAATCAATAAATAGCGCGTTTATCGCAGGATAACGTTGGAGATACAGGTATGTGATAAAATAGACAATACTGCAGTGTTAATATAGACAACGGTGATGTCTGTTTTCAACTTACCGAGAACACAAGTTACACGGATTCATAGAGAGTAGTAAGTTAGATAATGGTAATTTAGACTAAGTAAATGAACCGATGGTAAATTAGGCAAGGGAAAATCGAAATCTCAATACAATTGACAACGGCAATGGGATGGCCTATTAACTTATTCAGGTTGTCGGTTATTACCTAAGGTTTTCCCGTACAAAGTTGTTTGTCATCCTTAGTTTTTGTGTGAATTTGCTTTTGCCACTCTTTCTGCTCCTCGAGGAATTTAAAAACCCTTGCGTTAGGAACCAATTTTACTAGTGCCCTCGCATGTGTTTGTCATGGCGTTTTCTCTTGTTTACTCTTCAAGTCTTGAACATATATATACTTTACTTTCTGCTACTTTCTCAATAAAGAAAAATGTGATTTAGTGCTTAAAAGAAATCCAAAATCTTTGTTGCGAGGGCTACATCTCGAACAAGCATAGAGTGGGAGAAGCAGCAACCCGTGATGTTATAACGACGTCACTCATCGTATTACCGTTTGGGAAGCCTCAATTATTTAAACAAACAGCCTATCCTTTGTCGATAGAAAGAACTTGTTCCAAGCATAGGCACTTTTCAATAACACTACCGGCAAAGAACGCGTAACTCTAATACGTGTTATCTTAATGAGGCGTTGCAGTTCTCTCCCCTCCTAACAAGTTTCCATCGAGAAGAAAGGGTTTGAAATGTCAGTAGAGTATATTAATGTCGTAGAGCACACGCCGTGAGAGCGTGGATCACGGATTTCAAGTCCCATTGGCAATGTACTTTCTATTTCTAAGTTGTCTTTTAAAAATACGATAGTTAACGTTTTTAGATATCAGTACATAATATATTCGTTATATCTATAGTGTTATTGGTTTCAACAGACTTTTTGATAATTTATACCAGTGCAATTATTTGTTCAATAGTTCTTCGTCTATGCTGGTTTGCTGTGTAGGCAAGGAATAGGCCTACGAACTTAATATTGTAATGCTTTTTTTAAAAGTTGTATTCATTACCACAGAGCCAAAGTTAACGCTACCGCTATTGGATATCTTGTGGAGAATTGCTTAGAAAGATGATAAATCTTTTAAATGGCGTCGAGTAACAAATCTATGATTGAAAAACTTTTTTCACTATAAAAGTTTTGAAAGGACAATATAAAATAGAAAATGTCTTTAACACGACTCGAACCTGTGACCCACGGTATGTGCCCTACCAACTGAGCTAGGTGACCTCCGATGTTCACATACTACATTTTTCTAGTCCTCACAGAAGCTCCTCATCATCCACTCGTGGACATCGACACCCAGCTCACTGAACTTAAGGCCAGCCTCTTTGCGCCATGTGATTTAAGCAAAGTAGGACTGCCTTTAGACCCGTCATGCTGCCCATTGAGTGTTGAAAAGTATCATCTTGAATTTCGTTTCACCACTGTCATTTCATTGCTTTCTTCTCTACGACATTGCATTATAAAAGTATAAAAGGAGTCAAACGATGCCATGTTTTGTCAGTTCTACTATTATACACTTTCATTGCTGCAACAAAGACAAAAGCAGAATCAGGTAGTGAATGAAGATATTATTATTGGGCAGGCAACTACTTTCTAATGCAAGCTGTGCTGGTGATATGGCAGCTCTAAACAGATGTCAACAGTGACTTTGAACCTCCTGAATGCCTGGTGACATACTCCCCCGCGGTTGGAGTTGGTATTGTATTGTAAGGTAATGAATATCTGCATTGAACGATTGAACTGCAATAAAGGATTGAAACAGTTACAGAGCAGCATCATGAGATTTACCATAAGATAACGTGAAGATTGATGAACCCCTGAAAACCACAAGTCTTACTCCTACCACAAGAGATTCAGTACTAAAGGTCATTGGATTAATCAAGCTCCGAGTCTTGCCTCTCAAACCTCTGCCTTGCATCGCGAAGGGAGAATCATGCTGAATTGACCATTTCGAAAATTCCAAGATTTGTTATACGCAACGCATTCTGGGATTGGCAGGGGGATCGAAATTATGAAAACTGAGCACGTCGTGAACAGTTGTAGAAGAGTTCGTATCAGCGCGGTAACCAATTCAGGGAAAGTTAGATAAAGGCATGAAATTTGAAATTTGAAATTTGAAAGTGGGAATCTTCATAGCTACGAAAATATTTGTGGACCAAAGGTATAAACAAGTATGGTGCCAAGAAGGATCTTTCGACGTAAAAAATAAAAAGTCAAAGTATCACGATTTGGCCTTCAGGAAATGCGTCAAAAAGACAATAACAAAAAGAAGCTACAAACCCGTTAATTTCAAAATGTTTTTGTAAATAT
>JAAAKM020006971.1:122341556-122360003 GCA_010016025.2 Alatinidae sp. Z8VKAUB7J3 | reverse complement strand
TGAAATTAGGGGTACACTATAATGAAATTGTTACCCCGAGCTGATGTGCGGCCCAGTGGGCCAACGATTAGGGGTTCCTGGAAGTCAGAGCGGTTGCAGATACAGTTGCACAAAGACTCAAAGTAACTCAAATGCAGTTTAATAATAATAGTTAAAGTACAGAAAAGGGTAACGTGAAGTCTAGCTATTTCGTCGCTTTACAAACATGCACTGTAACCTCTGATAAGGGATTATTCAGCCACAATTAACGCTTTAAGGATCACGTCACGTCACGTCACTCCCGTGGCCTGGTGGCCTTTGGGGCACTTTGACGAAATCACAATTTTTCGCCACCGATCAAGGTCCTTCGCTTCTCGAATACATGTTACCACACTCTCCCGAGTCCATTCATCACCGTCTGTCAATTTAGGATTACGTTATAATTTTTCCAAACAACTTGCTTTCTCTATTTTACAATTCTTGTATTCATTTCTCGCTCGTTGCCGAATAAATTGGTACAGTTCTCATACATAATAGTTGAAGAAGACGCAGGTCATTCATCTTCACCATGACGTGAGATAACTCCGCTTCTTCCTACAAACTTAAGTTTGTACAAATTAACTTATTGGCGGCGTCTACAACTTTAATTCTAACTGTTCTATGACAAAACTACAACAATGTATAAGTTGTTATTATTATTACAATCTTCTTCTTCCTCTTAGCCGGTCACGCCACTGCTGGCAGATGGCCTCCACAACCTCCTCCATGCCTCTCGATTCCACGGCTTTCTCATCAACTCGCATCCGATCTTCTCCTCCATCTCATCTCTCCACCTCCTCTTGGGTCTCCCTTTGGCTACTCTCCCCTGTCTGGGCCTCCACTCAGTTGTTTTCTTGGCGCAATTGCTGTTCTTCATCCGGGCAAGATGTCCTGCCCACTCGCCTCTCGGGCACTCTATTTTCTCGATGATGTCCCTCACTTTGTTTCTTAATCGAATAGCTTCGTTCCTGATCTTATCTTGCGGGTGATGTTTAGCATGGATCTTTTAAAGCTCCTCTGGGCCAAAGTAAGTTTGTGTTTCTGATGTTTCATCAGTGACCATGTTTCTGCTCCGTAGGTCATTGTTAGTAGTATGACCGTATCCATGACATCCTCATCCTCTTGTCATTAGGAAGTTCCTGTATTGGCCAAATCCTTTCCGTAAGGAATCACAGCATGTCTTCGAGGTATTTCGTCCATGGTCTGTTTGTACTTTCTGAGAAAGGATGTTAAAATCTGTTGTTATATTGGAGTTTGAGGTAGCTTGAAAGATGGCTCTTGAATTTTGGTCGCTAGAATTTCTCAATAATAATAATAATAATAGTAATAATAATAATAATAATGAAATCATCAAACTTTGGCTCTCGCGAGCTTACGCGAACATAGTGTTCTTCATCAGACACTGATCAGTTGAAGTCCTGGTCTTTAAATAAAACACCTGTTTACAATATAACATGTTTACATTTAAAATTGCCTAAATAAAACTCCTACAAGCTAACAATATGAGATTCCTTAATAAGGCGTAAAGGGTGCACTGATGACGTAGAAATCACGCGGAAATTTCAAAACTTTTCTTCAGGTAGTAAACAACTTACGCTGGACTCGTCTTGCGAATCCCACTTCAAACAGGGTTGTGTCTGGCCAAATTAAAAAAAACTCAAGTGCCGTCTTGAGAAGCCCCGCCAGAGTGGAGAGGGTGATAGCGCCATCAAGGTACAACCCCAGAAAAGGGGGGCCGATGCTGCAAGGTTCACCCCGCATGACTAAGGCGGCTGGGTACCTGTAAAACCCCTTTTAAACGGCCGTATTGAGATTCCACTCCCCCGATAAAGAGGTCGGAAGCCAGCGGAAGCTGCCAAATATTTTAAATGGTCGTTACCTTGGTGAAAATCACCAAGGAATACAGGATTGGAAATTTAAACTTATAGACCAAGCGAACACAGAAGCCTTGCTACGCCATAACGAATCTTTTGGGCAGCATAAGCTTACAACATTTAAACCTTATGGCTTGAATAAACGAGAGGTAACGACCATTTAAAATATTTGGTAGCAGAAAATCTTGTATAATGCTGTATCATTACTGTTCCATTCTCTCTTATAAGACGTTGTATTAGATCTAGCATTTTATTATATCAGGTTAAGCTTGCTACACTTGTTTTACAGATCTGAGTGCAAATACTAGGAATGCAATAAATCTTGAGGTTTGAAAGTGTTTTTTATTTAACTAAAACTACTGGCTCAATATTAATTCTAGTGTTATTCATTTAAAACATACATTTGCCATTTTAATTTAGAAACATTGAAAGCTAGCATAATTTAGAACGTTCGTTTGGATTGTATTACTTACTAATATTATAAGTTATTATTCATAGCTCATGTTTTGTTTACCTAAAGCAGTAAATAAATAACAATGAAATAAAAATACAAAGAAAGATTTTGTATAAACACGTTGTATTTCTTACTTGTCAGTCCACAGGAGCATCCAATATTCAATGAATTGCTACCTCCCCAAAAAGTTATTTTATTGCCGTTTCTATCAACTACCCACACTTCAGTCAAGATATTTGTGTCGTAGCAATCCATTTTTACAAATTGTCGACAATGCTTGTGTTTATCAACGTATGTGATCATGGAAGACAGAGCTACACCATATGTGACTGGCAGCGTCAAGTCACCTTTATGAAACTCGATAGCAGTTTCCTGGTCGTGTCGAAATTGAGTAATCACATCATTACCAACGATTGTGCAATAAACGGTTACAGGCTTCTGCAAAGCTGGGTCTTTAATTGCAAACCATCCTGGTGTAAGTGAACTTCCACACATCGCTTCTTTGCAAGAGCTATAGGTTTCTACAAGCAATTAGAGAATTTTGAGAATCTGGTGTTTACAATTGAAAGAACATTTTTATTGTCTTTGATAAAGGGAGAGGGAATTACGAAGAGTTTACGTTTATTGACAAATAGTGAGCGGTTTACAAATCTTTCAAAAATATCAAGTGTAACTAATATACTTTCAACTTAAAAGAGCAAATATGTATTGATGCTCTGCTAAATTCCATTCTCAATAGATCTTTAGCGGTTAAAATTACGAAGTAGGCGCGACTAAGATATAAAGAAATTTGGATAATCTGTTGATCGGATTTAAAGTGCTCCGTAATCAAATTCCAAGGGCGTATTTTTTGGCTTTCTCATGTGTGGGGCAGCGGGAGATGCAGAAGATTCACTGCAGCTTTTAGATGACAAGGTTTGCAAATTCCTTGTTTTCAACTACTAAGTCACTACTATCCACCATTTATGAACAGATAACTTGCTATGAAAGGGCATTCAATTTCATGAAATGAACAGAGGCATGTGTATTTCATTTCTGTTTCAGCAAGCAGTTTCGTGTTGCATTTATGTTTGCAAAACTAAGATTTATTATTCACACCAGCTATAAACTTTAATAGTAGTATGCTTATTGCTTTTAGCTACAATTTTACAGTCTTGGTTAAGATAAACATTTTCATTTTGCAAAATCTCACAAAACGCTGGCAGCTACTTTTTCAAATTTCATAAAGTAAGTGGATCAACTGGTACCGCTGATTGGAAGCAATGCTTTTGCACCAGGTAAATGCACAATTAAGCAATAAAATTCTGAGCCATTTAGCTACCAAATAAAGTATGAGGGTAATCTCAAATGCTATATACATAAGAAAGCAAAGAAATTGTTACAAACAAGCGGGTATTTTGAAGGCTATCATTCCCTGTAGATCTCACTATGCCAGTCATAGAACCTGAAAATTTTCTAGATACATGTAATGTAGACAATGTTGAAAATTTATTATAAAAATATTTGTAATTAGGGTAGTTTATTAACTACACTTAATTTTCATCAAAATCATACAACGATTGTAATTAACAGCAATACCTTCTTGCTTACAAGGGTTTGTTTCATAAAATGTGAATTGCGAATTCATTCACAAAGTCAGCCTAAATAGTGGAACATGTAATTTCTTGCTTACGCTTTTTATGCAATTGACATGCAGGAAATGAATCCAAAGAAGCCTCACTATAACGCAATTCTTAGTCGCGTGGTCTCGTATCATGAAACGATGAAATTGTTGTTCACCGTGATAATAATACCGCAAAATTAACAAGACATTAAAATAGATAATAACATTTATAAATATAAGTTCCACACAAATAATTGATTGCCAGCCACTTACTTAAAAGTGATTGCACGCTTGTTAAAATTTTACTTGGTCCTTCTCCTGCCCTTTTGAATTGATGTTGTACCCAAGACGGCTTGACAGCATTCTTGTACCCTAAGCACGCATATGTGCTTCTGTCTTGACTAAAGGAAAGCGTAGAGTAAATGCTCTAAGTTTGAACAGGTTAAATCGCACGATCTACTATATATCTTTGCAACAACACTGGATCTTATTGCAATCTAAATAATCTAAAGGAGCCAAGAGACGTTCTATAATATTGACAAAAATATTGACCAGTTCATATTGAAGAAATTTGTATCCCCCACAGGCCATTCAATTCTTGACAATATTGGCTGATTTCACTAGTGCCCTTTGTCACGAACGGATCAACTTATACTCTCTTTCGCTGTTTTCACTAAACGTCAACGAAATAGTGACAACGAGATAAACGAGATGGGCTAAGCAAAGGTTTCGAGCATTGGGGTACTATCCATTTGATTTGCATACTAGGCCAGTTAACAGCGCAACGTGTGACTAAAGCTATAAACTTTTCAAAACGTTTGTTTACAGGGTATTTAACTTCTTTCTTTAATCCTTTCTCCTTGCGTCTTGGTTCTTATACTTAACTCTCAAATATATATCTTTAAATGAGCAGGAAGTCTCTCGTGTAAATCAATTGAACCCCTTCAGTTCACCTGTTTCTTTTTCCACGAAAATTTGGTTACATATTAAATAGACGATCTTAAAAAACTACACAATTTTATTCAAGTTCGGATAATTATCATTTTGGAAAATATTGGAAAAAGAGCAAAGATTATTATCTCACTTGTAACGATTTCCGATTTCTCAAACAAAATGTTGAGATATGAGTTTCAGGTAGTACCTTGCACAAGATCAAAAGAGTCCAGATAATTGAAAATGATGCACCCGTGTAGGGACAATCTTAATATGCCATAAATGTTATGGACGTACATCGTCTCTAACCTCAGACCACGCAACATCTTTACAATCAGTGCCTTTTTATTTCCAATCAACAGAAACGAACGGTTTTGTACTGAAGAAACAAAGGGATAAAAATGAGTACATTGAAGTAAAACGTGCTTACCCGATTTACGCAAAACCGATATTTCTGTGCTGGAGCAACCAAAGCCTGTGGACTCATAGTAATGTATGGGCCTTTATTATTGAAAAGAACATACGCTAACTAAAGAAGTGCTAACAGGCCTTAGCTTGGAGATTTGGTTGTCTAAAGCGGAGAGGTTCTAATTTGGAATTCCTGATATGTAAAAGCTCGGATGAAATATTGTAGTTTTGTTATGCTATTAAATTTCAACGTAAATGAGCAAAATCATGTAGAAAATTAGGCATATAAACAGGCACTCCGTTTCTTACATCACTATTCCTAACAATAGTGAGGTATGGGATGACAGATTTGCAAATCACTTTTTCAAATTAGAACTGGGTTGCAATGAGGAATAGGTAACCATAATCTTAGAAATTGCAACTTCTAAAATTTTCTTTATTTCATATCCGACAAGGTACGACATACTTAGGAACATTTGCTGCGGATGGACAAATCTTTTCCAGCTCCGTCTTAAATCCGGCAAGGTTCGTTAAGGCCTTGTAAGCAGTGTTTTGTACAGCGACAAGCACCATCGAGTTAACAGGTATACTGGCAAGGTAGGCAGTAAACTGCGTCAGTGCATCGATGCGAGATGTGTCAAACGACATTCTGCTGATCATAAGACCTAGAGAATAAATAAATATAAATAAATAAACTGAAATAGCACAAACTAATTTTCAAATTGATTTAAAGTTGGCTGGTGTTAAAAATTTTAGCCCAAATTAGATATAATAAACGGTTTAGGTCATAAATATTGTAGTGAAGCCATTGCAACGCAAATGAGTCGATTTGTATTTGCTTAAATTGCTTTTTGTGATAGATTTTTGCAAAAAATTATTGTTTGTGAAAATAACTTTCTCTACGAAATTTAAAGCAAAAGTATTGAAGTATATCACGGTAGAGAAAGGCTGTTCAAACAGTGCAGCCACAAGTAACTTTGGAATCGACCAAAGACTATTAGAGGGTGGAAAGGTTAGTCAGATTTTCTCCGTAAAGTTATCAAAAATGGGTTTTCAAAAGCCAAACAACTACCTGGTTCTGGTAGGCGACCACTTTCAGAGGACTTAGAGGAACTCTTTATCAGTGGATATTATCTGTTTGTGGAATATTTTACGAACTCTTTTACAACTTAGTGTTAATATTCTTATCGTGTTTTATCAAGTCTCTTTTCCGAAAACACTTCGGAAATAAGCCTATACAAAAATAGGCCGAAAAACTTCGTTCCAAAGAAAATAAATAAAAGAAGCCGCGGCTTACTTTTGATGAAATACAATACATATTATTACTTATTTTCAGTTATCTTCTACCATTATTTTATAACAAAAATCAGAAAAAGGTGACATTTTTTCCTTTTAAAGCTACCTTGTAAGGGGATGGGGAAGATGAGAGGGTCAAGTAGTCCCCCGTCTGTGTATGTTGATAAATACAGTCGACATCTGCTATCTTGAACGCAGTTTATCTCGAACTTTTGCTATGTCGAACAATAATTTAATTCCCCTGGGTTTTGAGTTAAGATTTCCTTATAAATGGCGTTGGATATCTTGAACTCTGCTATCTTGAACTCTGCTATCTCGAACTTTTCGCAATGTCGAACAGTTCTTTTGGTCCCCTGTACAAGAAATACCGGATATGACAAATTTTCTGATCAAAATTAAAACCAGAAACGCAAGAATACTTTCATTTGACAAGTGAAAACATTCGAGCGTTCAAATGATGGGATAAGAAAGCGCTAATTCACAAAAAAACAACAGAAAACCTTTGTCGTTTTTGTGTGGTTTGTGAAAAGATGTTGGTCTCTAATAAACGCAAACTTGTGAACAAAACATTGAAAGAGAAGTGTGCTGCATTAAAAGATCTCAAAAAGGGAGTTTCAAATAAGGATGTGGCTGCAAAGTATGGCGTATCAAAACACACCATATCTACGTTAATGAAGAACAAAGATAAACTTTTTTCTGCTCTCGAAAACGGGAACAATATTAAGCGACAAAAACTTTGTAAAGCAAACCATGATTGTGTAGATAAAGCTTTACTGAAATGGTTTCTGGGTGTACGAAGCCAGAATTTACCCGTCTCTGGTGCTCTGATCAAAGAAAAGGCAGTTCAATACGCAGAAGCACTTGGAGTCGTCGATTTTTCCTGTTCTGATGGTTGGTTGCAGCGGTGGAAAAAGGAACAGTATTGTCCTCTAAACTGTGTCTGGTGATGCAAATTCAGTAAGTTCTAAAATGGGAGATCCGTAGAATGAAACGTCCTTGCCAACAATAGTGTCCAATTGAGGAATCACGTACGCTCTGAGTTTTGTATAAACTTGGAGAATTCCACGTGGACTGAAAAGGCTCACCTGATCATAAAAATTGGACGCATTTTGTAATTTTTCAACATATTTAAAACGCTTTAACTTTTGATACAGTGGGCGATACTCTTAAATTTGGACAGCGCTAAAAATATGAATGTCCATGTATAACGATCTTACTTGCAGCGCTGATTACTGTCAGTAGAAAGTGCGCAGGAACCGAATGAACTAAAGACGTTCGTCATTATGAGGAAAATGTATAGTCTTAAAAGGGCGAGACCACATTATGTCGAGTTAATTGACATCTTACTATGTGTTCGGCCAGATATAACAGTTTGTGTTCTGATTACTCGAGTTTGGTCAGTTCCCATCGCACTTTCCTTGTTTCAAGTGGACCATGGCAAAGTTGCTACTTTTGTACATAGATAACATTCCTTTATGCTTTGGGAGCTTTATATGTGTATTGGCTCTGATTTTCTAGGAAAATCGTCTACAGAGCAAGATAAGGAGTCCTCGAACAAGGTTACCTCGTCAGAGGACATTGAAATGGAGGAAGCTCCGGAGACCACGGAAAAGAAGACAAACGACACATCACCACACCCTGTGGACGAGAACCGGGAAGTAGAGAGTAAGAGAGAAGCTAACGAGCATGTTAGTGATGGGAATGCTGATATAAAACCACCTCCAGCGAAGCGGAAAAGGGAAGCAGATGAAAAGCCGCCGGTGAAAGAGCAGACAGAACAAGCAGAAGCTGATGATGGCACAGATGGTACAGAAAAGAAAGCAAGCACTAGTTTCCCAAGTAGTGACGATCATCAGGATCAAAATGTCGTATCGTCTTCTTCGAAGAAATCACCGGAAGGACCTGACCACACGGAGAAAGAAGATACGCCCGCCGAGGATGCCCAAGGAACCTCTGAAAGTGGGAGTGGACCAGAACAGGAAAATAGTAAAAGTTCATCGGATAGTGAATCAGACAGTAGCAACGAAAGCTCGTCAAAAGACCCTCAAGAAGGGCCGTCGGGTAGTCAAAGACCTGCCTCTGCAAAAGCACCGGTGCCCCGAACACTAACAATAGTTGACTTCTTGAGGAAAAGTGCTGAAACACTGTTTTTATCACTTAAACGCTTTACCTCTGCGGAGAAAACCGACTGATGTATCAGCGTATTATTTACGTATCCTTGGAAGGGGAGTAGGAATCTATCAGGATTAGATGACGTAAGCTGTTGCCATTAACAAGTAACTTCCAAGTACTTAATTTAATGTTTACGTAGATTCTTATGAGCTTGGAAAATTGGCAGTTCGGCAATTGAAGCTTTACATGTGCCGTAGGTGCGCTTTCGCTGGAAGAGCGACGAAGTATAGATTGCGTGAGAGGGACGAGCGGGGTTGGACTAAGACTGTTCTCCAGTTCATGGTCAGAATACTCGATTTAGGCAAGAGAAACGAGTCTTGCCATATGACTGGTTTAAAAGAGTTCAAATTGATTGTATGGAGTTGCTGTCGCCATCGAATTTGCTTCTTACCCTTGTGTCTCAAGTGACACAGTTCAGTGGAATAATCGTATATCGTGAGTGATGTCTGCTAACAGTGAGGAGGTTTAAATGAAATCCAGCCCTGAATTTTAAACAGGGGTTTGCCTGGACTATAATTCCAATCTTGATCAATTGATTAAATATATGTGTAAAGACAGTTTACTCATGGCCGTACCAAGTTTTCATCAGGGTTTAGATTTTGCTGGCAAATCTTTCTCTCGGTGTTTGAACCATATTATATCCACCACTTTGGTTGTTGTTCAGATACATTGTCACGGTACTCAGGGAGGGTTTTACTAAACGAAAGGAGCATGTATAAACTGCACACTTTCGTCGATATTTGTTTTTGAGGTGTTGGATCGTAATGGAAGGACTTGCTGCTTTGATAGTGCGCATCTACGTCTTGTACTCAGCAAGTACAAGACACAGTGACTATTGGAGTTAGTTTGTCGGAAGGAGGCTGATGAATTACTTGTCAGCGTTAACTATTTAATGCCTGCATGGGACGAGTTATAGACGATGAACTTTGTGTGGGGACCCACAGAACACCAAATGCTTGCAAGATATGATGAAGCCGTAATCCGTGGAGTTGATCAGTAAGTGTTAAAGTCAAGTGTGTCAGCTCCACGAGATAAGCATATCAACTTTATATAGGTGTTAATGTAAAGAGTGCTAGTGGTCATCTTGTCCCGTTTATTTTTAATACCAATATCTCGATGCTTAAGCCCACGAATTCCTTGCCTCCTATACATTATACGGGGGGAAAATTTGATTATATGTGACGTCGGTATTGTAGCGAATTTAGCCCAAAAAGAAATTCCAAAACTGTGCCTTCAGTGTAGAATGATAAAACTGTCGCAGTGATGTTAGACAAAGCACGTATAGAGGCAAGTGAATTGTCAAGGCTGAATTTTCGAAGTCAAGTCGAGGTGTTACCCTACACTTCCTACTTTCCATTTCTTGAAGTCGTATGTCAACCTGACGTGCGTAATTTCTCCAGCAAGGATTTGGAGGAGCACATTCTTTTAGTCATGTTTAATAAACCCCATTGATTATCGGGTGGGCTGTTATTGCGAATAGATTCACCAGGAATAACTGCCTGGCGAATGGTATATTAAGCCGGAAAATATACAGGCATAATAGTCTAAGCATTCTTTAATTGTTGTCTGTAGGAATCATTTCTTTATTTGTCCACTCGAATTTATCACTGTCTGCGTTTCTTCAGTGATTAGCCTCCAACTACACATGTTTTGGTCTTATTTTTGAGTTCGAATGGCGCTAATGTGAAGACTATCAATTTATTTGGCACTCGTAATTGCTACTGTGTAAATTTGACGCAAATGTAGTTGTAGTTAGAACTTGATGCCTCATTTGTGGTGCTTAAAAAGCACTTTGCAATATTTTAGTTGACCAATGTCTCGAAGTTTTTGTCACATTTTGACTTATTGGCTTTGGTAATGGTATTAAGAACTAGAGAAGAGAAATTGTATTATAGAGTCTGTATAGATAAATTGAGTCCGATTGAAGAGATAGGAAGTTCTCATGTTTTGGTGTATTTTTTTGCATTTTTTACCTCGTTTTGATACATGCGAAACGACACTTACATGTAGCAAATGCTTATTTACGCAACACTAATCTTCTGAGGGTGCGCAAATGTAAGTACTGCGCACAAGGATGTAGGGCGCAAAAGGGTAAATTAAAATGATCTAAGACTTATGATTCTGCTGCGAAATACTAGGATCTCTTTGCTAACATAGTACTTAAGGCATTTTACAAATAGACTTCAGCATAACTCTTGGTTTATCGCCCGAGACAAGGTTACTGTCGGTGTTATTTTCCCTGGTTTCACATAAAATATCGACACTAACTTCTGCATCATCGAGAGAACCCGTTCAGGAGTATCCCCTTTTGCAAACATTCAATCGATTAAGGAGTTCTAAACCACCAAGAGTGGTTAGCCGTGTAAAATGAGGTAGTAAAATCCCGCGGCAAATGGTCACCGTACTAAATAATATGACTCCTTTTAGCCAGACGTTAGATTGAACGGAAGTGCAAATGGAAGTGCTGACGCTTACACGTGTAGGAGCATCAATCAGTTGGTCACTGATGAGGTGCAGAGGAAAATTCAAAGTCATCTGAAGCCTGAGTGTGGAAAAATCCAAAATTGAGTATATTTAAATTCTTGTACCCAAAATCGGTTACATTAATTTACGAATCCCTGAAAAGTGTATTGTGTGAAGAACCTGAGATTGCGCGGGGATCACAAAATTTTTGAAGATCGATGCGGCCTCGAAAAACAGAATCCCTTCATCCTTCTACAAATAAAACTTCCATAAACATTTCAATCATGTCAAATAGTAATTATCACGAAAATGGAAAAGGAGTTTACTATTTGTAATTCTCATAAATTAATCTCTCTTTTCCGTGCTGATTTTTCCTTTCCCCTTCTTTTCACCATTTAAAACGCTCTCGCATTCTAGTTGGGGAATATATCTTGTTAAGGTGCGCGGATTTATGTACTTGCGAAAATAAGTATTCCCAAATTTAAATACGCTTGAGATAGGCGGGAATTGCTTTTCGTGATCCAGGCATCGTCGATTTTTTCCTCGATACGGCTAGTCGACTCATGAAAGGGTGATAGATTGAGCCCTTGCCCTATATGGCATGATTTATGGAATCTTGATCCAGCTAATTTGGGAATTTCAAAGTAAGAGTTTCTTATCAAAGTCCGCCATAAAATTAAGGGCAAAATTAAATGCCTGAAACTTTATACGGCGATATTACAAGCAGCGTTATGCACAATAAAAATAACAGAGGGGTAGTAAAATTATAAAAATTGTAATTCATTTGCAATAGCTATCGAGTGAATGGCTCTTCGATACCTTTTTCCTTTGACAGCCCTGCGCAGAATGTGTCATTCTTATTCAGTGAGTAAGGATGCCACCTCTGATTACGTTTACACAAAATAGTACTATTCTCCTTTTAATCGTGATATAAGGAGGTACAATTTCTTCCTTTCCTCCCATTTCCTCCAAAAACAGCGCCGTTTTATAACACGGCGTCTTTTTAGGTTTGCGTGTGAAAAAGAAGTAAACAAATCCTTACCTTTTCTAGGCTTTCGTGTTCAAATAGACCAGTCCAGTTTTCTGACTAGTGTTGGCAGAAATCCACATTTACAGGACAATTTACGCGCTGGGACTCGCGTGCCTTAAAACTCGCAAAAGCAATCTCATCACTACCTAGTTCATCGCGCTCTTATCGTATGCTCGAAAAGTAAAAATTCAGCGAGGGATTAGCCGACATTAGAACCATTTTTCTAGGAAGCGGCTACGCAAAAAAACATTGTCGTTTCCAATCAAGTTGCCGAGTTTTCTTCTGACCCAGAATATGGCTCTGTGAAGTGCCCAGTATATTTACACCTACCGTGGATTGGAAATGCTTCCATACGTTTTGATAAAAGAGTTAAAACAGCCGTGACCAAAAGTTTCCCCTCGGTACAAATGCGTGTTCTTTAATCCAACCAAAAGTTGCTACCTGTTGCCCCAAAAGACTTCCTGCCTGTCATACATAGAAGTTTATTAGTTTATAGATTCACGTGTCGCTGTGCGAGTGAATATACAGGTCGTACGTCGCAGAGGTTACACGATAGAATCGCGCCACACGTGCCGGCCTCGATTGGTACATACATAAAGTTTCCAAAATTTAACGAATCGTGCAAAGAAAGCCAAGTCAACAGATCCCAAAACAGACTCGGCTATAGGACAGCATTTGCTGAAAACCCAAAATAAGCTGGGAACTATCCAGAGGATCGCTTAGGGTAATAGTCAAACCCCAATCTCCATTACATCTTGCTACTTTAGAAGCGGCATTTATCAAAACAAAGAAGCCGGTACTCTGTTGACAAAAAGAATGTGTTTACAATTCACGCCTTTTTCAATAACGCGAGTGACAGAAAACGTGTTGCTCTCGTGACTGTTACTTTATGCGACGTGTTTTGGTCTTCTGGTTTCCTATAAATTCATTAGAAAAAAGCTTTCTCAATTCACTCCATACGATTGCTGTGATCAGTGTATGGCGAAACGTTTAGCAAAACGACTCCTTACTCAACGCAATTTCGACTTTGTCAGATTTGATAGAAAATACACTAACATTTCAAAAGCATCCAAAGAGATACCATGGTTAACAGAAAAAACAAAACAATTTGCATAACGCTTCATCCGGAGACGAAATCGCTGAAGACCGTACACGCAAGGTACCACAGAAAGTTTAATTCCTACAACTTTCCCATAAGTTCCAAATTCGCCTGATGGGGGTAAAGAAGTTTAGGGAAAATAGGAATATTGATGGAGTCACCTAAGAAAGGTTATCCATCAAAAGTGGGAGAAAGCTAACTGAAAGATTGCCGTAGAATCTCGAACCAGTGTAAGATTCAGTTGGTAGGAGTCTAAGAAAAGTCACTCCAGAGCCTATAGTCCGAAGGATCTTTAAGGAGGACCTTTATCTGTATCCACATAGAATCCAAAATCAAAATCATGAGATAACTCGTGGTTGCATTGTGCCAATGGATCAATAAGAAAATTGAAGAAATGTCAGATTTTCTGCAGATTCGTTTGTTCAGTGATGAAGCCCACTTCTCTCTCCAGGCCACGTCACCAGGTGAAAACAATGTGTTGAAGGCATTTCAAGTGCCAGACGAAACTCCAGAGCCCCTTATAAACCTCTGTTAGCTGTACCGTGTAGGTCGCAATCTCAAAACATAATATAATCAGATCGCTTTTATTGCTACAGGACAGTGTAGAGACTGGCTGTCACTGAAAAGTGTTACATAGGGGGCTGTTGGTGCTTAGTAAGTTATAAAGGGCACACGTGGACTATGGTGTTGTGTTGTGTTGTGTTGTGTTGTGTTGTGTTGTGTTGTGTTGTGTTGTGTTGTGTTGTGTTGTGTTGTGTTATATTGAGTTGTGTTGTAAGAGGCAAGGTTTACTGGACTTTTAAAATATCTAATTAATTTCCTTCCAAAGTTTGAGTGTCACCTTCAAGTCACTATTAAGTGGAAAGATTATTAAATAAGCGATGTTTCATTTTCGTAAAATAAAAGATGTCGACAATATAAAACATGACGCAACTACTTTCACTCGTCTCCAGTCCGTTTGCACGTTGACGACGGCCATGCTTTTATTAATGAATGGCATTTCTTTGATGAAGTAGTACATTTGCTGATACACGTAAGGAGTACGCGTACATTGTCAATCAGGCTGTCAGTTGAATTGTCAAATCCAGACGTTGTATTAAAACATAGAGACACCCCATCCAGTTTTAAGTAATTTATCTCAACCTGACTGGCTGCTTATCTATGTATCAATCTGTTTAGCAGTCTACCTGTCTGCCCTTAAACAGTCTGTCAACAATGTCGGTGTAGCCAGTTTAGAAGGTATCCATTGAAACTGAGCCATATATAGACAATTAAGACCAGCAATTGAAGTTTATAATTGAGCATGTATCAATGTCAAGAGAAACGCCCTCTTTTCTTTTAAAGCCATTTTCGTCGATTTGAAAACTAACGGCGGCTAATCATTACTTTCGTCAACATCTGGCATTTTTACAAAAGTCTAACCTTGACTTTAAAATAGTGATGCAGCTCCTGCAGACTATGATAAACCCATCTGTTTACTTCTCTGTAATCTTGCCTGTAAGTCAATTCATTTGTTTGGGTGTGGCGGGAGGAGGGGCATGCTTATATGCCACTATAAATCAATGACATATATCATATTACGGTCTTTACAATCAGGTCTCCCTATCGTATGGCTCTATGTGAGTTAACTTGCTTCAAACAAAAAGTGCATCTGTTAAATTTTTAAAATAATCGACGATTATTTTAAGAGAAAAAGTTCCTTCGAGTGCATAAAATTGTAATCGTCATGTTGGCTGAAGTCGTAAATAGAAAAGGCCAATGTGGTTTGGGTTGTATTCAAAGCGGTCTATATAAACACAGCATTCCCACGCTCTCTTTTCTGATCTCGATTCACCAATCGAAGACATGCAAATGGATTTCTAGCAAAACAGTGCTTGTGGTTAATAGGAGATTAAGTAGTCACGTGCAACCCTTATGTACAAATCTACCAGACCTTATACCTAATTACGTTCACATCATCCTAAAATGGAAATCCATTTGAGTGAAAAGTTTGTCAAGCAATCATCTAAACCACAACTAAGTATGGAAAGGATAATTATCGTGGTTTCCTAAAATAGTTTGTTAAAATGTATGCCTTCCAGTCTTATGAATGCTCACCAGTTGTGTACTACCTGCATTGCGAAGTAACAGTAGGTTGTCTGTACGGTTGAATGGCACATATAATTTAACTTTTAGAACCCAAATGTATTCTGTACATTATGAGCTTTTACGTATACAAATCTTTGGTTGCTTGTTTACATACGTGTTTATCAACGTACTTGTTTACTTAGTATGTTACTTGTTGCGATCTTCTTTGAAACATAATTTGGTAATTTTATTAAAGCTTTATAAAGCCATTTTCGATTCTCTAGTGATCGATTGATTACATCTTGTAACAACACTGTAAATAAACAGATATATAAAAATTAAACAAGACTCTAAAATTACAATAGGTAAGGTTTTATCATGTCCAAAGAAATAGGTAGTATTTACGACCTGATAGAAAGCAGAAAAGAAAGAAAGAAAATGAAGATACTATAATCTAGACTCCTAAATGAAAATTCTAAAGTAAAAAAACACATTTTTTTTGTTTGCCAGATTTTGCTTTAACAACAGAGTACAATGTTCTTTTCAAAACTGACATTTCAAATCCTCCCTATGACATCTCTATTTTAAATGGGCTTTGGATTGATGACGGGCCAGATGGCAGTTCTTCCTTGGTCATATCATATGGTCTCCAATTGCCTTGAGCTGGATGTGGATGTCCACCAGTGAATGATTTGAACCTAAGGTGGCGATTAGAAAAATAGAGTATGTTAACATCGGAGGTCACATCGGAGGTCACCTAGCTCTGTTGGTAGCGTGGATCTCGGGTTTGTTTCTTAGTGGTGACATATTTTCTATTTCTCTACTGTTCTATAAAGAAAAAACACAAAGATACTATGGTCTAGACTCCTACATGAAAATTCCAAACTTAAAGACAATTTTTTTTCTACGTGCCAGATTTTGCTTTGACAACAAATTACAAATTGATTCTACCAAAAATACTTTAATTCAACGCTAAAGAAATTCAGAAAGCGAAACATCCATGGATGCAACATTTACAGGATTCAGTTTATATTTAATGATGGTCTCCGATTGACGGTTTCGACTCATATTGTGTTTTTGCTCCCTTCCCCCTTCCATCTAAAGTTTCCTCTAACTGTAATATTCTTTGGACTTTGCTGCATTTGTTCTTTTCATCGCTACGACGTACGAATCACACGTCCCTCTCCACAGACGCACCGAAAGTCTTATTGACGTTTAGTTTTGCATGCTACTTATCTATTGGTTGACACATTTGGTTAGTTGCTTTCTTGCATACTTACCGACTTACATATATTTGTCTTGCTTGAGCGTCGGGTAACAACAAGAATTATCATTCTGCAAGAACTGTAACAGTCCCTTTTCAATGACTTCCTCTTTGTATGGTGTTACTTATTGAAGATTCCTAGTAAGTTTACACTCTCCGTAAGCACCCACCTAAAAGAGAAAAATAATGCAGCCATAACCCCTTTGCAAATCGTCTCCTCTTTAAATATAATCTACTCCTTGCCCAGCATTTCAGTTATCATGTTGTTTCCTCATCTTTTTAATTAGAAAAAGAAGCTGTCATGAAATTGTTCAGGGCTTTATCGAGGAGTACAAAACCAAACACTGTAGCGGTGAAGCCCTCTTCCCAGAATGGTGAGGTGAACACTACAAAACTGATAGGACGAAAGACTACTTCTAAGAGCAGTTATCAAATCTCTGCTAACAATAAACCAAACGTGCTTACCAAAACAAACAGCAGGAAGCATGAAGCTATGTGTAGGAGCAAGTACTCATCTGCAGCAAAGATGGAATCCTACAGCGACCAGAATGGTGGGACACATTGGCGCTTCAAACTACCTCCAGTTCCACCGAATACAAATGGTACGTTTGTATTCAAGAGCGAGATTACAAACGGAAAACCTCTAACGGTAACACCACAGAGCATGCGACCGAAGCAGAGAAGTGGCATGTCTGCAAAGCAGGCCCCACTAGTGGTACCATTACGAGCTGAATTTGATGTGGCTCCAGACTGGAGAATGAACCGCAAGCTTGCCATGAAAGACCTGCGAAAGAGCATTGGACGTATGGAAAAAAGTGAAATTGATTATTGATTATGACATCAAGTGGAAGAGTAGGAATGCATCACAGTCTAACACCTTCCTAGGAGAATTTTCTATAGTTAAGACTCTTAGAAGCCTGATGCATGAACTGATAACTGAGTCCGCTCGTCGCGTTGATTAAACTTACCCTGTCAACTATGGTGTCTAAGCAATTACGTTCAACTGGAGATAACCAGCAGGAAAGCGTCATTTCTAGAAGTAAGATTGTGCTCTGCAAACGAAAAACGAGTCGACTTTAGGACAATAATATAATTAAAAGTTTGTTTTTCTAGTTTGCTATACGGGCATCGATGCTTTTTTATCATTGTGGGCAAATAATAGTCCACATGTAACGAGTTTGTATGATTACAGATCTAAGATATCAGAAATAAGATATTAAAATCGTTGTCTGACTAGTAGTGATATGGGGGCTATTGTAAATATTGTACACAGAGCGAGAAAAGCTAAGATGCAACTTTAATAGATCAAGGCCGAAATTATGTCTCTTATCAGAGATATATTACAGATTTGACTATCGCTATTGAAATGACTTCGGTTTGTCAAACAGAGCTCTAATACATTAAGCAGTGGCTACGACGTATTTACACTTGAGGAGGAAAACCGTGAAGCTGGTGTTACCCAAATCTGTATTAGATGATAGGCAGTATTTGTAGGCAAGTAATTGCTCCTCTGTTGTACCTTTCTACACTTTAGTGGCACGTGTGGGTGCCACTTCTATCCCAAGTCACCACTTGACCACTTCTACCCGTAAGGCTGGTACTCACGTCAATGACTTTGTGAGAATTGAAGACTGAGTGAGCCTTGGCACTACTGTCTCCCATCGAATATGGTTGCTCGTTTTGTAATGTAAGTTTAGTATCACTGGATCGCAGCCCCGTGCTATGTGTATGATCTGTATAATCTGTATAGTGAAAGTAAAATCAAC
>JAAAKM020006971.1:122308950-122341456 GCA_010016025.2 Alatinidae sp. Z8VKAUB7J3 | reverse complement strand
AAGTTTAGTATCACTGGATCGCAGCCCCGTGCTATGTGTATGATCTGTATAATCTGTATAGTGAAAGTAAAATCAACAAATTAAGGAAAGTAACTGCAGAATGCTTGAAATAGGGGAGGTCAATGTCTTTAACTTATTACGCTAGTTATGCATTAGTTCCCATTTGAATAACGACTATTAAAAACAGTGGCAGTGAAAAGGGGGGAGGGGGGCTACGGGTTTTAGACCCTCAATATATTTTACCAAATAATGCTTTTGTCTGACATAAGAAACAAAAGAAACACAGAAAAAAGAAAGAAAAGACCAATGTGAAGTCTTAATCGTCAAAAGATGCCAAATCTTCAGTAAAGATCGAATGGAACAAATGAACTTTTATCCCTCGGCCCCCACGCCAGCCCCCACTTGTAGGCTGGTGGCGACGCCCCTTAAAAGCAAGGAATCCTGCTGCTTAATATTATTTTGGAAAGCTTAAAATCGAGAGATAAAGATTTGCACATCTACTTTAAGTGTGGTTGGGTAATTAGTGCACTTTGTGTTTACTTCATTTTGAGATGCTTTCGGAGGTCCATTGATATTATTGTCAACAGCTGTATTTTGTGAGTGCTATAAAACATTTGCAATGTACTTTTCTGTTACAACTGCAGGTTGCAAGCTTAAATGGCAAATATTTGGAAGGGTATTTCTGTTTCCAAATTCCATGGTAACGAGATAACGGATGAAATTTTATTACCAGAAAATTTCCGACCTCTGTCTTACCATATTTGTTGAGGATATTGATCACCAATGACCTTAGCAACGTGTACGACATGAGTGTACGTATAGGAATATACATGTAGGTGTACAAAGTAGTATGACCAAAGTACTCTATCCGTCCTGGGCTATCTTCACTTTCTAATCGTACTATTAAAGAGGTGACAAATATCAGACTGTGGCCAAATTATACTGTCAATATACGAGTTGCGTAGTAATGATAAAGTAGCCGAGAGGACATTTTTGCAGAACAATGCACCGAAAATACTTCAGAAGTTATTGAGTGATAGTGACTTACGAGTACAACATGAACTTTGTCTATGACAGTGCAAAAACTTAATACAACTGTATAATTGAAGCTCGATATGAATCAGTCTAAGGGAAACATTTTTCTGTACAGTTCAAACGACACTTGAATGCGCTGATAATCATCAAATACGTTGCTTCGCCGTTATTTCGCTGGAATAAATTCGTTCTCCCAAGGCTGAGTGTAGAAAACGAAGTCGTCAATAAATTCCAGTCTGTGCCGAGCGCCCCTGCCGCAAGCCGCCTCTTACAGAAGAAATAAAAGGTAAAAAGAGAATCCTTTGTCAAATCATAGTGACAACAGATGCAATATCGTTACTGATTATTGAAATAGAAATCCTGAAACCTTTGATTATATTTCAGCTCCCCCCCCCCCCTCTCGACTGGGTGGTGCCGCCCCTGCCTTGTATAGACTCGTAACCAGAAATAACATTTTGATTTACAAAAATTTAAGAGTTTGCAAGCAACAGCAGAAAGAGAGTTTTCTGCTCCTTCCGAAGCGTGAAATGGAATGTTCTTGATGAAAACATTCAGTGTTCTTATTTGTGTTTATTAGTAGGATACTGATTCTTGTAAATATTGATTACTTGTAAATCGAGCAAGAGACTTGTTAACAAACTCGGTATAATAAGAAGTCATTGAGATCAAACTTGAGGAAGTCTCTAAATGTTGTTTATACTACTTGCCCCGACTCAGGCCATATCCTTCCGCGAAGTTCACACACACTCACTTTATTCAGGAAATACCCAACAGAAATAGGATTCGCAGAATTAGCCAATGGTCGAACGTAACTGGCCATTCGTGACCAATAAGGCTTGAAGACGTGGCCAGCGGTTTGCAGGCGCACTGCGAGTTTGTCTGGTTAGATATAAAACGCTGCATTGATGGCAAGGCACCGCGGAAATTACCGCGGCACTTTTTTCCACGGCAGAGAAAAAAATTCCGACTTATATGACGCTGTAAACAATCGCACTCCTTGAAAAAACTACCAGCCTCCTATATAATTTTATTATCTGTTTTATTGAAGTAGACATGCCTACCTTCTTCAGAATGCTAATGCATCTATGTCTTTGCCTACCTGATTGCCTTTAATTTTGCCTCCCCCCTGAACTTTAAAAATTTATTTTTACTCCCTTTAATTTTCGCCCCCCCCCCCTCCTGCTGACTCTCAAATTGAAGGGAATAAGGTATACTATACTATCAGATCGTATCATACACTACATTATACTAAACTGCAATTTATTATACCATACTATTCTACACTTTATTACTCTATACTATACTATACTATACTATACTATACTACATTATACTATACTATCAGATCGTATCATACACTACATTATACTAAACTGCAATTTATCATACCATACTATACTACACTGTATTATTCTATACTATACTATACTATACTATACTATACTATATTATACTATACTATACTATACTATACTATACTATACTATACTATACATCACTACACTATACTACACTATACTATACCCTACTGCACTATGTTAGCATTCCTATATTCTGGATGATACTTTCCAATATCAATGTCCTATTTCATCACAATAATCATACAATCTTTGATCTCAATGCCTCCTTCTATATCGACCACCACCCCTGCAACGGGCACCCTCGTGAAAACAACTCCGGTGCTTTAGTATAGTAGGTACAAAACCTGCTATCTATCTGCGCAAAATTAAATAAAATCATAGAAGCTTATAGCTTTTATGTCAATACCAGACCTTAACTTGCCAACCACACTTACGTTCCCCTGTCACTCACGACAATCAAACTCACTTCTAAAAGTCCACTCCATGCACTATGGTGTTAATAGTGTCTGGTATAAAGCTTTAAGAGATTATAATTCTGTTTCTTTACTTGAGGTATAACTTTTTTATCACAACCTGCTCGTTGCCTATACAAATATTTTCTCAAACTTCACACTTGGCACAATGTAAACAAGGCTACCAAGAATTGGCTATTGTCGTATTATGAAATTTGCGGTCACAACATTGTGTCAAAGGCCTGGGCATGAAACAAGCATTCTTAAATTGATCCACTACTGAAGAAAATTTAATAAATATATCAAACATCACAGTTTGCTAACGCTCTACATTTGCAAAACATAGGAAGCTGTTTACTGTGGAACTATGAAGTTACTGGTTGCCATAGTAATACTCTCCAAGGAACAGCGGGCACCGAAAACGGCCATTGGTCCTGCCTGACCGTAAATACATTTTTAAAACAGTGAAACAGAATTCTTATCTTATAAAGTGATTGACAATGTAGCACCAGAAGGTCCTGCGAGTACACAGCAAGCATTGTGGAAATTGATATCAGCTCTTTACAACCTGCAGTTCCTACATTGTGAGGACATGGTCATTTCTATTGGATCTACAGCACCACAGCACTATCCTTTCCTTAAAATATCTATGGGCTGATATGTTTAATGGCTTTTGGTTTCCTGCACGTCTGAAATTCCGTGCTCGTGGTTTTCTATTGAATACTAACAAATATATATGTTCCTGAGAAATGATATTTCTTCGCCACACGCTTCCACGAGAAATAACAGTGGTGAGCAGCTTCTATACAATTTGTTTCTGGTGATAAAATCGTAAGATTACAAAATACTGACGTTGTACGGAAATTTGATAATACGAGCGAAACACTTCGAAAATGAAAGGGCATCCGTATCTACTATTACCTGGCATCGCTCCGTACAAGGACCGCTTCTTACGGATCATGAAAAAAGTCATCAATGAGAACAGATACTACATCTATTCCTTCCCAAAGGCCAGGGCAAAAAAGCGGAGGCACACCACACTATGTCTCCCCGCTCTCCCCTAAATTGACATCATGGCAACAGTATCATTTTGTTGAAAGGGATGCCAGGATTCCCAGCCTCACCTTAGAAAAAAATCCCTGATAATTCCCCGATTTCCCTGACGAATGTTAGAAAAATCCCTGACAATTCTACACCGGAGTATTGCCATACATGCCTTACGCAAATCCAGCATTCCATTATGTGAAGTATCACATGTTGTATGAAGGTTAATTACACCAAAGTACATCTCATAACATTCAGAGTATCATTTCAATGATGTTCAAAAAATTTTAGGGAACAGGCACTTTTCTAGAAAATAGACATGACATTAACTAAACAACACGAAGCCCTTAATTCAGGTTTTCCCTGATTTCCCTCATTTTTTTCAGGATTCCCTGACAATTCCCTGATTTTACACATAAAATGGGTCCAGTTTGAAATTCCCTGATAATTACCTGATTTCCGAGTCGTTGTGAATCATGGATGTTTAACAACACGATACTGACATTTAGAATTATAGAAACTATCATTGGATTATACTGCCTTTAAGCTGGAAAAAATTCATTCTCAGAATTCAAAAACTTATAACAAATTCCCTTATGCAGAGCCAATGTTCCTTGATGATTCTCAGATTTCCAGGCTTTTCATCTTGGCTATGAGCCTGCCCAGTTTGATTGCGGAGAGAGAGAGAAAGGGGGGGGGGGGTTCTAATCCTAGCAGCCATTAAGAAGACTCATTGGCAGAGAGCGACGATATGCAGAAGACACACAAAAGCACAAAATCACACGAATATGACAGATTTTTCTGTAATTCTGCTGATTTTGACTAATTTCAATCTCTCTCAAACCTAAGGACATCTCTTCAAAGCATAACGAGACACAGTTTTCAAGTCAACGCCACAAAAGCCTTCAACCGTATGCCCAGTAATGTAAGTAATTGCAGAAACATAAAAACTCAGTCAACTTTCAAAGGCGCTTCGTGCTGGCACTGTGAGTCCATAAGTACATGATCTATGCTTTTTAACCTTTAATTTACCTGCATTATAATTGTACCTTAATTGTATACACACCCCATTTAGGACTATTAATCTGGTACAAGACCTTAAAATATGACTTCATTAATGTACTAATAAACAAAGGTAATACAGTACAATAAATATAAAATTGTATTAATTTTTTATTGTATTATGGCCACTCATATATATTATAGTATGACGTTATCTTATTGTAGTATAGTATGTTATATATTTTTTATTGTACTTTGTTTTTATTGTATCATAGTATATCAGACATATTGTATTGAATTTTATTGTATAATATAAAATAACATTAATTACTATACAATGCTTTTATAGTATTATAGTGTATCATACATATTAATGTATTAAGTTTTTCTCAATTGCTTTAAAGTAAATTTTACGTACCGTTGTATTAGGTTTTTATTGTATTATAGTATTTTATTGTATTCGCAAATGAAGTACAAGCAAACGCATGCGATGAACCGGCTTCGGATATGGGTAAAATCAGATTCCTATCTGGGTTGAACGAGCCACCATGCTCCAATGGATAGTTTACTTGCCTTTGCCTGAGGGTCAGGGTTCGAGTCCATCAAGCGCCATTAGTGACGTCTAAAAGAGTAATCAGTCATAATGTGATCTTTGCTCATATAAAAGTCCTGTAGGGACATCAACCAAAACAAATGGTTTTCCGAATTTCTTTCTCTCTCTGAATAGTATAGGACCGTAGTGTAGTGGGTAGCATTTCGGAGTTGCAACGGTGAAGGAACAGGTTCGATTCCTCGCGGGCCAATGCTTTCACCGTTGATTGTTTCCATCCGTCAACATCCAATCGTGTTAGTTCCACGTTCCTGGGAACTATCCTAGCACCTGCCGAGGGGCAGTGAAAGACGTAAAGCAGTAGCATCGTCTTCAGATCCAGATAAGATTCGAATTTGGACCGAATGCAACACTGCAATTCCATTCGCCTACCAGTAATGTCAAGCTATCTGAACTTTCAGGGAGATTTGTTTAGGATGTCGTTATAGTATTAGTCTATTTGCAAAAGGAATCGAGTTCTTCATGTCTGTACTCATCTAATAAAAGCAAGTGTGTGACTAAAATCGAGTCATAGTCGGATTACATTTCGATTGTACTCGCGTATGAAAAGAACTCGGATATTTTTCAAATTTTTTAAAAATGCTTCGCTTCCAAAAAGACAGGGGCTACTAAAACGTGAGAAATTACTTTTTTCTATCATTTAAATATCTTTTTCACATTTTAATTACATTTTCTTCATCCTTTCTTGTCCCTAAGATGCCCTTATTTCTCCGCCTGAAATATCAGAGGCTCACTTCGCAGGCCATGGTCAGAATGAGGCAATTATTAGGGTGAGGCAATTATCAGAACGAGGCCATTATCAGAGTGAGGCCATGATCAGAATGAGGCCATTAGCAGAGTGAGGTAACGAGCAGAATGAGGCCATGAGCAGAATAAGGCACTGATCTCAATAGAAGTCTTTCATTGAGACCAGTGGAATAAAGCCATGGTCAGAACGAGGCCGAGTAACAAAGATCGGTCGATGTGGCCAGTGATTTCAAACTTCTCTCTGCAAGTACCACTTAGGTGTGTCTGCAACGACTTAGTCCATAGAGCTATCTCAGCTCCAAATTGATTGAGGTCGGGTCTGCATACTTCTAACGTGCAACCATCAGTTACTTTGCTGGGCAAGGGGTTTATTTAAAAGGTGTCATCAGAGTAATATTTTATTATTGTCAGAATCTTTAGGTATGTTTATCAAAAAACAGAAAGATAGTTTTCAAAAGAACACTAGAGAAATAGAAAATATGTCACCACCGGGGATCGAGCCAGTGACCCATGCTTTCGCGGCGTGTGCTCTACCAACTGAGCTAGGTGACCTCCGATGTTAACATACTTTTATTTCTCTAGTCGCCACATTAGCTCCAAATCATCCACCGGTGGACATCGATATCCAGCTGAACGAAATTGGAAACCAGCCTCTTTGCGCCATGTGACTTGAGCCAGAAAGAACTGCCCTCCGGCCCGTCATCAATCCAAACCCCATTGAAATTAGAAATTATTATCGAGAAGAGAGGATTTGAAATGTTAGTTTTGAAAAGAACATTAAAGAAATAGAAAATCACGGGTTCGATCCCCGGTGGTGACATATTTTCTATTTCTCCACTTTTTTTTCAAAACTAACATTTCAAATTCTCTCTTCTCGATAACAGAAAGATGGCAGTTAAACGAGTTGGTATTGAAACTGCCTTAAGGACCACTTGTGTGCCACATGGACAACAGGGTTGCCCCACAAAATTTTGTTTTGAAATATTTGAATTTTGTGAATAATTTTCTGATTATGCATGATATTGGCCCCATTAATTCAAGGGCCTTTCCAGGATTTTGAAACAGTATCGCTAAAACTTTGGGCTTTTACAGAACTTTTCTTTTAGGGTAATCAATTTTGGTTCATACTCAACAATAGTGTCAAACTACAGACAAGCTTATTTTCAATCTAACTACAAATGGTAAACTAATTCTCGAGATAATCAAACAGCAATAACAAGTTTTGTTTCGAATTACGGAATTCCCTATAAATTAAACCTAGAGACACGTAAATAACCAAGAAAACAACTTGTGTGATATCTGGCATGACAACAAAATAAGTACTCAAGTCAACGAGAAATGCTGTGTAAATCTCCAGGATTTTTTTAGTATTTAAAAAAATCCAAGGAATTTCTAGGACTTTCAAGGAAAATTTCCAGTTCCAAGTGTTTCCGGGGCCAGTGATAAGCCTAGACAACCACTTCTCACATCTTCATGCATATTGACTCCAATTTTTTATGCTGTTTACAAGATAGAGTGACTGTCTTTCCAGTTCTGTTTATCTGGTGAAGTCAATACTTCTTTGACTAAGTACCAAAACATGTTTAGCAACTACTTCAGGCATCAAGAGTGAACACTTACCTATTTTCTTTGAGGGTGGTGACGTAGTTGGGGCTGCCGAAGTGGCAGGGGTTGGTACTGGCGATTTCGTGGGTATCACTGTATTCCCTCCAAGAGGATTCTCATGGGTACCATAAAGCATTAACTGAACACCATACAAAGTACCTAGAGGGAAACAAACAATATTGCAGTGTCGTAAAACGAGAGAGAAAAAATCAAATGGAAAACAACAGATGACGATGATGGTGATGATGATGACGATCATGATGATGATCATGATAGTGATGAGAATGATGATGAGAATGATCACGATAAAGATGATGATAACCATGATGATGATAATGATTATGATAATGTCGATGATGATGATAGTAATGGCGAGATGTAGTGATCATGATTATAATGATGATGATGATGATGATTATGATGATGATGATGATGATGATGATGATGATGATGATGATGATAATGATGATGATGATGATGATGATGATGATGATTAGGGTTAATGACTCTATCCATATTTTTATTTGCATCTTTATGGTTGTTTTTTACATGTTTACACAGTCAGTAGTCAGAAAGTTATTGTCATGAGCAGATTATTAGTCAAAATCTGTCATTTTTTGTAACTATTAAAACGGCTTTTCCACTTTTGATCTAGCTCTTTATTGCGAGTAATACAAATCACTAAAAGACACGCAACACAGGACTCCTTACACTATTTATGTAAAGTTTATTTGAAAATGCAATTTTATAATTAACATTCTGCATGTGTTGTCCCTTATGAAATTTTCACTGTTTTCTGCAACGCGTTTTGACACATTTTGTAAAAATGTAAACATTTTTATTCAGTCGCAAATCTAATTTGATGAATAGAAATAGTTCATGTATAATTGAGAAAGAAAATCTTAATCTTAAAGACTATCTTAGAAAAAAAAAAGACTATGTTTTGCCAGGAAAAGTGTCAAAACGGAAAAGACAAGAGTTCAAAGATGATAGATCAGATTTTAATACGGCGAAATCCATTATATTTGACAAAAATTATATAAAAGAAAATTTACAAAAAAATTTAGGGAAAAGCAGAAAAACACCATGTCCATACTAAAAGGAGTTAAAATATTATACACTGAAATATCTCACCTTGGTCCTATTGCCCCTCCTTCCACCTCATCGAAGGTAGGGTTAAGCTTGTATCATGCTGATAGCCTACGCGTGCCATCGTAAAGAGATGCAAAATTTTTGCGATTTGTAATTGGTTTCGATTAGGGAAATTCGATCTATTCAATTGAATCGATAATTTCGAATTTTATAAAAATGTCGAATAGATAGGTTTTTCAATTTGTAAAACTCATGGCACGATAGAAAATAAAATCCAACCTTTTCCTCCAGTTAAATGTTAGGTTAGGAAAATATAGGAACGTCTTTCCAAGTGAAAGGATAATTACTTCTGATAAAAGGTCTAACACAGCAGGAGTCACATCTTGCAAGGACTCGAATTTCTATACAATTAAGTCCATACGGATAAGAACTTACAAATATTTACAATGGCACAGAGCTGCCGAAATAAAGATAATGTTACGTTATTGGACATTAATTTCAATCTCAACATAAACGGCAATGACATGAGGTAACTTAACTTGCTGATACTAGGAGCGGTTAATATCATAGGCGTTTATGCTGCGTCAGCCACTCGAGGGAACGGAACTCGCCGCTACTGACATCAGTAACACAACTGCCCATCCATCAAACGGTTTACTGGTCACGTGCCTCTAGTACAGAGCATAGATAAGGTAAGGCATCAGTTTTAAAAGCAATCATGTGCTGAAATGAGGAAAGAGATGTTTGACGAACTTTGAATTGAAAAGAAAAGAGCAAAAGAGTGAATAACCAGAAAGGAAAATTAGGAGCATCTATAAATCTGTAGAGAGAATTGGCTGCTAAAGAACAAATTGACTGCATAAAAGTCTCTACTATTAGTACATTAAAACTTCATTACACTATCAAATTTATTTTCCCTCCCATTTTTATATTCGTTGTTTTTATTGTTAGTATACTCCAAACATTTTTTGAATTTTCAAAATTTAATGATTGTGTCATGTGACGGCTTAAATATTCCTCATCTTCGTGTCTTACTCTTTACAAACAACTCGACAGCTGACTCACATTGCCACTGCGCTATTGCTTGGTAACATGGAGCGACCATAGAGCTACTAGAAGCAGCAAATGATCATGACATCACGTGCAGTACCCACTACCTAAGCTAAATATGTTCGACTTAAGTTGCTATGAGTAGATAAAGTCGCTAGGCAGACTAACTACATGTGACTTGGTCACACTGGGCGGCTACCACGCGCAGCTACTGCAGTGGCAGTTAGCACAGTCGTCACGTGTACTTCGGCTAAAGCTCAGTCTAGTTTGTTGTCAGTTGTTATGTGGTATATATTTCAGTACAAAAGTATTACCATTTTTTCTGTAGAGTTTTCATTTTGTTTGTGTTATTGTAATTACACTAAGGCAATGGAGTTTCTAGAAATTTTTATTTACCACCCACGCCCTCGACAATGGCCTTAAATTCCATCTGAGAGCTCAAAAGTTCCACTCCACTTCGATTCCAAAATTAATTCTTCAAATGCAGTGAACTTTATGCTTATTCTCTGCTAATCTTACTTGACATTGTTTTATTTTATGCATTTTCCAAATAGTTCTAGTTATATGGTACCCAATAATGAAGAGCCTTCCTTGTTCACTCGTCTGCACGGTTTACTCACAGCAAGAAGTTACTTAGAGAAGGCACGTTTTATGACATCTCTTTGGTGTTTAATAGACGTCTCCCCCGGTAATTAATTTTTCAAACATTTTCCACCCAGGACATTCTTATTCCAACCCCTCGGCCTATTAATTTTTACAAAATCTCCCACCCATGACAATTTTTTGAGGAGGTACTTTGGTAGGCAAGTAGAATATGTCTTAAAATATTAACATTAAAATATGAAAATCAGACATTTAAAAGAGGAAGATGGCCCTTTGCGAGGCTCGAAAAAGTGTGAAGACGCTCATTACAGATGTTAGCAAGAATACTGTCATTGAGCATGAGGTTGAGGGGAACATTTTTAAAATCTTGGAAGACATGTAGGAGACTGTCATGACTTCGAATGACTGACCATTGTTTTTTCGTTAAATTACCTTACGTTTAGGAAGTTGCAGTTGATTCTAACGATTGATTCTTGACTTCATTTTTCACTCCCCCATCTATTCCAACCCCTTCCATTTATTAAGTTTTTGGCATTGTTCCACTCCCCGGATATTCCAACCCCCTCTTCTATTAGGCACCAAAGAGTAATGTACCATGAAGCCAATAAAGATCTTGTTTCATGAACAAATATTCACCCTATTTTCAAAGGTTATTTACAGCATTTTTACAACAACTATTCATTAGCCTTAGGGGGATTTGCTAGGATTCACACCTATATAAGTACCAATAAATTGATTGCATATGAGGTAACCGACAAGCTTGTTAAAGTATTAGAATCGATATCAGATAGAGCAGTTTTCTAAATACTGTCCTTGTAACCAAATTTTTCTTGTTCAATTCCAGTAATTTGTTAGGTATCTAATGAGTTCTTACTTCCCATTCTTTATCCTAATAATATCTTGGCAGTACATAGGCGTTGCATGGAACTCGTTCCCTTTCACAAATGCCTTCCTTCCAATAACATTCTTGTATCATTGGACAACAAGAGTGACAGCTACATCTACTACTAACTAACAGCCTGGCAATAAACCTGACATCTTTTTGTAAGCTTGGGGCTTCTGATCTTCAAATGACTTAATATGTTGCTAAATTTTCTCACCAAAGACTGCTGAGATATTTTCGTACCAAAATGTAAAGTAGCCAACCAACAACGAATAATAATGTATAATTGTTGCTGTAATGTTGCTAGTCTTGATGAGAAATATCCCAATGAAATACTAAGAGTGCGTTAAATATTGACTGTGCGTTTAAACTCTGATGGTAAGCGAGTAACACAGTGTCGTGTCCATAGAATTAATATAATACACGTATTTACGTATATACTAAACGTGTATTATATTAATTCTATGTTAGTGTCGTCCTAACCGTTAGTAAAAATCGACTGAGAGCTTACTGCCATGGATAGTCTCTAGCTATATTTTTCATTAAGACTAGCAACACTACATTGGTGACTAAAATGGTTTAGTGTTTCATCTATGAAGTAGAATATTTTTTATTAAAATGGCTCAAGCAATTTCAATTTAGCCTACGCGACAGTTAAATTTCAATGTGGAAGTTGGAGCGACCTTGTCCCCAAGACGGCGTTCTTGGCTAAAAAATTTAGAAATGTATTTCATTGGACGTTGTATCACCGGTGACAAACGCCATCTTGCACTTTTTTGTATCAAGCAGATACAGAAGCCGACGATTATTTCACGCCTGTGTGACCCGGTCACTGTACACATGATACGATACCCCCGTTACCCTCGTTACCCCGCTTAACCTAGCTTTAACTTAGTCTGTAATTTCGCGTATTGTTTTCCTTCCTTATTCATGTCACACAACCGTTTGTGATTGCCGTCCAGTTTGTTTGGTATATCAAGTTTGCCATCATTCTGCGTCTACACATTCACTACACATTTGTTTTCATTGTTGTATATTGCATGCCAGTGCAAGTAAGTTGTTTACTAGGACTCCTATGACTTGTATTTACGTATTTTTGGCAACTTCAAGCTATTACCGCCACATAACTAGTTTATCTCAATCCAATATTGAATTTATCGTAACTTGGTATAAATAATGCTGTATTTCAAAGTTTCAGTTAGTTGAATATGCCGATTATCATCCGATACCTTGCTTTGCTGTTTGGTTCAAATAAATTCATGCTCCCGACGATGAGTGTTGTAAAGGGAGTTTCGTTAATTACATCCAGTATGTGCCGAGCGCCCCTGCCGCAAGCCACCCCTCACACTTGCCGAACTAAACACTAACCGAATATCTGGAGCCTCAAACAATCGCAGAAATGAGGTTTATCGCTTTTGCCAAGCTAGACAGCAAGCCAAGGAGACACAGGACCAATTTCCACACCCGATTTCGAGCGTTAACAGTTCCGGGTGAATTTGGAGATATGGACTTTGAAATTGGAAGATAAATTATTATTAGTAGTACATCGAGTCGCTTACGTCGCAAAACCTTAAGTGACCCAAACTTCAAATTAAATTCAATATTATTTGAACTTGGGCACTATCAAGCAAGAAAAGTTGAGTTAACCACCCTTGAATCGCACGAAGGGGAGACGCAGCTTATTCATAAGCAATCTCAAAAGTTCTACGTCTGTTGAGGCATTTTCCCTCGCAACAAAGTCTGCGCAGCTATAGGGAAAACGAGGCAGAAAGTGTGACCGGTTGAACCACTTATTATCAGTATGCCGCGGGACTCAATCAAGTGGGAATGCAGCAAATAAAGCAAAGCCGTTTCCCAATGAGAAAAAAGTAAAAAGTCTGTGCATCCCACTTCAACCAGAGGCAGAGGACAGTGACAGTGATAATTATCTTTATGTTGTATCAAATTGGAGATCCCTGAGGCCAAAGGTTACAGTCAAGGATCGTCATATCGATATTACTGTTGACACTGGATCCTTCATGAAAACACATTTTCAGGTCTTCAAAATAGTTTTCATTTGAAAAAGACGACAACTAAAGCATGTGGATATAGTTCAAGCAAGCCAGTTTCATTCATTGGCAAATCCAAAACCATAATCGAATCCAAAACAAAAATTCAACCGCAGCGTAGAATTCCTTAGCATATGCATGAAAGAGCAGGAAAAGCTCTTCTTGAACTGCAAACAGAGTATTTATTGTAATATAGATTTCCTCTCTGCAAAGAGTGCACTTTGCCAACTTTTTCTAAAAAGTGAAGGAGTCATGGCCGCTGTCCCAAGGCACCTACGTCAATAATTCTGAATTCCATTAGTTAGATTTAAACCCAGTATGCATATGCATGAATAATATAAAGAGAATAAATGCTAGTACTGCCCAAAGGATTTGTGCCCTGCCCTACCCCGCCTAAACACTGCTACTGTGTCCACATGTATGGGAAAGGAAGGACTGCGATTGTCACTACACCTGATTTTCCTACTTGATTCCTGTCCAGCTTGTTAGAACTTGCAGGTAAAGCAAGTTTACCTAAAATTATGAACTAGGAATTTAATGTTACATAAACATAAAAAGAGATGTCCCGATTTTAGGACAAAGACGTGACCGTGAAATCCAATCAAGAACAAAATCATTGCAGCGTAGGATCCTTGTCTAACTCCTAGAAGAATGTGACGTTGGCAGTTACTAACGGAAAGGACTAGTCTTGATAATCAGGATTAACTCTAAGTCGCAGTTGTATTCCATGTTTAGTCAAATACCTCGGGAAATATCAAACTTCTTTGTTTCGTTAACTAAATAGGCTTAATTGCATTGGTAATATGTGTATTTGAGTGATATTTTACAATTGCAGTAAGTGCATAACCAATAAAAACTACAAAATTATATCGTTTTATAGTATGTACTTGGTTTTACATACACCGCAAACGTTGCCAGAGAACTAACAGTAGATAGTGATTTGTGTTTCTGTGAGGTCAGTCACCTAGGCTTGTCGCAAGGTACAGTAGTTGTTGTAAGGGGACCTGCCGTATGACAGAGAGAGGGAACGGGTTTCGACCAAAATATATTTTATCGCATAACTGCTAACCTCTTTATAAAACAAAATATTAAACACCGTTGAAATTCAGAAATTAAGCTCGATTAAAAACCAATGCAAAGAACAACATGCCTCAGAAACGTTATTGAAAGAGATAGATATTTAATAACTAAAATTACGTAACAATAAAAATTTCCATTTGTTAAGTTGACCTACAAGCTAACTAGTCAGTCAACACAATGTTGGAAAGGATCGCAGTAAAGGCAATGCTAATGGCACCTTATTTAGTCTCAAGTTGATAACGAATGCTCCCCTATACTTGAAAATATCAAATCCCGTAAAGAATGGCAAAGAGAGGCAAAGTTTGAAATCACGATAAACCTTTGTCAAATGTTAATAGTTAGAGATTAAAAAATTAAAGGATAAATTTAGTAAATTAAAAAGTCACACCTGTTAATATGCCACGCCGGTTAATAAGCCTACGGTTAAAATTGCCACGCCGGTTAATAAGCCTATAAATGTCACCTATCAAGTCGAGCAAGACAGCAATGCAATTTCAGCTTAATAAACAACGGATACATGTGTTGGCTAATAAGCCAACGTTTCGGTTAGCAAACCATAATTTCGTCCGCAAGTTTGACATTTGAGCACTCAAAAGGTCGCCCATTGTGTATGCATGATACATTCTGTATTCCAAACAAAAAGTAGGTTGCCTCTTTCAGGCAAGTGTCACACCTCCTTGAAGTTTGTTTTGGCATATTTCATGTTACACAACAAATATTGTGTGTGCTTTTGAGTGTGATTAAAAAAACCTTTTAAAAACACAAATTATCTTTAATTTTATTTCCATACATACTCTACAGATTTACTAAGTAAACTGTTGCAGTATACACGCACATATCCACACTAGAAAATTAAGATTGAACTTCGGTTACTGAACCGTGCTGAACTTTAAGCCAGAAAAGGATGGACTCAAGTCCGGCTTATCAAGCGGCATCTAATGTGCTTTGCTTGAGTGATTGATGCCGCAGAATTGAAAATTTCGCTCGACAAATAAAGAATTATATTTGGTGTCACCGTTACGTCTGGCACTCGACTGAACCATACCACAAAATAACGGTGTGCAATCCCAAAAAGCACAAAACAAAAACCTTAAACTAAAGTTCGTACTTTCTGTATTAAAAGATACCTTAATGTCAATAATTCACACTGACCCATCAGAGTAAGTTAGGTAAACATTGTTAAAGTCATATGGCGTCCACAATAAAAGTAATTATCGCCACGTAGCGATCATCACATTAGTAAACTTTTGAGTTCAACCTCTTGTGGTTAAGATTATCTTTCTTTCGTCGATATCCAAGTAGCACCTACGACTCCCACCTCCCCCCCTCCCAAATCAAAGGAATGATCTATATTCCGGTGACAAGAAATCCATAAGAATATCCATGCAAATGTAGATATAACGGGAAGCATTCCACTTAAGCAAAGTGTACCTGTTCCAAAACAAGGAATTGCAATGTTTGCTCAAAGTTATCCGTATTCCACAATCGTAAGGTTCCATCAGTCCCTGTTGTACCAAAGAAGTTATCATGCGACGGAAAGAACGCCGTGTCTGTTACCTGTTATGAAAAAGGTAGAAACTCATATGCAAGAATGTCATAAATTTAGGACAAAACCAAACAGTCAGGGAGCACGCTACCCTACTAAATAGTCAGTATCCTAAAATACAAGGCAGTGCGGCAGGGACCCACTCTACGACTTCTTTTAATACCATCCTATCCAATCCGATGACATATAATCTTCAGTCACAGGGCTCCAAAAATAGGCTTACGGGCGTACAATTGTACGGAGGAACGACATTGTTCTACACTGAAAATCAAAGATGGAGTACGACTGAGTACGGCATAACCAACAAGAGAAAAAGGAAAACAAAGAAAAATCTGCACTTTTTAATTGAAGCTGCTCGATCCGTACGCCAGCATACGACATCGTGAGGTGTCTAAAAATAATATTGTGAGCGCTGGGTCATGGCATCGCTTATCGTTTGCACAGCCCCAGCATTTTCAACGTAAGTAGTCGCTTTAGAATTCATCTTATCTGTCGGCCGATCAATCAGCTGACTGATTGATATCCGAAATCTTCACGTATTTATTCTGTAAAGTGTGGTAATCAAGATGAAAATATACTGAATTTCAGAGGTTTTGATTCTAATACATTCTTGCCATGAAAAATTGATACGCATTCAGCGCACAGTAAGAAATACTCACTTGAGATTTGTGCCCACTGATTAATCGAACGCTGGATTTCGATTCCCAATTCACGTACCATATAGTTCCCCTGTCTGTTCCAACGATACCCTACGTACGACAACAAAGATATCGGCTGAAGGTGAAATAAACAATAAACAGGACAGTTGCAAGTGAAACACGGTACATAACACATGATAGTGTTTTACAGGTACCGATATCATTAAAAACATTACTAGAGAGTTTGAAATCAATCAAACCTTCCTATTTTCGATTTCTTAACAAACAGCGAAACATTACGTACTTGAAAGCCTTTTTCGTCTAACACTGCTCGGGGTAACATCCTCAGAAATTATCGAAATGAAACGTAGGAAAGAACAAATTCAACTGTATTTATGAAGAGCCAAACCAGAATTTGGACTGTCTGAATGGCTTATTGTTTTTAGGCCGATCAGCGTCAACTGCATCTAGATTAATTGAATAGATTAATTAAAAAACAATATGGGCTTAAGCCATGGACTTCTAAATAATAGCATCTATTATCTATTATTATGCTATTATTTAAAAGTCCATGGCTTAAGCTTACAAATAATTACTGCAAGATATCTTGTGGACGTGTTCTTGTAGGAATCATCGTTATGATTTATAAGTAATTGTCCAAAGGATAAGTAAATCTTATCAAAATATTCAGTTACAAATCTAATAGGAATGCCCTTCTTGATCATGTACATCATCAAATAAAAATAGTAAATATTACTATGCAGTCAACGACTGTCTAATGGGTTTGATGAGTATTCTACCATTTCCCATTGCTATTCTACACTGCCTGTACTGCCGAAGCCATTGCTAAACTGTTCGCAAACATGCGAGGCATTCCTTGAAAAATTGTTGGATCCAATATGGTTAATAGATTTTAAACCAGCTGGGGAACCAGGATCTCGATGCCACACACCAGATGCTAATTCTGTATGTATAAGTATCAACAAAGTAGTTTCATCCACTGCGATCACTCACAGCTCATCTACTCATTGTTAAGTTGTGTAAAACCAAAACAGCTATCGTAATTCGGGCAACTTCTCCGGGAAAACTATAATTCCCCTTGGAAACACACGAAATCGAGTAGTAGCAATTCCAACAGCATTCTCAATATATGTGTGAGCGCGGGACAATTTGCACTTAAAAATTATCGTGTCCAAGGGCAAGCTCTGATTTGGGAATAGTTTCATTAGATGAAATTGGGGCCAAAAGCATCGTCACCCAGGATAAGTTTTTGTCAGTAACCGGCTGTTTTGGGGGTGCAGGAATGACAACCTTACCATTTTCCAGTGCATTTTCTATTGCTAAAAAATGCGTCTAGTGGAAATCACAACTCAGATTGAGGCGAATAGAACTGAAAGATAACAAAACCAGATCTAAAAGCAGACGGTTGTAGGTTTGATCCCGCTGTTCGGCACCTCGGTGAGACCTTGAGCAAGTAACGTTCCCTCAACTTACTCACGCAAGTACATGTAGCGAGCAGTATGTATAACATATACTATTAGACAAGGCACTGTGTGCTGTTTCTTCATTAGAATGACGGCTTAAAACAACAACAACGACAATACCACTGTACTGTTATACTACCATTTCCAAGCCTTCATCAAATATGGCTACACTGAATGCACCATCCAATTTCATGTCATCTTCAACTACCAACTGATTCATTCGACTGACGTTTCTGCAGAAAATAAAAAAGTACGCAGCAGCTGAAACAATGCATAATCTGATGTAGTTATGCGGGAAACGGCTCACTCATAACATCGCTGCAAATCGATCTATCGGAACATTTTCGAACTATTATGATTCGAGCGATTAAACGGAGGCAAAGGTGGTTGATAGTCTTGGCCACTGTCACACGGAGCGAAATCGAGGGGAATTGCCAGATGAACGCTGAATTTTGAGACCTATACCAGGAAGGAAAGCCAGAAGGAATCTAGAAGCAATCTCCATTATTAGCCAGATTTTACAATTAGGAGGACCCGTGTGAAAATCCAAATTGTTAAAAGTCAACCTTATTTTGCACAAGTTTGTGTCTGTCTCACACACATACCTCGTAGAAGGTGGGCACAGATATTCTTAAAGTAACTGTAACGTTTTACGTTACTCAAAGCTCAGGAGATTATGATATGCTGATTTACACTTGCAAAAACATGTGTAGTTCTTCCTGAAAAGATATTTGTACGTTTTCCTCGCTAATCTAATCTTGCTGCCAAACTATCATGAGACAACTTTCACTCTGGTATGAGTCATACTTTGGTTTCCTCCCTTGGTTAATTAAACGGCCTTCTAATAATTTTTGGAAGTTATCCCTCCCACAACGTTTATCTGCTTGCCCTTGCTATTCTCTGAAGAATCACGAGTAAGCTGATTTAATTTACATCATCAGATTTTTTTCTCAAAGAAAATTGCCTAAAATAAATATTTGTCAATAAATTTTGGAAGTCAGCCATCTCAGAACTGTATGCACTTGTACATACTCCGTTTTTTCTCACTAGTCAAGAATAACCTGATAAAAGTATAAAGATAAGAAACCTATCTTCAATCAATACGTAAAGCACTAATGCGGTTAAGGACAACTCTATAGCCTCTCCACACCAGTAACGTTTGAGTACTGTTCTCTGCAAGTCATCTACCTCACTCGCACGCAGGTGCAAATTTTGAAAAGCGTTGTCTCACTTAGATTATACGTACGTAACAAAGCCGTTTAGGGCAACTTATGAAAAGCCAGATCTGGGTAATGTACACCTGCGATACAGTGAAACGTCTGTTGATTCATGCTGTACGAGTTAGATGAAAAACCCTGATGTATGAAAAGGTAACAAAGTCGTAACGTATTACTTTTGTTATTCCCTGTTGTACAGGAAGTCTCCACAATCATTGAATGAAAACTATAACACTGGGCCTATGAATTATAGATGACAAAAGATTCTTCCTTGTGTGCACTTTAGGAGAGCGTCGGTAAGGTCTGGAGCTGTGAGGGATCATACACTTTACGACGTCGTCAAAACTCCCAATTATCGGTCCCCCAACCTGTAGTTAAGACGAACAATAGACTCTTTATATTGCTAGTGACCAATAAACCTCTCTCTTTCCCCATCGCGTAATACATGTGCGGTCATTTAAGCAACTGAGACAAGAAACGTTATTACTAGTACTTGCAAGAACAAAATATGATCACTTCTTTTGTACAGTAACATGGGAAAAACAACAATTTCTGTGGCACAGGTGAATATGGAGGAGATGGTAAGAGAGAGTTTACAAGAAATGGACACATTTTTATCCAAACGCAATGGGTAAACATATCCTACGTAACCAACTACATCCTTACTAGAATTCGCAACTTCTGTGAAGGACTCTGTAGTTTACATAACACATTGTACTTCAGAGTGAGTTAGAAAAGTTTCCCTTCGCTCTATGTATCAGGCCTAGGAATGACCATATTGTTGTCATCTGAGATCTGACGACCTTTGAAAGTAAATCTATCTTAACAAATGTGGCGAGAAGACGTTTATAAGGGTTGAAAATTGTAAGCAAATGGTTTCATGAACAAAATACTGAAATTATCTAAAAAAATGGCTTTTATGTTTCAAGCATATCAACAGCCGCATCGGTGCGTCAGTTGCAACGAATCCTGCCCAAGGAATATTTACCGGGAAGAATAAATAGAGTAAACTGAATTGGATGGTGCAGAAAATCTCTACTGTGAGCCAAAAACCGATGGCGTAGAACGTGACCCCCCACCCCCAGGCGGCCAAGAGTGCGTCTACAACATGCTTAACTTTGGTCTGTGCCTTCATCATGATTGCAATGAACAAGTATACTCATTATATCTCCCGTATAGAAGGAGCACCCTCCAAGAACGATTGGTGCGTCACGCCTTACCAACAACACATAAAGTGTATAAATTGTTCGTGAACGTTGCTGGGGATTAGAGAAGAATGAATCATTTGATGGTTCTAAAAAATTGCAAGACGTTTTCCACACCCTCGCCGTTACGCGTACAAGTTCCATTGTAAGCACGTCAGCGAAACATCAGTGGTTCTCCATGAGCAGAGCACAGGCGCGATTCCATTCTCAAACTTAATAAAGTAGCAGTTTGTATTCTGCCCCCTCACATACATTTCCACGTGTCCTCTCAGTTCGAAAATAAAATGTCAAAGAATTAATGTTGGGGTAGGAACATAACCTCCCAAACGATTTTGCTCGGCAATAGAAGAACATGTTTCCTCATAATCAGCAAATATATCTCGAGCTGCAGAGTCATTATTACATATTGTTCCTGCAGGCAACATTTTGTCGGGGCGAAAAATATTACAACCATTTGTCTATCAAATCTATCTCCTTTTTCTGACTACAGTAAACTTACTTGCTATTTTCAAGCTCTATCTATCTATCTATCTATCTATCTATCTATCTATCTATCTATCTATCTATCTATCTATCTATCGATCTATCTATAAAATTGGAAATTAAATAACTGATAAACACAATTTGGAACTTTCTAACAATAGTGATTTTCAAGATTCCAAGATTTCAAGATGAGTTTCAAAATTCAAAGCAGGTAGGCTACAAATCATAATGTTATCTTCCTTGCCCTCTGTCTCACTAATTTACTACTATCATATCAAGGGCACCAAATGTAAGTAGTTACTGATTTCCTATTATTTTATACAAAACAATAGGGATAAACTGTCACAACATTTTACTTTATGCTAAAGCACTACCTGCAATGCTTCAAAAGTAATAAATATTAATCTATTTGCAAGTGTTTCCACTTCATAACTTGCTTGTTCAAAGTCATTTAACACTATGGACATACTTGCATCATAGCTTTTTTCTTTTTCATAATGGTAGCTAGAGACTTCCTGGCTAGCATACTTCATACATATTTTATAATCCTTATATTTAGATTTATTCCCAAGTGTTGCTGCCCTAAGTCACAAATGGTGGAAACTCATAATGTTCAAAGATGTGAGTTCAGTAAACAGGAAAGGTGAAATGAAGAGATAATTCTTAAGAGAAGATATTAACTGCACTGTCAAGTATCTACAAACTACAAGTTTTTGATAGGTTTTCAAGTGTTGTACCATTTCCTCCTTTTTTACATCTAAATACAATATATAGATGTATACACATTATTGGTTTACCTTTAAACATAACAGACAAGTCATTGAAGTAAAAACATAAACCATTTTAGAGTATGGACATACAGGAAGCGAGGAAAATGATGTGACACTGTTGACTGGCATATCCTTTAAATGCATACCCTTTCCATGCCAAGAGACTTGTAATGCATGTAACAATGTTATCATGAGTACTGGGTATCTATCTTTCTATGGTGGTGGAAAGGGGTTAAAGTGAGATGAGAATTAACCTTTCCAAGATTAAAAACAATATAAAATTTAATGATCTATTTACTGACACCTATGTCAGAGCAATTCAGCGAGACAAGTCAGGTATATAACCTGATATCAATATATATTGACTAACATTGACTGGTTTTCCTGCCTATTTTGAAATACAGGAAAATAATACCTCAGAGATGCCAGACAGATATTCCCTCAATTAAAGCAACCATTGTCTATGCATGTTCCCATTCATGACCAATATATATGTATATATGTATATACACCATATGTCAGTCTCGGAAACTTAACTATTCTTCAGCAAATAACAAGTAAAGAACTTAAAGTGTCGATCAGTATCATATCAGTTGAACATGATTCTAATATATCTATAGATCTTTACAGATGCTCCTTAATGTTCATGGTCAAGAGACATAGCTTAACAACACATGACCATTATTACATTAGCAGTTGGTTACTAGCGATTTGCACTCGTTTTGAATGTAAGAATCTCGGAATCCTTGAACACAACCAGTTCCTAGCTTATGAAAAAGCATGCAAGTACAGGGATCTAGTACTCTGTCCACGATTAATCGTTCAGTAGGTTCCAATATATTTTTACTGCTTACTATTTACTGCTCATTTTTTTATGTGCAGCCTATGTTTCGAACGATAATTTTCAGACAGTAGGCCTTATTCAACAGTTGAATCATGTCACGTCAAGGTCTTTTGATGATATCAATCAGTGGCTTTCCCGATGTTTCATACCAGCCCCCCTGATAAGCAGTGGCTTTCCCTTTGTACCGCTTTCCTACCTTCTCCCTAAGCATTTAATTATTCGATTTTCGAATTGCCAAAACCAATATGAAAAAGAAAGGGTTCCCACTCTCTGGCAAGGGGATGGCCATGACAAAGGTTTACTGATACGAGAAACAGCTTCGGCCTACCAAGTGTCAGTCTTCAATGCTAAAATATCCACTCACTTCTTGGCACGCTACTTATATCTACGAAACAGTCATAGGACCGTCTTAATGCTATCGCCCTAAGAACTGAACTCTCGATAAACTATAGACTTTCTCATCGGCATACGAATTAGAAACCTCTTCATTCGAAAAAACCCGACGGTAAATATTCTCCTTCAAGTCAACTAAGTGCCATTTATGTTGTAAAATTATCATCGTCAATAAACACACGAGGATAAAAGTTCAACATATCGTTAACATATCTGCCTAAAATGTGCGGATGATTACACAGAATTCAGATTAAAAATCAATAATTCGGTTTACCTTTGCAAGCAACTACTCTATGTTTTGAGGGGAAAGGAAAGGACATATCAATATGGCCTCGGTTAACAAGAGCACTATTCAAAACGAGGCTAAAACAATAATGGACTTCGGGTCGAGAGCACTGATCTTTAAAACGATACTAAGTGGTCGAGAGCAATGTCTATGTTTTTATAGACCTTGGTCGAGAGTGGTTACGACTGGGAAGGAGAAAGAGGGTGAGAGGATTTGATCATATCTTTTATCATATCTTGAGTCTTAGTCTTTTGAATTGGAATTCAGTATTTGAAATGAGCAATTTTGAAAAGATACTAGAGAAATTGAAAATTTATTTCCGCCAAGATTGGATCCTGGTCCAGACGCATATGCAGCGTGTACTCCACCAACCGAGCAAGTTTAATCCCAATGTTAAAGAACTCCGAAGTTTAGTGTAGTGTCTGATGCAGTTAGAGTAAAGTAGAGTGTGTTAAACTTCAAGGTGGCCAATGGCGTACCGACGGGGGCGGGAAGGAACAAGGAGCCATGCTAGGTAAAAGGATGGTCAAAGTTGTAGGCAAATAGGGATAATTGTGATTTGAACAGCCTGGGTCTGATTAATGAGTACATCTCTATTAAATCTGACACAAATGAGAAGTGTGAGATGGCATGGGATCTTTTGGAACTGAAATGAGATGCCACTTAAAGTCAACACAGATATAATAGTCCGCGAACTATTAAATCTACTGGTCCACTACGTCAGTTAGTATAGCACAATATGATTTTGAGGTCCTTGGGAATTTGAATTTTTTTTTTTTGCAAACTAAGAATTTTCTGTTTTCGGCATTTGTTGATTCTGTATGAGAATCATATATAAATGTTAAAGGTTTTTAGTGAAATCAGATATTTCACGTAATGACTAAAATTTCAATGTTAGATTACGCAAGTGCCAGGAATAGTTAAGGCAACAAGTGTGATGGTTTGAAAGGAACAATAGGGAATTGATCTATCAATAGTCTTGTTTGCAAAGAGATAGAACTCAGTCAGAATTTTACGTTGATTGTATAATCAAGATCATTGAGATTTTCTCCACTGGCTTATAAAGGAACTGAGTTAAAAGGTTTCGATAACACGAGCCACGACGAAGCCCTTGCTGCAGAACCATGTGACTATGAAGGTTTGTTAAAAATAATTGCACAAAGTATGTGAGAAATGTAGCATGCAATTGATGCCAAAGGCAAGGTGCAATCAAACAATGGATGATCAAAGACGTGGACTTCAACGCTTTCTTTTAAGAAACCATCTAGAAACCATAGAGAACGGTTACCAAAGTGGTTTAGCTATGATCGTTGAGACTTCTCATCTTTACTATTGGTTCCGATGTTTGTCACGAATACTTATGTTTCTCAGATATTTAGAATCGAAAATTATTCTATTGCTCAAAACAGCTTTTGAGGTAACTCTTGCTGCTTTTAATTCATGAAATAAAGCGTAGCAACTTCTATTCCATTTCGATCAGATTTACATTCGGTAAACATTTTTTGACATAACTACCTTACCTTATGATACTAATAAAAACACATATTTTACAAATAATCAAACGTCAAAGGTCTCGAAGTATTTACAACCTGAATATCAAAACATAAAACCACGTTTTAAAGAAGTTATACATGTTAAAACAGCCGCGGGCCTACTAGCCCCCCCCCCCCCCCGCCCCAGTGCTGGCTTAAGTCATCAAAAGCCCGTGCTAGGTAGGATTAAGGCCGGACATGGATACTTCATCCTGAGTAAGTAGATGATCGCAAATTAATGTGTTAGAATAAAACGTGCAAGCCATTTGTCGTAGAGCGCTCTACTGATCGAGAAAGTATCCAAAAAATATGCTAGCAATCATAAACATAGAACCAACTTCCGTAAACAAATACACTTTTATGTTTGACAGGTAGAACATCCTTAGGGATGGGGGAAACAACTTTTAGTGGAATAATGTCTTTTAGTGGGGCCAATTTTAAAGAGAAAATATTTCAATGGCTTCTTATTCTTTACCGAGTTTACTGTTAAGCAAATGAGAAGGGCGTGGTAAACTGGAGTTGCAAAAAGATTAGTTTTACGTGATTTAAGGCACAATTAGTCCAAACCCTGTATTATAACATAAAGGAGGACTAATTCTCTTAATACTAGGTAAAAACTGGAATTGTCTTTTTCAATTGGAACGTCAAGTAAATGTAAGTGTTGCTGTTACTCGTTGTCGTTTGTAAACTGAAGAGCAGGATGTTATTAACTGTTTTATTTTGAGAAATTGATCACAGTCATTTGTGCTGACGAGAACGGCAACAGTATCGTCGACATTTCAATCAATGTGAACCATAGTAACTAGAAGGGGACTCAAATTGAATTCAAATTACTATGTGTGAACAGAGTAACAGTTATTGAGAGTTGGTTTGTTTAATAAGATTTGAATATTTCGTTTTTTTCTAAAGAGAGGATTGGAACACATAGCTGAAAAATAATACGCGGGTGACTGACCTCTTTCCTGACGCTCGAATTATTGGAAAATGAGTAAGTTGTTAACAAATAATTGTCAATAGAGCGTTTTCTTCTTTGATTTGATGCGCACAGCTTTCAGAGCATCACAGTGAAAAAGGAGAATGTCGCTCTGTTAATATCCTAGACGAATCCCTTTGGTAATCGTCGACAGAGGTCGTGTTATCAAATTCATGGCATGTATTTAGGATTTGCTGTTTTCTAGAAAATCCGACGTGTGTCGACAATCATCAAGGGAGTTCGTTTAGGGTATTAGGAGAACCACTTTTCATTTTCACTTAGATGCCCAGGAAGCTGCATTCATCAAATCAAAGAAGCAGCTGCTCTGTTGAGAAAATTGTTTACAACTTAGGCGTTTCCGATAGTTATTGATGCTCTTTGACTATTCCTTAATATCATTGTATACCGTTTGAAACCAATTGTCAGTATGTCTAAAGTGAAAAATGGTAACTAAAAGGACCAAGTAACTTGGATTAAGTCAATTTTTACATGAAGTTCCCTGCAAGTATAGTTTAAGAGCCAAACAAGAAGAAACGTATTAATAATTGTTGAGAAAATACAAAGAACCGTATAACAATCAAATGGAAATTAATAAAAATTAAGGTCGAATTCAGTGTATTTATTCTAATCTGCATAGTATCTCAGTAAATGCTTAGCATAGACACATTCTCCATAAGCATTCTTGATATACCAAAGCGTACCTCCAAAGCGAAAACAAAACACAGTCCCTATATTTGAGTTCGTTTCAATTTAGGCATTGCACGTAACGCCTGACAGTAATTTCAGTCCTTATGTGAAATACCTAGACATTTCATTAGATTAGGCAACAAGTTTAATACTAAAGAGAATTACAAGACGTTTTGCAACAATTTTTATCTTAATATTTCGTATCTTCACTAAGATACATATTCATGAGAGAAAGTCTCTCATTAATATGTATCTTAGTGAAGATACGAAATATTGAGATAAAAATGATTGCAGAACTTCTTGTAGTTCTCTTTAGTATAAGACATTTCAGTAATCACGCATAATGACTGAGTGAATTAGTCATTACGCGTAATGACTGAGATGTCTAGGCATTTCACATAAGGACTGATTTCACAAAATGCCTGATTTCACAAAATGCCTGTAACATATACATATATAAAAACGTATCTGTACATATAATGGTTAGAAGCAACAGGTGATGAATTACGCTTCATGTAGAGGAAGTGAAAATTGACTACCTTGATGGTTCCGAAGCATTTACATGTTTTGGACGAGAGGTAGCACAATGGATTAAGTCGCTGCCCACAAACCCAGTGAAAGCCAAATAGAGAGAAGTTTGAAACCAAAGGCTTCCTCTACAGGCTCTGAGGATATGCGTTATGCTGTTTATGGTCCGTAAAGGGGTTTTTCAATGTTCTAGACTTAGCCATGTAGATGCTTGCCCCTACAGATTAGAATGTGACGTAAGATGTCCTAATAGAAAAGCAGTTTTCGCATCTTATAGCGGCACTAGCTGCCTTGCACAAAGTGAAACGACTAAAAGCGGGCACACACGAGCAACTTTTCCCGACAACTTAGTTGGCCAACTTGAGGACAACTTACAATTTTGGGCAAAGTTGTTCGTGTGTGCTACCCGACAACTAGGTGAAGTTGTTCCCAAGTTGGCCGCAAGTTGGCCTATTTGATGGAAGGAATTCCTGTCAGATTATAAATCTAAATGTGTTAAAATATTTTCAGCATCTCGTAGAAAATACTCGTTACCACCGCGTAACTAAGGCATGTGGTTAAGTCACGTATATGGAACCATGAGTTAATAGTAACAGAGACCTTAAGAGTTAAGTATATGCACTTGTTGGCTTTTAAGGGACACTTGACCTCGTTGTGAAGTTATCTAGTCATATACACACGCATCGCTACGAGGTCAATTTCAGTCTTCGCGTCTTTCGCAACGTCTTGTTTTTGGTATGTTGAATTTCTCATTGCCTCTGTGCAAAGGTATGTAAGGGACATCGCTGCCGCACATTTCATATCTATTCTGCGATAAAGATATGAAACTTGTTTTTCAATTGACTTGTAAAACATTTTTCGTCGAAGATAATCAGATATCATATAAAATTTTCAAAATTTTCCGCCAATTATTTATCTACTGAAAGATTGAAACTTGATTATAAAATTTGCATTTAGGTCATAGTGGAGCGTGGGAATTACTGTTTTGTCATTGATGAGTTATTCATCTCGTATCAGACAGTGGGTATCTGATTAAGAATTCTTATAGAAAGGTATTGTGAGACGTACGAGATAAGGGTGTAACGTTAAGACGTTGTGGTGCCAAAAATTGATAAGTTTTTGCGTTATTGTTATAGATATTGTTATTGTAAGCATGAAGTCGGTTCGTGCACACTCAGGTCATCGTTTGTGAGAATGCGACATTTCTTACATTGTTGATCATGCGATAAAAAACAGAAAAGTAGCTGCCGTGGTTAGGATTGTGACGTAATCATGAGTACAGCTGTTCTTAATGTTTGTGCAACTGAAACCGAACAGACCGTTGTTGTACCCAAGAAGATAGAGAGAACGACTCCGACTTCTTATAGTAAAGGTGTGACCCATTGAGTGGTGTTACAGTATCTTAATTCGAAGTTCAGAAAAGTGATGTGTTTGAGGGCAGGCCCTTTACTGTTGACCAATGAAGCGTTGCGTCAGAACACAAGAAAACAATGTACAAATATTGTTTAACGTTTCTGAATTATATCCTAATCATTCAGAAGGAGCAAAAGGGCGTTATTAGAGTTACATTCTATGTAGCAAAGGGGGTCTCGTCCATCTTCCAACATCATTTAAACTGCCAAGTAACTGTTTATACGAAAATTGTAATTATAAAAAACTTCAAGAGACAACTAAAATACATCTTTCCTGGAATGTTATTTTTATTTCTTCCGGTAGTTTTCCACAACCATCGTTAATTTTCACCCCTCTCGTCTCTATATCTTACTCGTTCAACGTTTCCTGAGGTAAGCGATAGTGCGGTTTAACCATAATTCGTCTTAAAATATAGAGATGTCTTCTTGTATTTCGCAGGAATCACGTAAGTTGTGTTTACTGACAGTAGCATAAGGGGAATCATATCAGTTGAACAAGTGGTTCTTACACGTTTTCAGTCTTGGCCGTAAATAAGCACTTTCTTCACGAACACTATTTTGTGTGCCTTGCTGCCAGAGGCGTTGGTATCTACGGACTCAGTTAGGCACCGATTTGAAAACGCAATGTAAAATAAATGATGCCCGTTTTCGAAATATTCATTCCATAAATACTTTAATATCATTTGCGCAGGTGCAACAAGAGAATGTTGACGATGATGAACTTGCTCAGGCCATCGCCGCGAAGCTTGGAGACAGCACTGGTATTTCCTACACAGAAATCGCTGCCAAAGCCTTAGACAAAGGACGAACTGCCCTGGCAATAAGAGTAAGCCTATGACTTGTTGTGTAAGTTTAATTGCCTGTGTTGTCATTGCGTATTGCTACCACACACCAATCGCATTTTTACAGATCCTCCCCCACCAGTTCTACGCTCAATTTTCTACGGTCGTTGATAGTATCAACCAAGAATTTCTTTCAAATGACTTCAGGTATTTAGTTGTTAACTATCCTTTCTCATTTGTTTTTCAGTTGTTGGACTATGAACCCAAAGCAGCAGATCAAGTCCCGCTTTTGATAAGAATGGGGAAAGATGAGCATGCATTGCAAAAAGCAGTTGATAGTGGAGATACAGACCTTGGTAAGACAGATCCCTACACGCTGGAAACTTTAACTTTTTGTTTTTACAGCAATACACTTGGTACATATATCATACATGTTATATGTGTACACCAAATGTACTTGTATATTAGTAGTGTGACAGACACTGTACAGTTATATAAAATGTGTTCTTAAGAGTAGCATATGTACTTACGATGATGGTAAGAATCGACCCCGCGACCCCCGAACCAAAATTGTCCAGTCCCCCACTGTATCAACCGAAGCAACAGTTGCTCTTGCGATTTGGAAGGTCACACTCAAACCTCTCCGAAAATGAGTGTGTACATGAGACTTGGTCAGAAATTGTCATACACGTGTAACGTGGCGACATCCACCGTATGTGTATAAATTAATGCGGGTATTTTATGCGTGAGTCACACTTTGCGATCATCCATGTCTGATGTCTAAGCTGTCTTCATGCCTCAACAAAAAGAACGCCTTGCTGCTCCCACTAGTTTTTTCCAGTATGTCAAATCCTATCGCCCACATAGCACAAGTCATTCACGATGTAACGACATTACGGTGGCCAATTTCACTGTCTTAAATTTCATTTTTAATTTCTTGAAAACTAAAAGTAATTAAGGTAACAGCTATGAGCTGCAAGATGTTATGGCGTTTTAATGGTAGTGTAAACCATTGTACGTTAAGCAGGAGGCCCTTCTGACGCCCAACGTACTTACACTCTGGAGAGGCAAAGCACAATTTAGGATACATTGTCCACAATTGGCGTGGCTACCTTCTCGTGATTCCCAATAAATTTTCATCATATGCCTCTTGTGCAACCCAGTCGAAGCAGGTTCTGGCGATTGCAATAATCTACTTATTGCTTTTTGACGTTTAGGGGGCTCCTCCACCTGGAGGGTTCGGGGGACGGCCACAACGACTCTGCTGTCTTGCTTCACGTATTCCAGCTTAGGGTAGAACAGAACTTTGGGGAATTGCATTTTACTCCTCAAAATACAATCATCAAGCTAAATTTGCTAGAGTTTTACTGTTCGTTCTTCATCTGTATAGCAACAATGCTTGAACGGTTATTTTGTATGTTTGAGAACTCTCCAAATAACTCTTGAACTTCAACCAATCGCACTAATTTCATTGAGGAACATACCCTATTTCACATAAGCCACGTTTGTTGACTAAATAAACCCTCGTGTTGACCTAAACATTTCTCCTCGTATCACCAGTCTGTCTTGTGTCAGAAGTAAGAACAAGTGTCATGTGTCAGAAGTAAGAACAAATGTCTTGTGTCAGAAGTAAGAACAAATGTCTTGTGTCAGAAGTAAGAACAAATGTCATGTGTCAGAAGTAAGAACAAATGTCTTGTGTCAGAAGTAAGAACAGATGTCTTATGTCAGAAGTAAGAACAAATGTCTTGTGTCAGAAGTCAGAACAAAGGCAAGAACGAAATGTCTCCATTAAATAATTAGTTAGTTTACTGGTCGAGAGCTTCCTTTCTCTTGCCAATGCCCTCGCATAACCCTTTATGAAGTTAGTGATAGCATCAAAGTACCTTCGGGTTTTTATCTGTTTGTGTCTAAATATATCAAGTGATGGGTTGCATTATCTTTGATTCTTGAAAATCCTTGCAAATTTCCACGGTACTTTGGTTTGAAATTAGTTTACACAAATGCTCAAAGTGACGAATTTTTGTATGGTAGCATTTTTCTTTTAAATAATTGAAAATCCTTATGTATATTAATCTAATTGCATCAAGTCGTGATCTCCTCTACGTAGTATACATGGTCATCGAATATATTAGAAAGAATACGACACTGGGAGAGTTTTTAAGAAAAATCAGGAAATATCCATCAGCCCTTAGCTTGTACATCAAGGTAACATTTTCTTTTATTGTGCACCGTTTCCAGTTGCTTGATTTATTGTTGCCTCCATTTTCCATGTATGAGCGGTTTATTGACTACTTATTTGAACCTCCGTCTCAGTAAATTATTTTGCATATGCAGTGTTGTTGGGGATGGGTTTGGGGGGCACAGTGTTCTGCGTTTTTTAAATATTGTGGTGGATTGGAAGACGAATAAGTTGGGAAGTCCTTAGTCAAGTTAGGAGGGGTAGCAAAGGGGTAAGAGAGGCGTTGCAGTAAATTAGAAGCTGTAGATGGCTGTAGATGGCTGTCGGTTTGATACTTTAATGGTAGTAAAATGTAATCTAATGATGTAATAAGTATTACAATATCAAGCACCGTACAGCTAACTGCGGGTACCACAACTGCAGAAAATAAAACCAGTTTGGACATGGGAAATTTTTAAGTTCCGCAGGTAGGGAAAGATAACTTAAAAGCGTATATATCTACTCACGTCATGTGAGTGCTGAAACTATGTAATTATCGTATTCACGCAGTGGTATATATGAAAATGACACAGCCTTACCCAAATTAAAGGTTGCCTCTTTAATTCGGAATATAACAATTCTAACGTAAATCTCTCTGTAAATAATTAATTTTTCGTTTGATTATGTTGGTCTTTATCTTACAAAATTTCACACTTACGTTACCGTAGTCTGCCATTAACGCGGATTTATGATATGTACACACTGTTTTGTCAACCATGCTCTCATTGCCCCATCCCTTTCTTTGTTTTATCACTCGCTTCTCTTTATCGCTTATCTCCATTTCCTCCAGCGCTCCCTCTTCCCCATCCCTTCCCCTTTCCTTGCGCCACTCTCCCCCTTCTCTCCCGCGCCTCCATCCCTTCCGCTCTTTATTACCCTTCTGTCTTCTGTCT
>JAAAKM020006971.1:122271879-122308850 GCA_010016025.2 Alatinidae sp. Z8VKAUB7J3 | reverse complement strand
TTTCCTTGCGCCACTCTCCCCCTTCTCTCCCGCGCCTCCATCCCTTCCGCTCTTTATTACCCTTCTGTCTTCTGTCTCTGCCTGTCCTCCATCTTCTTCCGTCCTCTGTCTCTCTCGATCCTCCATCTTTCCCTCACTTGAATACCCTCCTTTCCTCTGTCTCTCCCTCTTCTCCATCTCTTCCTCTCCTCCGTCTCTCCCTCTCTTCCATCCCTCCTCCTCCCGCCTCCTTTTGTTGTTTCCATTTGTTTTTGCAAATTGTTTTGTTCATGCCCCTGGCACTTTCCGTGACAATAGTGGGCTACGGTTGAAATGCACCATGTTGAAATTTTCCGTTCTACGTTGATACCGTTATGCTGGAGGAGTTCAAATTTCATGGTGATAATACGCTAATGAGATAGACGGAGCAAAGACTTGATGACTGTCGACAAAATAGACGTTGGTCCTTGACGTTTTCACTTTTGTGGCATGGTGGCTTTAGTTGTCAGCTTCTTTCATACTTAGAAAATTTTGATTCGAAGATCCTTTAGAAAAAGCTTCTACGAAACACCTTCCTTAAACTTTGTACCTAGAAAGTAGAAAATTGTTTAAATTTACGTAATAATATTTAATGACAGGGTTCTTTAAGGAATCTGGTGAAAGGCTGGTTAGTCAAAAGTGTTTTCGATCCCCTATGAATACGAAGCAATTCACTCCATGTTACGGGCACCAATAATCCGATTACCAAGAATGTAAATAAAGAACTAGATCGATCAGATTTATTCTTGTTTGAGAAATTTACTGAAGCAGACGACAATAATTTGCTTCTTAACATTTGTTAGGATTGCAAACAACAAGACAGAAGGTTGTTGGTTGATATCTACTATCAAGAGGATCAATTCCGTAACAGTGGAAATGCATTTGTGCAAGACAGTTACGCAGAAAAAGCGGTCGAATCCAGGAAAAAACTACTCAGTAAAGCCAGGGAAAGCTTTGATAATAAAGGATCGCAAGTGTTTGCATTCGGAGCCGCGGTAAGTGTAGAGTGCCATATTTACAGTAGTGTTCCTACTTGTCTTTCTTGCTAGATAAGGAGCCCTTTCTGAAACCGTGCCTCGTCATTACAGTCGGTAATTTGGTACCTAACGTGCCTGTGCTAGGGTCAATTCTTCTTAGTCTATATCGTCCTTCATCCTATATATAATTGGTTTAATTTTCTTCCCTCTCTCTCTATCCAAGCCATTAGAACAAAGCATTTTACTAGGCTACCTTCTAACGTGTGTATAAGATGAACAAGAGAAGACCAAGTTCCTTTTTCTGCTGTTAAAGTCAATTTTCTGAAGTACCTACTGTTTTCTTTTATATTCTCAGAATCTACTGAGCCTGTATTATCGTTCTTGGGCCTTTTATGTGGAACGTATTCTTTTCTTCAGTTCCTTCTGTGCCCTAATCTGTCAGATCCTCACGTATTCCACGTTTACATCGCAAAAGTGTTTTCTTAATTGCGCTTAATATTGCAATGTAGTGCTAAGACACGTACCAAGCTAAAAATAATACTCAAATCTAAATTTGTCAACTAAGACGTGACTCTTGTAGCATAGTGCTCAAAATAATTATGTGGACGAAACAACCCCCTTGTCAGGTGCTTGAAGAGTAAACTTGATCCTCAGAAAATGATATTATCCCATTAAAAGTTATTACCTGCATCCCTAAGGACGTTTTATCTGTCACACATAAAAGTATATTTGTTTATGGAAGTTGATTGTATGTTTATTATTGCAAGCATGTTATTTTTAAGGATACTTTCTCAATAAGTAGAGCGCTATGCGATAAATGGTTTTGTACGTAACATACTGAAACATTCATTTGCGATCATTTACTTTCTCAGGATTTGGTATCCATGTACTGACTTGAAAGAAGTTTGTTGATGTCCTGCCCTTTGATAATCTTTGATTGCACCTTGCCTTAGGCGTCAATTGCCTACTACATTTCTCATATACTTTGTACAATTCTCTTTTGCACAAATTTTTATAGTCACTTGGTTTCTGCTGCGAGCGCTTCATCGTGGCTCATGTTATCGAAACCTCTTACTCAGTTGCTTTGTAAGCCAGTGGAGAAAATCGTATTGATACTTTGATTATGCAATCGAAGTAAAAGTTCTGAACTAGTTCTAGTCTCTCTTTACAAACGAGACTGTAAGCTGAAAGACGACCCGATAAAGACAACCTTAAATAGGGAAAACAATGTTCAAAAACAGGACTATTGGTAGATCAATTCCCTATTGTTCCTTTCAAATCATTACACTTGTTGCCTAAACTATTCCAGGCACTTAGTGTAATCTTAACATTGAAATTTTAGTCATTACGTGAAATGCATAGAGATTTCCGTCATTACGCGTAATGACCGAGTGAATTAACAAATATATGCTACGGGCATTTAGTGAAACCAGGCATTACGCGTAATGACTAAATCACGTAATCGCTCATGTGTCGCCAATCACCAAGGGGACTCGTTTAGGGTATTAGCAGAGCTACATTAATTTTCCAAGTTCTCCATCTGTATTCTCGTTACAACTAAGCGTAATTCCCAAGAAAAAGCAAAGCACAGTCCCCAAATTTGAATTCGTTTCTATTCCGGCATTACGCATGATGCCTAACAGTACATTTCAGTCGTTACGTGAAATGACTTGAGTGAACTAGTCATTACTCGAAATGACTGATTTCACTAAATGTCTGTAACATATATAGATTTGGTAGTGACTGAAAATAGAAATGTCACTACTCAATTGGGATTTTATAGCATTTTGAATCAACGTAGATTTAACTAAGGTGCGTTGCATCAGCTACCACCAACGTTATCAGCAGTTAAACATTAGCTTCAAAAGTTTTGTGAGTTTATCTCCTATTGTTTGTTTTCAATTTTATTTAGCACTTTAATTTTTAAGTATACTTTACTGAGTGATTTTCTAAAGATTTTGGTAAAAAGGCCTTTTGATTGCGTTTAATAAAAGCACAAAAGAAATCGCCAAGTTTTTTCCATTGAACAAAAAGAGAACAACATGTTCAATTGATGTTGTTAAAGAAATAAACTACTGAGCTGTTGACTAATACAAAGGCCAGGGTTTGTTGACCATCAAGACTGTGCTTTTGTTTCATACAAATAAGCTTCGTATGCTTTGAATGACCAAGTTGAGGTAATGAATGTCTACCGAAGTATAATGGCGGCTTTGAAAAACTGCATCTTCAGCATCGTCTCTGCAAGAAACCAATATTAACGGCAGTTTTTGGCTGAACCAGCTCTCTGTAAGTTTTAAAGGTTATGGCAAAGTAAAACCGCCTACTGATATTAAAGCTTGCCTATTTAGTAAAACTACATTGTCTTGTTTTGCTGTATCGTTGCATGAGAAACCGCTATAGAGGCGAGCAAAACATCAACAAATTCGTTACTGGATAACATAATGCTTGCTGAATGTTAAAGAAGATAGTATTAACACTGCATGAAGCTGCCAGGTTTCCTCCGCTCGTCTATGATATCAAGAGAAAGGACAAAGTCAGTATTATCAAGAATTGGGGGAGGATGTCTGATAGCAGAGGGATGAGAACACCTTATTCACTAGACACCTAGCTTGGTACTCTAGAGCAAGAAATATTCCCATTTAGTAGTTGCTACCAGTTTAAAACGTTCAATGCAGGCATACGTCTGTTTGGAGCTTCCGATAGTCCATAATTTCCAGAAAATGGGTGAGTGCGTTTAGTACATTTTATTTGATGATCTCACATATATATATTGTTACTATTACAAACCTTAGTGTTACAAATTTATGTAGAATTTTGATATAGGAACACAAAGTTTCAGGAATATTTATAATAAAAAAATAACAAAACTGGTATTGTAAATGCCACTAAGCACGTGAAACAGGTAATTTCAATTTGTAAGTATATAATATATCATGTTTCTCTAATTTGTTAATATTTCTGTTCTGTTCGTGTGGACCAAAACGAAACATTCAATATTGGCGCTTTGTGGTATGGAAAATATCTTAATGAAAAAAAAGATGACAAATGATAACATCTGCTTGAGGATAAATCACACAATTTTAATGTTTCACCTCAGCTTTTCCGTAATTTAAGGTTCTGCCCAAGAAAAGGTATCAATCAGGGTTTATATAATTATATCCACATAAGGTTCCTTATCTCTGGACAGAAATATGTAAAAAAGTTGCATTATAATTGGTGATTGATACATAAGTTATTATTATTATTATAGGTATGCATGGTATTTTCATAGTTACTGTTATATCAACAGCAATAAGACGACTTTTATCAATAAGCGAAACTTTATAAATTCGTTTTGGTTATATCTTAGAACAGTCTTGTACCTTTGTATCTCAAATATTCGTGCTCATCATCCAAGTCAAAATCTCTGTACCAGCATTAAAGTTACACAAAATTTGTGATTTTAACATCTAAAGTTGCTAAACTTTATTAGATTGGGTTTTCCTACTTCCTCAGTTGCTATAGGTAGGGATGAGCGGATACTGACATCAGGTATTGGGTACTGCCAGGGGTTTATGGTATCGAGTTCTGCCAGACTTTTGTTGCAATGGCATTGTTATTGTTTGCCGATACCGACAAAGATACCAGCAGAAACAATGTTAGCAATTTATCTAGCTTTTTGATTGAGTTTCCTGATGTGAGGAAGTTTATCCAAAATTGACTCTTGCCTATTTAGATGGAACAACAATGAGCAACTGAATTAGCAGCTTCAAGGAGCAGCATTCTAAGTAATCTTCGGGAATGTAAAATAGAGAGATTTTGTAATTGCTAACGAAGGATATCCTTTGAAATCCTAATAATATAAACACTTGCAACATAAATGGTATGAACTTTTAATGCAACGATTGTTAATAGCATGTATTATGATATTGCTTACGGAAAACAACGAAGGTTTGGCTAAAATTACTACCATTTCAAAACTAAGGACTTTAAAGCTACAAGTTATTTTGAAGGAAGGTTCAATATTGAGTCAGTATTAGACACCTGTTACCGGAGCACTAATTCTCATATTTGAGTTATATTTACCCCTCTTGTTTATAATCCGATTATTTTATTGATCATCGTGCTGAAAAAATTCTCTTAATACCTCTCGTTGAGAGTTTATTAGTTTCTTCCATTATATATTAATATAGGTACCAAACCTTTAAATGCTCTTTCTTACATTTCAAGGACAACTTCTACCTACTAATCTGGAAATGTCAATATTAATGGTCTGGCTATTTATTAATTATTACGAAAAATCCAGCTAAAACTTATCAACTGTAGAGTAAAAACTCAGCTACTCATTCTCCCATTTTTAAGGCACCTATGTATACATGCTTAATATTTGAAGGAATAAGGGCAAGTGTAAGAGAAATATGCAAGAAATTAAATGTAAGACTTTTCCATTCTGTACAGAACAGGTGACACTACTACGGATGGACTTTTGTATAAGTTTTTTTCTTTTGATTGTTTACCGTGTTATCTTTTTGCTGCACGATGTTACATATAACTTTATTCACAAATCTAAAACATGGAGAACAATTTTACAGGTCATTATAAGAATAGGGTGAAGTAAAAAAGGCCACGTTGAGGCTGCCAGTGGATTCGAATCTCCATTTTTCAAAGTTAATTTGGTTTGTGTGCAGCATAGCGCCACGACTGCTACAATTACTGGTAATCATTGTACAACATGATGAAATTTTGAAGTGTGTGTATGGGGTATTTCAAAAAATCACCCCAATAATCGTGACAGCACATTTCACTTCAATGGATAGCCTGCCTCAAAGAAAGGCACTTCGCAGGGATATATGATCGAAGCTTAATATGAGTAAAAAGCAATATTTAAAAATGGTCGACTTTGTTATTCTTGCTATTGTACCATATTATTACTATCAATTATATCCATTGTTTACAGGTTTGTCAATTTATCCATCAAGCGAGAGTAAAGCATGACAACAGGAAATGGCAACATTTCCTCACACCAAGAAACCTTCAAACGAAGAGCAGTTCCGAAATATCTGCAAAATCATAGGGTGCTATTTCTCACTTGGAGTTTCTTACGTTACTCTGACATACTTGTCTGCACCCGTCCAGCGGTATTTCTACTTGAGCAATTTCCAACGGACATGGCTTCCATTTGTATTCTTCATGTCCAGTGGTATTATGTCACCTGTGTTTGGGCATTTATCGGACGTATACGGTCGTGTCAAGCTTCTCAAACTGATGTTTTTTATGGTCACATTTGTAGCATTATGTGCAGGCCTTGCTCCATCGTATACATGGTTTGTATTTCTGTTTGCACTCTGTGGTGCATTTCGACCGTTGTCTTCTGTTATGATATCACTTGCTAATGAACTTACGACTGCAGAAAATAAACATTGGACTGCGCTACTACCAGCCTCTGGAGCTGTATCAAGCAGTTTAGGTGGTTTCGTTCCTCTATTGTTTGATCCAAACAAAGATTGGAGATTCACTTTTTTGGTACTCATGTGTCTGCCTAATTTGGTTGGGATAGTTAGTCTATTAAACCTACAAGAGCCGTTAAAACCTTGTCAGCTTAAGTTAAAAGGGAGTAAAAATACATCTAATAGGGAAACTTTTACAACAGAGGAAGACTATCGGCCAAGGACAGATATTACATTTTCAAAATCGCTGAGAACAATTTACGACGATTTTTGCTTAGAGTTTACTCTGATCATCATCATGGGGATTTTAGTCGGGATTACGTCGGGCCCAATCTATAATATGGCCAGCGAATTCTCACACTATGTTGAGAGGGCATGTATCAGAGCTTCCGATTCTAAAGTTGTGAGTCTGAAGTGCTCAGATTTAAAACTTTTATCATCTTTTGATATTTTTGCAGCAATGCCTCCACCATTAATCGCTGGATTGTTTCTAACTCTTTTGTCTCCTGCAGCTAAATATCTGACAATAGGTACTCTTTTAAAAGCTTCCACAGTAATACAGACTTTGATGATGATTATCTTGTATGCAAATGCATGTAATGAGAAGGAAATCCGCATTGTTGTTATTTGCGCTGTAGCTGGAATATGTACAACTATCTTTGGTAGTTTGCAGTTGTTTATTTCTGAGATACTGCCTCGTAATTGCAGAGGCTTTGGTTCTTCGGTATTAATTTTCTTCCTTCGTGTTGGCGATTATTTAGGATATGTTCTTATCCAGAGTGCAATGTATGAACACCTTAAAGCCGTCATCATTTTATTAATAATTATATGCGTTATTCAAACAATGATGTCATTTTGCCTTAAGAAGTCAAGAAATGAGGATCTTGACTGATATCACACGTTGTTTTTTTATAAGCAACTCCATTTTCGGCGTTAGGTTTCGAGTTGCTTAGCAATTTTCCAAAATCAGGCCTGGAGTTGCTGAAGTAGTTGCTTAGGTATCACCACAGGTTATCGTCGAATTTTGTTGTACTGTCGGTTGAGAAAATGCAGCCCCTGGCAGTTGTTTATTTAACACCTTCATTCCACTTACTGTGGTCTTAGGGAGGGTGGAATACAATTTTTCAGGCGTTTTAAAAATTGTCCCTCCTGAGTTTGAGGCCTCAAGTTGCTTAGCTTGTTGCTTAGATTTTGGACCAAATTGAGGTCTCACACCTAAGCAACTGAGTTGCTTATATAAAAACAACGTGTAGTTGGTTTACATAGAATCAAATTAATTTATTAAGTTAAATTATTAGTTAATAGATTTATATGGACATGTAGTGAGCTTATAATTTTCTGATCGACGCAGAGAATTTGGGATCAAGGGGGTAGGGAGTGCCCAACATTTTTACTCAATCGAGCTAGAAGAGAGGCAAACATACAGGGTGATGGCAATAACAGATAAGGCACATTAGGTATTGAAGAAGAAGAAGAAGAAGAAGAAGATGCTTTCTGGTTGGCTGTTCCAAACCTCTCCTCCATTCGCTCCATGAAAATTACAACCATTCTTGAGAAAAATTTAAAAATCATTTAAGGATATTTGGGGCTCACTTCAGCAGAATTTTTAAGAATCGCGAGGCTCAGGCAAATTTATGTAATTTTGTCTCACTGTCAGTCGTGTCAACGAGGAAAAACCGCCAATCAGATTGTCCCTTATGATCAGGTGAACCGACGAGTCAAGTCAAATTTTCCAAGAACCGATGCGATGTATGAATAATCGATGAAAGGCTAAAATTTGAGGTACGGCAAGCGCTGTACCTGGCATACCGGTTCCGCCGTCTCTGCGCATATCTCAAACTACCAAGCTGGCTATTCTTTAATAAGACATCAACAAATAAAAATTTGCAAACAATATAAATATTTACCATTGGTCTGGTTGAAACTAGGTACCCTCTGGGTCGACTTTTCACACAGAGCAGGGATACATGTGTGAAAGGAAAGTCAACCAGACTCCCTAGGATGGTGTCTCTCTTCAAATTCAGAGTAGCTCCGCTGAAAAGTAGTACCTTCGGTGCCGTTATCTATCAGTAGTGGAAGCTTAGGTTTCCTAAGGGCGCTGAAGGAGAAGGACACATCAGCCGACATAGGTGACAAGCTTGCAGCTTTCCCTAATCCCAGATATCCAGGCATTATCCACGTTTTCGGGATATAATAAACTGAGGGGTAGACTTAATGTATTACATTTTGTTGGTGACAAGAAATTCCTGAATAAAGAAACACTCGCAAACCAAGATATCAGCGCAGTATATTTGTTTTCGGGCATTGCTGAAAACTATGGTTACGTAAATGACATTTTCGGTATTCAAAATATTCTTTTCGGCAATGAAAAGTTCGAGAACGAAAGCAGGATCAAAGTCGGAGTCTTATGAGTATATTAGTCCCACTACATATTACAGGCTCAGGACCAATTGTTGTATACATCACAAAAGCCCATATTATACTTGCCATTGACAGAAAGCTGAACATCTGAAACGCGGGGTATACGTTATGCCTAACTGGCAAAACATTTTGCCGACCTCAAATTTTCAACTCAGCTTCATACTTTTATTCCTTCAAAAACTTATAAAGGGGGGCGGGGCATATTAAGCTCAGGGGTCGCAGAAAATTGAAATAGGAATAGGAGCGGTTATGACGTTGAAGGAGGATATCTCTTACTATATACAAAATCAAGTAGCCTCCACATTGTGTGTCGTGTAAACCTTAATTAGACATTTTATTTGCGTAATGTTCTCTTGATTAAAGTTTAACTTTACAATTAAATACAGGAGAAAAGTATAACAAGTCCGTACTGTAAATCCGATAGCCAGAATTTTTGATAAACTTGAGTTAAAGCTGTAATGGTTGCTTATATAATCTAAATTGCAATCGTTCACATAACTAGGGTAGGACTTATATTTCTGATGCGCAATTCATCAAAATTGTTCAAGTAACGGCGATCTAAGGAGGGCGCAGGTGACTGTGTGTAAACTGTTCATGGACGGCAAGCCGGTAAAGCATATTTCTCGCTTCCAGGAGGGTAACAACATATCACAAGCAATTCTATGCTTTATCATATGTGCCAAATATATTTAATTTTAACCAATAACAAATAACCAGGCTGAGTTGGTGCAACACTTACTTGTAATTGAACAAGTTTACCTTGCTTAGCGAGATTAAGGGCGCAATAACTTTACAAGTGCCAAGTGCGTCGATAATTATCAAACACCGGTGCTCAAGTAATGTGTTTGCTTCGAAGATGGTTTAAGGACACTTCTGAATATCGAACATAGAACTCCTTAGTTAAGCAGTGACAAGGATCCTTTCTTTATTCAAGCAACCCAATGCTTTCCTCGTATGAAGATCGTCGTTTTATTAGAAATAAGAGTAAGTCAAGCTGAAAAGATTCGATGCTGATCTTCAAATGTACAAATCTGCACTGCTCCGCCTACTTAAATTTGGTGCCAATCCATCGTTTACAGTGCTCCTCACGTTTTTGAAAACAGTAACCACTTCAAAAAGTCAGACAAACGTTGGCAAATCAGCCTGCCAGAAAGGCTTCGGTACGGCAAAAATGGCTAACAATAAAATGTTGTATCTGTCCTTATTCCCTAGAAAAACTGTAGCTGATGTAAACGAAGAAAGAAAATAGGGCTAATCTTCACCTCTTCTTGAAAATTTAGCAACGTAAGAACGAAGAGGCATGTGTAAAGCTCTTGTTTATGACACGTAGCTCCCCACCAGTATATCATAGGCCTACATAATAAATATCAAATATTTCAAGTGCAATTCGCTTACTGCATCTTAAAGGTTATTGACACAGAAATGCTTTTACTACCTTGCTTTTTAGCCAAGATGCAACAAATTGTTGGTAATGGTAGGTTATTTATCTTAACACCTTGAAGTCCATAAAAGTTTGGGATGTTACGCTTTTGGAAAACGGCAGGAACAATGAATAAACTCCAAAGTTATAAATTCATCTCAAATGAGAACAAATACGGACAAAGAAGTTGCTTCTGGGAGCAATGCTTTCTTTGCGTTTTCTCGATAAATGAGCTCTTTGCATGCTGGTTTTTCTAAGTAACGAAAACATATCTAATACGTTTAATCGAACGTCATTATTCTCATGGTAACTTGAACCTTCAAGGAACCAATGAAAATAGTTCGAGTAAACGAATATTCGAATAAACAGGGATTCGGGTTTGAGAAAAGTGTTATTTCAAAGTTTAAGCGTAGTACGAACAGAGTTTGAGTTACAAGGTTTATACTGTGCTTTAAACAGACTTTGGTTTGGTAATCTTAGTTTTGTTGACCGTTAAATATACATGTTAACTTACTCTGACGGAACGCTCTTATATTTCACAGCCTGCTGGCCAAGTAATCCTTTTGACAGTTAGCGATTCCTTCTTCCTCGATTGATGCTTACGGTACTTCCCTAGCCCTAACTTCTACTACAGCGCGTGTATATGGCCTCCAGATAGCAGCTGCGACACAGCAAAGTTTCTTGATTCCATTATATTTTCATCAAACTCAGTGCTTATTTCTCTCCTTTGAGCACATCCTGGATTGTACACCTACCTATATATGATTTCCCTACGCAACACGGTAGAACAATCTGAAAACCTTTATCCTACACAGTCTTTGTCCATCTTTTTTGGTTTACATTGATGTAATAACTTTCTGTGAATCATCAGCCTTTACAGACCTTAAATACCATTACCTTATGGTTATATCGTTTAGCGTAGTCTTGTATAATCGGTTTCATAACATTCCACCCTTATGAGAGTAGAGGAAACCAGATGCATTCTTATTTCTGTAATAGTTGGCTTGGTTGGAAGTCATGAGATAGCGCTGTGAACTTTTGGTATGTGTGAAGTCCAAAGCCGGTACACAGCTGGCACACCCCACACACCCCACCCCCCTCCAGATAGAGTCTTAAGTTTTTGAGATATTTGTTATGTCACCAGCTAGCTTCACTTGTCCAAGCTGCCTCCCATCTTTCATATTTGATTCACGTCCGATCAAGGTCAATTCATCATTATTGTCAGTGACGCATATCGCCGCCTTCGTGCGCTTCTCGTAAAGGCACCTGTGACACCGCGCACCTTATCATCGATTTTCATTTCCTTCTGTCATGTGCCAAATATACCAATTTTTCCAGATCTACACCCAGCCTGCACCACTACTTTCTTATAAGCTGTTAGCTTCTTCAATGCAATTTAAATCATGACTCAATACGCATTTTAACAAATGAAGTCCTTGTTTTTATGAAATACTGGGATTTCAAAACGGAAAATGTGAATATGTGAAAACTTAAACAGGCAATGGAATGGCTTTCTTTCGCAATGCTTAAAACAGGCGTAAAAAACGTCACAAAACATCTAGACAAAGCACGGAAAAACATCTAGGTTACAAGAAAAAAGTGTGTTTTTATATAGAAAAATGCATGAAGTGGATTGTTGATCTGTACGTGATCGTGGGATCACAAAATCCTGTAACCTTTGTTATTTCTACCTATGCATTCGTATAGTTTTATGTTTTGCTCTCGATCTTATCAATGAGGGCAGGTATTTTAGAGATATCTCCGAGGGTGGTAATTTTGGTTTTGTCAGATTGTTTCTGAATAGATATGACAAAAAAGATGTGATTCTGCCAAATATTAAATTTAGGTGGGGCATTCCTTGTTTCCGTGTGATACATTTTTCCTTGTAAAACACACTTTAACCGCTCAGAGTGGATGTTTCTCAGCGATGGCAGAATGGTTCAAAAAGGGAGTAGAAAAACGTTTCTACCGCAATACGAAAGGAAATAACATAAGTATATAAGACGAAACAAGCACGGAAATGGGCAGACTATAGGGTTTATATCAATCAACTAATAATGAAAAACCTACAATGAGTCGCCATAAGTGGGGGATTCTCAACGTTGTAAAATGTGGAGGTATAAACTCAGTACTCTCGGTTCCTGTAAAGGTAACATTCTTCCTTAAGGTGGACCTAATCGAGCCTCAAAGATTTCTTAAAGTCTCGTCGAAAGCAAGTGTAGTTTACGTTCTGACGTAAAATATTTTTACACAATTTTTTTCCAACGTTGTATAAAAAAGCCAATACATTGCCTGTTTTCGTTTTCATCATGTTTTTTTATTTGAAACAATACCGGAGGTGGCCATGAATTTAAGGAGGAGCAATGCTGAACGAAGGGGTGAGAAAAATTATTGAATATTTGTATTTTAGTATGTTCCAAACGTCTAATTTTGAGATCTGAAAAGGTTGATTGATAACCTATAGAGGGAAAACTCGAACACAAACCTGAAGATGTTCTGATCCATTAACCTTATCAAGTTCATTTTTTCTATAAGAAACCAAGCATAAGACCTAGTCCATTATTTTCTTAATTCTGAACTAAATTTTAGTTTTAAAAGTTTCCTATGGTGTTCCTTAATATGGACCCGGAACAAAGAAGAATTAAAGAGACAGTTTGATCTTATTTCATATCATAAACTTTATTTACTCCTTTAAAATAACATCAGTACCGTTGAAATTGAAGCGACATTGAAATACTCCACGTAAATCTTTAACAAAGTTCTCTCCTTTCACTTCTACATGATTTCCTCTATGAAGTATCAGTTTGGTGATACGAAAGTTAAACAAAGTGCTTTGCTTCATGTTTCTACTTTAAATGAGCAACAGCTGTACAGAAATGAAAGAAATGTAAACAATGATACTACTGCAAATCTGCATTCGGATGTATGATTCGAATTGAAATTATTCGAATGATGTAAAGTTTCTTATGTCAAACACATTCTTTTTTCTTAGTTCTAAAAGTTTCTCAAGTTGGGTATCTTGTACTACGTTTCTTATAAAGTGATTTCTTAGTTTTAAAAACGTGTACAAGGGGCCTAATCAACCATTTCAAACTGGTTGAGGAGCAATAGTTCTTCTCTAGCTTCTTGGATATAAGTAAAATTCTTAAAATTAGAACCACAAGTATTGATAATTCTGTTAATAAATTAAGCGTACCTGATACTTAAGAAAAATTTAAGTACAACCTGTATGTAACTCAAGGAGTTTATAGATATACCACCAGTTTACGAGAATGTGTTAATTTAATATATTTATGGTTATCATGTGATTAATGTCTCCTTTAGGCTTTACTACTAATTCGGACAAGAGCTTAGTTTAAAATTATTACAAATTGGGTTGGATTACAAGTTAGATATTTCTGAGATCGGGTATGCCTCCGAAGCCCACCTCTTAGTATAGGCATTGACAAGAACTTTCCCTGACTTAGAGATCATAATATTTTACCCACTTTGCAGGTTTGTTTACTGAAGTTGATCGTTTTAGCACGTGTGAATTTTTCGCCGGCCGTCCTGCACAAACAAACAAAAACTTTCTACTTAAAAAGACTGGGTTCGACCATTTGCACGATCTGTTCCTTCGCTGCTCCTTTTCAAACATGGTTGTTTGTGGTTAGAGGATCGCTTACACTAGAATTCAAAAGGAGAAATCAGATATTGATTTGGATTCTTGTGGTACAGGAACCATGGTGACGAAGAAGCGTAATATATTTCATGGTATTTGTAGTGTTATTACTGCTGTTACAAGAGGTATCAGCATTCTGCATGCAATTTCAATGCAATTTGTACATGGCAGGGCCGATGTGCCTTGATGTTGGATGGGGTGCAGTAATGTTGATAAATGATGTCTGTTGCTTGTTGTGATATTTGTGAGGAGAAAGATGAAGCACGACAAAGGAGTAAAGAAATTGATGCATGGCTTCGGAGGAAATCGGTGGAGTATCGAGCAACCCATCGCTTGCTTCTATTAGGAGCAGGCGAAAGTGGGAAAAGCACATTAGTAAAGCAGATGCGAATTCTGCACGATGATGGATTTAGCGAGAATTAAAAGATTATCCTTCTCCCACTATTATATCTACAGAAGAATTATGGGCTGGCATGATTAGTAAGAACAATAATTCCTATTATATTTTTGAACTTACAGCAGGCTTCGAAACTAATTTGATATTAGCATATTATAACAAATCAGTGAAATACAATACGTTTAGTAAATTGTAAGGAAATAAGAAGAATTTGATTGTACATTTATCAATCTTAGATAAGTGCACTAGGAGAAATGGCTACTAAAATTAATGAATTCTTGTCAATGTTAAGCAATCAGTCAATAACTAATAAAGATAACTCTGTTTAAAAAGATATTGCTCTGTAGAAATCGAACCTCGTATTTCATTTCTGTTGAAAAAATTTTGAACGACCAGAAGCAGATCTCTTAAGTAGGTAGGAGACCTATACCATAACAATTTCTGTTTACCTTTTGAGAGAATACTGGAATAATTTTTGAATAAACAGAAGATATTGACATTCAAAAATTATTATTAAATATTGGTGCCAAAAAATATAATAAAGTGTAACCTGCCTATAACGGTCACCGAAGGGACTGACCAATTTTGGCCGTTATAGAAGGGTGCTCAATCTGTCCAGGTTAGGTAAGAAAGGGGAAAGCGTTCTCCCCGCTACAAATTTGGAGCAATTCCTTTGCTGGCAGCTCCCTATTCGTAGTCTCGGTCTCACAAGTCGCTATATCTTTCTCCGAGTCTACTACAACCTGGATTCCGCATCTGAACAACGCTACTGCAGTCTCGTTTACTTCCTCACTAACATCAGTATCCATGGTAGTTTTGGAATTATCAGATAACCGAACCTCGACTATCTGAAATTTAATTATTAGAACTTTGATGATACGAACCTCGATAATACGAACCTCGCTTATCCGAAACTCGATAGTCCGAAACTTAATAATTGCCTGTAGAGTGGTACCCCTGGTTTCAGACTGAGGTTTACAGCCATGAAAATATCAACAGCAACCAGAAAAAATGACTTTTATCCTTAAGTGGCTTAAAGCCTGGATATGTGGTAAGTCCGTAGCACGAAAAACCCAAATAAGTTGTCATGATGGTTACTGTTTATGTGGGTGGATTTTGGTACGCGGGGAGGATAAATACTGAAAACGGCTGAAAGAGGATGTGGCCAAATGTACACATACTCACGAAACAAACAAACCCACATGAGGGTCCATCTTAAAAAGGGCCTGACTAGGAGAAAAGAATCGGTACCTAAATGCCAAATCAGGAACATCTCCGAAGATGCAGTATGCGCAAAGCAAACCACCGCAGCAGTTTTGGCGTGCTGTCTTCACCTACAGTGGCATTGTTGAACTATAGCCGAATTCCAAGTATGTCGAACTTGTGACCAATGTACCACCCTTGAAATGATCCGTTCAGGATTCTGAACTGATTGTCCGTAAGTGCAATCAAGGACCAAACCTATGTTGTATGTTTTCTTTAAAGTATAATAGTGTAACTGAGGTTTTAAGAAGGAAAAATACACTTCCAAACCTTGTTGCTATGCTAGTTCCTTGCAGGCCAGTAGCAATGTGGTAAGAAAGTAAAAATTGCTTTCTTACGTTCGAAGGCCCGGTCGCATTGTGATATTATAAAAATTGGCCGTAGAATAAAATTTTCGTGACGTCATCGCCTTCATATCTATTTCTTTTCCCTCTATCTTCGTTCTTTTGTTGTACGATAAGCAAATAAATTCCGATCGTTACTTTTAAGTTTTGATGCGAGTAGAAGGTATTACTAGACAGTCCACAAGGAAGATGTGAAGTCTGTTAAAGTTCTTTTCTCGATTGAGAAGTTTGGCAAGTAGCGACGTTTGTCAGCTGGTCGTACTATTATACTCTCTCTGGTCTGTTGAACCACAAGCTTGCTCTATCCACCCCCAACCAGTCTTTTATGTGAAGGATCAACTGTAGAATTAATATCCAGTGATGGAAATCCGACGCCCAGTAATGCGCTGTATATGGATTTACTTCAATAGAAAGGACCAGTTGCTCCTACAGCTTAGCTGATGTTGACTTGGTACAGGGAATTAAAATTCTACCAAGAAAATCAGATATTATGAAGTATCTTTAAAGACCTAAATCTTTATGAGGAGATGTTTCTGATTTAATAAATTTCATTAAGTAGGATAGCTTTGATCATTCGGCTTTAAGAGAGAACAGGGGGTACAACCATCTGCGTACATAATGTGTCTTGGAAGACTCTTTTTCACTTTGGAGGGAAACAACGAAACACGAGCGAGGCAAGTCTGTTGTAACGTTGGCGAAATAGAGTTATTTTTCTCAACAAAGGGGTTGAGTTTGTTAATCTGTTGAAAAACCGCTGAAGGCAAAGGAGCTGTTAACAAGACATAGAGCTAACTTTTCCATAAAATTTATCACTCTAATGCCTCATTTTCAAAGTAGTCGAAATGAGAATGATCTAGCATGGCTACCAAGTTCCTCTATAAAACGATTCTTGGCAATTCAAAAAAAAAATGTTTATCGAGGATCCAAAGTTAGTTGACACCAATCCCCTTTTCATGTTATATCTCCATGGTGTACTTAAATTGCCTTTGTGACGATTTAGATGATTAAATATATCGATTTGATGATTAAGTCAAACTGTTTTTTATAAGATGAAATCAGAAATAGCTGAGGTTTGATCCTGAATACTCAAAACATTATCGTCTGAATAAGAATGAAACTTTTTCCTTGAATTCGACGTTCAATCCTTTAGTGATTAAAATCAGTAATCCATGTCTTTTTCCCTCTAGATCTCCTCCCATTAAATCGTCTTTCTACTACCAGTTTCAGCAAACTGTCATGCCTGGTGTTGTATGCCATCCATGCACCCTTTTGCTTAAGTATTGTTGACAGAATGCACCTGCCTTCTTCAACCTTAAGTATAATTTCTTTATTTGATTTCCGTCAACCCAGTTTATCTTTTGCATTCTTTGCCACAGCAACATTTCACATGCTTCAAGTCTCCTTCCATCTTCTTTCCGCAGTGCCCACGTATCAGCTACACATAGCAACACACTCCACACTACTGTTTTAACAAACACAATTCTTCAGTTCTTCACTACCTTTTTTGTGCATAAAAGAACTATTTTGTTCAATAAAAATAGCCTGTCACGGTAGTGAATCTAAATATGCAGATGCTGGTTCTGTTTTTCTCTTTATCTTGTATTCCCGTTCTTTCATATCAATGACAGTGCTCGTAGCTTCTTCTTTTCAAGCAAATTTTGCATGCTTTGATTGTAGCTTTGAATTTGCAAAACGTTAATAGCAGAGTTACTAAAAATAGCGGCACTTTCCAGGCGACACTGTCTTTATAATTTGCAAGTAGTACAAAATGTCATCATACTGCATTGGATTTACGCAAGACAGTGGCTAGGCTTGCCTAGAATGGAGAGGCTTCTTCCTTCCACTATTCTGTAGCAGTTGTGGTAAATTGCTATTCGTATCATCATAACATTTGACAAGTTTTACTCTAGATGCCTGTGAAGCCGGCAGCGAGTATTCTGAGTCAAGCTAATATGTTCCGTAATTGTTCATTTAGTGAATTTGGTCTGCTCTTACGACGGTGCTTCCGTGGCAAGTGTCTTCACCTCCATACTGGATCTATTATCAATGAAGTATTGATCTTGAAGGCCCGGAATCCAACGACAAAGGTTCCTGGGCGGTTTAGCGAAGATGAAGTTTTTGTTTTGGCATGTTGACCGTGCTCGTTCTGCGCGTGCCTTGGTTGGGACTTGCCTTTGTACTTGTCGATCGATGGTATATTTTGCCACAGGATGATGCCGTCATTTTTCACTAAGCACCAAGACTCTCAGAGTGCCTCCTCGTGGTGACCGATGGTAACTGAAAGATTGTTTCCAGGTCAAATTCTGAGGGATCTCGAAGCAGTAGGGACCTTAAAGTTCATGGGCCAGATTTGTTATTGCTTAGCGCATGACATCCCTACGTATATATAATTATGAAATTTTAATTTTAAGTTTTCATATTTTTTGCTTTTAGTGGGACGAAAATTGCAGTGGAGAGTATCAGTAAGTGATACATTCGGATGCCTCACCTTATTTTCAGCGTCAGTGAGTAAGGACCGCAAGAGAAGCTCAACATCAGCATCGTTCACTTCATCAAAATTAAGGATAGAGCTGTGACTAATACCTTGTTGTGCCACGGTCGCGATTTTGTGAGCACCCTAAGGGTCTCGTGACGGTACGTCTCAACGTCAAAGTTTGAAATGAAAAGGTAGCTATTGTTCTAGGTGTGGAGTTTCCCAACCTTTTCAATGATAGACTATGATTGCAGTGGTGAAAAAGACGTTGAATGGTGAAGACGAAATTGAGTCATCTGTTACAATGGCGGGTGTCTTGCATAAGGCAATTACAGGCTTGTTGACTGATACACATGGGGAAAGTGCTTTTGTATGTAATCTGAAAAGGAATTAGAGGAACTGAAGTAACAAGCGCATTGCTCTCTTTATATGATTGGGAATCTTAAGTTTGCACAGGGGGACACTCAAACTACGACTCTGTCTTTGTACCTTTGTCCAAGAACTCCAACGATGACATAGAAATACAAAAATAAATAAAATTGGGAGGGGTCAAACGGAGATGTCGTTAAAAACGCAGTGAAATACATAGGTTTGATAGCACGTTTGATGAATGACCTAGGTTCTTAAGGGCACAGAAAGTGTCAGAAACACATTTATTAATATTATCCGGTAAGAAAAAAATTGGGACCTCCTCTTTAGTCTATATTAGAGTTAAAAACTTCATTTTCAAATCCAATGGCTATCGTTGAAGGAGTTTTGGCTTTCTTATAAGAACTCATTCCAACATCCCAGCAAAATAAGGTCACTAAAATCTAACCAGAACCTGATTGATTCTATATGGTGAGTGTGCAGTTGGTAGAGTGGAGTAACACACTCTTGTCGTGAAATAGCGAGTGCTCATTTCCCATTTAGAGTTTGATGTGTCAGCCACTCTTCCTAAACATCTGCTTGACTGACTAATCTTCACTAATCGGTCTGAAAGTGCATCTGAAGGCTTGTTTCATATTACATGAGAGGAAAGGGGGAAAAGGAAGATACGGACATACTGGGAAAAGTGAATCGCCACTTACAGCGATAATACAACTTCTACAAAAACCATACAGAAAGTTATGTCGAGTTTCTCACAGATTTTGGGAACGGAGTGCAAAAAGTACTAATGGGATTTACTTCGTGAAGTACTTCTTACCAAACGATGATTAAACTTGTAATTATGGGATGCTTTAATGGCATGAAGCTACATCTAATAGCAGATATTTACCTTTAAATTGTCGAGAGAGCATTAAAACGCACGCAAAAAGATTTCTTGATGCAGTATGTCTGACAGGCGATAAGCAGTCCCTGTTGACATTGACCTAGGCTCGCTGTATCGAACCTCGATCTAAGCATTTCTGCGTTCCACCCGTAGTATTGTGTAACGGCTTATGTCTGATGCGTGAAAGTCAAGGTGACCTTGCTCGCCAGGGAAAGTATTTTTAAAAGGCTAGATTAATAGAAAAGCAATTTAAGCTAAACGTGGATTTTAAATAAACTATTTCCAGAAACTTACCTTATCAGGCTTTGATTAGCAGTATAAAAACCCCCACGTATGTTTCATCCAATTTCATAAACGATTACTTTCATAAACATATCGATGTTTACTCTTTCTTACATTAACTAGGATATAGCTGTCTTTCAACTGTGCAACTGATCCTAACAACAATGATTCTATTTTAAATTCACCAAGCTTTCAAACTATTGTACAATCGTAGCCTTTACGAGCCTCACGTGTTAATGACACATTTGATCGATATGCACAAAATAGAAAAATGCCAACTGTGGTCGTTATTGATCAATACATCTCATCAATAAAGGTGTTATTGTTTTCAATGGTAACTATTTTAGTTTCAAAGGAACGCATGACGCAGTAGATATCCAAAGAGATGTTTTAGTTAGGTAAATAAAAGTAAGTAACTCGCTTGCTAGAAGTATTCTTTGTGTTCACGTTATAAACTGCTAATTGATGCTGGTTGAAGTAAAGGCAAGCGACACTGCTAATGGATGCTGATTTCAGAGAAGGCAAGCGACACTGCTAATGGATGCTGATCGCAGTGAAGGCAAGCGACACTGCTAATGGAAGCGGCAGCTTCTGATATCCTCCCTCTCTGTATGTAGGTATGTATGTATGTATGTATGTATGTATGTATGTATGTATATATGTGCGTATGTATGTATGTATGTATGTATGTGTGTATGTATGTATGTATGTATGTATGTATGTATAATCAACAGTTACGTTGCCCTACACTAATGCGTACATTAACTACTAAAGATTAACCCAAACATCGGGAATCAAGTTTTATGAAACCGATTTAGTTTACACACAACAGTGGTCAATCATCTTCATCTTCATCTTCATCTTCATCTTCATCTTCATCTTCATCTTCATCTTCATCTTCATCTTCATCTTCATCTTAACCTTCACTTTCACCTTCATCTCCATCTCCATCTCCATCTCCACCTCCATCTTCATCTTCATCTTCATCTTTTTTTCGCTATAGATGGATATTATATCTATTTGGAAGCATCGAACACTCTATATAATCAGAAAGCCAAGCTGATAAGCAGACCAAGAGCCCCCAAGGACAAATGCTGTATGTCTTTCGTTTACGTAATGTACGGGCAGTCAGTAAATACTCTTTCCGTCTACATTGCACCTTCCGGAACTCCAAATACGGGGGCAAGAAAAATTTGGACACGTTTAGGGGGAGCTAAAACTTCAGAGTGGTTGGAGGCAATGGCAAGTTGTGAATCAAATATAACACATCAGGTATGATCTTGTTTTATCACAGTTAGGTGAACTGTTGGTATAGTCTTAAACTCGCAGTGTAGTGCTTTATATCATGTACTCCTTTTGGGTGTTTAGGTCTATTATATATTTGATACTTTGGTGTATATTTGGTGTACATTTTTCTGCATAGTTTGGCACACAGGGTAGTGTACACATAACCCTAGCATGGGGGGGGGGAGCAAAGCAAATCTACCGCGCCATATCTTTTTAATAATTTTGGCCCACGCCTCTTAGGGTTTGATATTTATCTGTTACACACTTTATCATACCACTGAGTATTTGTTCTCCTGAAATTTTAATTAGTACTATTTATCTACGCCACTAGTAACATCCTTTTACTTTAAAGCCAAATACCATACAATTATAAAATATCAATTTCAAGGCTGGAAGGTTAAGAACCTGTATTTGTTTGACTCTCGCCAGAACCTATAAGTAGAACAATAAATGTGGTAAATGTGATTGTGTTCAACGAAAATGGTTCTGAAAATTATTACGATGATGATAGTGATTATTATCAAAATAATGATGATCTTTACAATGGTTATGGCCATGATGTATTATCACCAATTGGAGCAGGTGCTTATACGCATGCGCGACTCGCTGAAATAGATGTATACTTTATCGTAATTTGCTCCAACAATTGATTCTTGTTTAGAGACGTTTTAAGAACGAGATGCTTAGAGAAGTTTTAAATTCGATTTTAGACACCTCAAATCGGTTGATCAACATTATTTTTTATCGTACTTGGTCCATAAATTCTTAATGTTTGCTGATGATACAGTAGGCCACTTCTTACAAATCAACGGCCTGAGTTATCGGTAAAATGGCTGCAAAGATGAGAGAAGAACAAACATATTTCTGATCGAGGTGCTAACATTTCAAATTCTCTCTTCTCGATCATACTTTCTGAATTTCAATGGGTTTTGGACAGAAAGACGGATTGGAGGGCAGTCTTTCCTTGGTCGAGTCACATGGCGCAAAGAGGCTGGTCTCCAATTGCGTTGAGCTGGATGTCGATGTCCACCGGTGGATCATTGGGAGCTAATGTGGCGAGTAGAGAAATAGAGTATATTAACATCGAAGGTCACCTAGCTCAGTTGGTAGAGCGCACACCGCGAAAGCGTTATTCATGGGTTCAGTTCCCGGTGGTGACATATTTCCTATTTCTCTAGTGTTCTATTCAAAACAAATACTTTTCGTGACCACGAGTTTACAGCAGACAAAATGGAAGCAAAAGAATCAAGGCACTTTTAGTAAGTGTCATAGATTTTTTTCTAATAAATGAATACCTGTGCAAGAAATATAAACATCGTTAATGTATATGTGAGATATAGTCACAACGGTTTTATGATTTGTACAATGCATCAGTGTGTGTACTTTCTTACCAGATGCAAATCATACTGCCTAGGAAGTCAATTACACCCACAGGGGCACTAGAAACAAAGAATAAAGTAGAAAGTAGAAAACTTTGCAAGTACTTCCTTGAGGATTGTGTACAGATAATAAAACAATGAAATACTTGGAAAGATGCGCCCACTCTCACTAATCAAACATTTAATTCGATCTGATATAACTTAAATATGAAAATAACTTTGTGGGAAGATTAAGGTTTCACAGGACCCATCCCTACGCAAAGAAACAAAACTCATTTGTCCTTAAAATAAAGTAGTTACTATGTCTTGCTTTATAGAAGAATGTAGTGTGAATTGTTTTGTTTATACATTATTATTCAATATGCAGAAGTGAAGATCAATGATATTCTCGTAAAACTTCATCTATTCATTTATTAACGAAGAGGAAGCAAATTTGGAGAATCTTTTGTTCGTCGAAAACGATATTTATTCATGCAGTATTTGTCCGTTAGTCAGTTCACTCTTCTTTTTATCGGAAGCTCTTGCAATCAAGATCTTATAACACGCAGCTAAGTATTTACATGACATTTTCAAGATGGAAAGCAAATTCGGAGCTCCTGTAAGGTCAGTTTACTTGGCACATGGTAGTTTTGTTTTCCTGGTAGTGTTTATGATGACAGTAGAATGTACGCCGTATTACCCAACAAAGATTCTTGTGCAAAGGAAAGAACTTAAAATGACCTATATAGGACCTGGAGTCTGTGACATAAAAGTAGACATTACGTACAAAGGGCCATTACAATTTTCAACCAAAGGGAACGCGTCCGTGTCCATCAAGTGTTCCATGACAATTACAAATCTGTTTTTAGAAAAAATCAAGCTCTCATTGGATGGTGCTGTTATATTTGAAGGAGAGGGGGACGGTGATAGATGCTTGCATCCTCTGCTTACAAACAATTATTCCTGTCCTATAGTTGCCGGTAAGGAAATGAAGATATTGTTCCCCTTCAAATTAGCAACTCAAGACAACTCTGGAGACTACAACATGCTGCTTCACCTCTACTCAATGATACCAGGTAACTACATGGCAGAACTACATGCTTTTACGTACGTGAAGGACAAAAAGATTCCTATCTTTGGACTCCGTTTAGAAGCCTATTATCATGCAAAGGTATGAAAAGCTACAGAATGATCTGAAACGAACAAACAACTTTATAAAATAGAACAACATAGACAATCAGAAGAACAAATCACGGATGCAATGAAGTACTAAACAGATCATATCAAAGATTAACTCTTTTTCATTTAACATATTAGCTGACAAATAAGTTTTTCAGAGGATTTTCAGAGATTTTAAGCGTGTGAACGCATCCTTGTTCTGAACACAGAACGGATTGATTTTACGTTGAACTCATAAAGCAACTAACGAATAGCCTATTGAACGAAATAGTGTAAACACATTGTACTGAAAACCTTTTTTCGTCTGACACTCCTCAGTATACCCAACTGTATTTTGAGAAAGCCGATCAGAAATTGGACTGCCTGAATGGCTTGTGTTTTTGGACCAATCAGCGTCCATTACAACAAGATTAATTGAATAGGCCTAGCGAGAAAACTAATTCTTTTTGTCTGCATAGTAAAGGTTTTCTCGTGAGGCCTATTCAATTAGCCATTCAAGTAGTCCAATTTCTTATTGGCTCCTTCAGAATACAGTTGCGTGTACTCTTTCACACATTCTATTTCGGTCATTCTGACGTTCGTACTCTGAGGAGTGTCAGACGAAAAAAGCTTTTCATTACAATATGTTTACGCTATTTCGTGCAATATTCTTGTTTTGTACCACTAACAAACTATTTGATTAGCCTATTATACAGTATTGCCGATAATCTGAATGTAAAACCACATGGACTGTACGATAAACTGAAGCATCGATTTAACTGAAACACTTGATGAAAGATGAACCAGACTCACTAAAGGATTAATGAACACATGGACCAAATAAACTCTACTAACAAATAGACTATCGACAACTGGATTCAATTTACGTTCGACTCATAAATCAAGCAACAAACAGCCTATTTCTCTTCATTGTCAATAATCTGAATGTACAACCACATGGACTGTAAGATAGACTAAATCATCGAATTAACTGAAACACTTGATGAAAGATGAACCAGACTCACTAAAGGATTAATGAACACATGGACCAAATAAACTCTACTAACAAATAGACTATCGACAACTGGATTCAATTTACGTTCAGCTCGTAAATCAAGCAACAAATAGCCTATTTCACTTCATTGCCAATAATCTGAATCTGCGAACATATAGAATGTAAGATAGGCACAGGCATCGGATTAACTAAAACATCTAGTGAGGATGAACTCGACCAACTAAAGGATCTATTAACAAATTGACCAAATAATCTCAGCTACAGATAGACTTTCGACTCAGCAATAGAAACTGTCGATCAGCTTACTGATCAGCTAATGGGTAAGCTAACGGTTCAGCTAATGGATCAGCTAAAGCATCAAATAACGGATCAACTAACGAAGCGGCTAACGGAGCAGCTAATGGATAAAATAACGGATCGACTAGCAGATCAAATAACAGATCAGTCAACAGATCAGTGAGTGATAAACTAGTGGATCAGTTAACGGATCAACTAACAGATTTTTTAATGGATCGAATAAGGGACCAGTTAACGGATCAGCGAGTATCAAACTGGCAGATAAGTTAACGGATCAACTTACGGACTTTCTGATGGATGGAATAGGGATCAGTTAACGGATCAGCGAGTATTAAACTGGCGGATGAGTTAAGGGATTAGCTAACAGATTTCTAAGGGATCGAATAAGGGATCAGTTAACGGATCAACGAGTATTAAACTGGCGGATAAGTTAACGGATCAACTAACGGATTTTCTGATGGATGGAATAGGGATCAGTTAACGAATCAGCAAGTATTAAACTAGCGGATAAGTTAATGGATCGACTAATGGATCAGCTATAAAATATCTATTAAAAGTGTACAACTGCATGGTTATTGCAGTAGGACGGTAGTAGGACGGTTAATATTTTTCATTGGATTGGATAGTAAGCCGTGGATGTCAGTTTTGATGTATTTTAGTTCTAGGAATGTAACGAGAACACTCATCCCTGAAAGCAAATATAATTTTTGGTATCTTTCATATTAAGCTGCAGATGTGTGGTATTATTCTGACCCAATAATGATAATGCTAATCATCCATGTCTTGTTATTTGATTATCTTTTCTGATCGACTTTACAGATTCTCCTGGTTGACTGGTATTTAAAAATGTAACAATGTGTAGGCCTATAAGAGAGTATTCAAATATATACATATACCTTCATACACAAAATTAACGTTGAACATTAATTAACGTTTTTACAATTAAGCCACCTTTAGGTAAGCATTACATAAATTTAGGGAAAGAGAAAACACTTCGGCGAAAGGTGTCTTTTTAAAAGTACTTGGTTTTAGTTATTTATTAACACATGCATTAGTTAACGATGGCACTAAAAATTGTTTTAAAAAAACGTTAATTGATATCCGCCAAAGTGCATTTTTAGTCTGAGAAAACGTTAATTAAATCAACGTTAATAAAAGCCGCGTTAATTCGTGTACACGTTAATTTTGTGCATTAAGGTAGTTGTTTGTTGTACAAAACAAGAATATTGTACGAAATAGCGAAAGATTTTCTTGCTTTTATGTGGACTGACTCCAGAACAGCTAAGTGAAAGAGACAGTCCACATAAAAGAGACAGTCCACATAAAAGCAAGAAAACCTTTGCTATGCAGACAAAAAGAATTCGTTTTCAAATTAGGACTATTTAATCAACCTAGTTGTAGTGGACACTGATGGATATAAATACTTATTAATTAATCCCCTTTACCCACAGAGTGGAGGAGAAACCGCAAAGAATTGACCCTAAAAATCTTCACTTCGACTCTGGGGCAAGATGGTTCAATTGTTGAGGTGTTTCTTTACGCATCACGAGGTTGTAAATTCAAATCCCCCTAGCTAACTAAAAAATACAAGCTATTGGGGTAATGCGCCGCTCTATGAAAATTATTTATAAATCTATGTGTAATCTGTGAACAAAGAGATTTTAACAATTTCTAAAGAGAAGCATCACCAAAACATACAAGGTCGCGGACGACATTTTTGGCAATATAATTAACAAAGATCTCCAAGAACTATCCACCGCTCCAGTCTGACAAGAACAGTCTCGAGCTAGCCCGGTTAAGTTACAAATGGTGCGATAAAACTCATAGTTTGCAAGGGGGTCTGGACCCCCACCTAGAAAAATCAACTCCCACCTACAAAGACAACCATCACCTAGAACCCTCAAGGCCAACCCCCACCTGGAAGAAATTTTTGGGCATAAATTTCCAAAAGTTCAAATTGCCGCTTTCCACCAATAATGTAAATAGAAACGGAACACTAATTTAGAGTTCTTCCTTTGAAACATTTCATCACTTGAAAGGTTACACAATGCCACTTCATTTCATTACTTGAAAGGTTTCACGATGCCACTTCATTGCGGAAAAACCCCAAACGCCCATCTTCTTGAGAGAAAAAACTTTTCTTAAGTTAGGTGAACCAATGTCTTTTTCTTTGCGGGCTTTTGAGACATAACGTGTCAAAAAACATTGCCAGGTGTTCTTGGTGTAAAACCATCAACAACCAAACGCTGCCTTCTCACAAAAAGCATATTGAGTGTAAAACTTTGAAGGCAAATGTTGGGCGTCCAACTGCTTTTACTGAGGAGGAGGAGAAGCAGTTGGCAAATTGTATAGGTACTCTCTGTAAGGTGGGTTTTAGTCCGACGGTACTTGAAATTCTTGATCTTGTAGAACAATATGTCCGTAGAAATAACTGCAAGGCATTTAAGACAAGGAAACCTGGAAAAGACTGGTTCTATGTATTTGTCAAGAGGAACAATTTATCAATGAAAAAGGCTGCAATAATAAGTTCGGTACGAAAGTCAGCAATGACAAACCCATTCGTAGTTTATGATTTTTATGAACAAATTAGCAAAATTATCAAGAAGAACGAGCTGGGTGTAGATCAAATATGGAACTGTGACAAAACAGGATTCCTGAGTGATCTGTCGAAATGTAAAGTTGTTGGGATTAAAGGAGAACCGGCATATAAAGTAACGTGTGGAGCTGGAAGGGAAAATACAACAACACTAGCCGTTTGCAATGCAGCAGGAAAAGCTTTGGATCCCTTCATTGTAATTTCCGGCAAAAATTTACAATGTACATGTCGAGGGGAATGAGCGTTGCCAGGTACTTTGTATGGGGTATCAGAAAAAGGCTGGATGACAACTGAACTTTTCGAACAATGGTATGAAAAATTTGCCAAAATTGTTACAGTTCGACCTCTTCTTTTAATTTTCGATGGCAATCTAACTCATGTTTCATTGGACGTTATTGAGAAAGCCCAGGAGGAGAATATTGTTATCGTAAAGTTACCTCTGCACGTAACAGATATGTTACAACTGTTGCATGTGGCATGCTTTGGCCCACTTAAGCAATTGTGGGAGAAGGAGTTGAATGCTTGGGTCAATGAATTCGGCACCAGGGAACCACTTAGAAAGGCACAATTTGTTAACAAGCTTTGTTCAATTTGGTATACGGGCTTTTCAGATGCAAATATATAAAAGGCAGGATTTGCTGCAACTGGCATTTTCCCGGTCGACAAATCAAAGTTCCCGATAACACAATTTGATGGCACGCTACTTCACCGTTACAACAACTGGGTGCAGATAGGTAGACCACAAGAACTTTTAGAGGACCTAGTGCCAGGGATACATATGTCAACACCCCAAAAGAAATCTCCCCAAAAGCGGAAGTCACCTGTAAAACGGTCATCACCAAAAAAGGTGGAGGCTAAGAATCAAGGGTGCGAATGTGGGCTAGTGGAAAAGCTTGGCTGGAAACCATGCGAGGCACCAGCATGTAAAGTGCGGGTCCCAATCTGGCACTTGGTCGATGACAAACGGAGCAAAATAGAAGTTTCAAGGACCTCATACTCGAAAAGATGAAGGGGCCAATGGACAAGCTTAAACCAAAAAGGTGTAAAATTGATGTAATGACAAAAGTTATCATGAATGACGAGTATTCGGATGCCATTAAAGCAAAAGCAGCAGTTAAAGAAAAGGAGAGTACCTTAAACGATCCCAATGTCACGAAAGACGGTGAGCAACAAGGGAAGGAGAAGTCAGGGAATGATTGGAGTTTCCCACCAGTTACTCGGAGGCAGGCTAAACCTACCTAATATCTGTGTGGACAAGTTTGAACCCACCGGCATTAGAAAAGGACGTTGTAGGGAAGTGGTACGCTGCATGCTTTAAGGGGAAAAAAGTGGAACATTTATATATGGGGAAAGTTAAACGACGTTTTTTATCCAAGGAGGGTGGCCCCACGTCTGAAATAGAAATGTTGGAAGTGGCACTGTTTTAAAAGCTGTACCGAGTCATTTACCACGGAATATCAACATTGTCCCAGTTTTTAATGTGATTGCTGGCCCCCCCCCCCCCCCCCTTTGTACAGCCATTAAAACTTATTCACTAACAATAAAGTTAAATTATTGCAGGAATATAACTATGACATAAGTAAAGCATACATCACCTTTGCCATTGGTTCTTTCGTTAGCTTAATCCAATTTTGTGAGTAGTATCAGAATAATACATTCTTATAGCTTTTAATCGTAGATATTATCATATGCCAAGTTGATTTATTGTCCTGATTATGAATATAACCCTCTAGTGATTTTGAAAGAGATAATTAAGTGCTACTGAATGGTAAATTACAAGGTAATGATGATCAAAGGAAAACAAATTGGGCTCAACTGTACTGGCACATTGTTGTAAGATTAAGCAAGGAAACTACCGAAATATGAACTCTTAGGTTGCAGACATTATCCCATAAAAGGAGAAGGCAAAAAGTATGCATGAGTCATATCGGATTAAAATTTGTGGAAGATCCTCGCCAAATGTTTTATGTTAGGGAAGGGGGAAACTGAAAATTACAACCTAGGGTGTCAGCACTTGTAATCCATAAATGAGAAAGTTTCAAGTCCTCTTCATGTTTAGTTATGGGTTAATTCAAAATCTGGACATTTGACTGTGTCACAATGAATGTGTGATGTGACGTTCAGAATATTACAATCTCGAGTGACTTTAATGGTGTTTTAAGGACAGAAACGAATCACTTTATTTAGACGATTGATATATTTATAAATATATCTTAATGACTGAAATTGTGCAAAATAAGACAAAGAACTTAAAAAGTTGTTTTTATGATGAAGAAATATCCCTTAATTTTGTATATACTAACTTTACTTCTGTTTGTTGTTATTTATAACTCAGCCATACATACCAGTTCTTTTATGGTACAATTCAAATTTCCCTTTGATGGAAATATCTGGTGGTTGGCCTAAGCACTTAGTTGATACAACAATAGTACAAAGTAAATGTGCGATCTTATAAATGTACATGCCACGCAACACTTAGGCTGTAACATCAAAGGCTCTTTATGGTATCATCTAAAGCTCTCAGTAATGGCTCTTTTTATCGAGAGGCAATTAAACCATCACTGAATCATATCTTTCATGTTGCAAGCAGTACTATTGGAAAGAGACAGATACTTTAAGTAATTACAGACTTAAAGCAGCAATTGTTAAAGTGCGTAAAAATTCCCCAGCACTGTGTAAAAATTACCCCTTAATGTTGGCTAATTCTTATGCACTTTAAATCTAGCATGATTTATGCACTTTTGCAATTATTCAAACCAATTATAAAGGATACTTTAGATAATGGGTTTAGGTATCAAATACACAAGAAAGTTTACTTACTTTGCAATTCAGATGTTTTAAAAATGAAAGTTTCTAAAAAGAGCATAAAAATCACCCTCCATTACTATATAACTATTTTTTTGCCAAGATCAACATAAGCCAGTTTGTTCCTTAATGTTAGCAGAGTCAAATAGAGATAGTAAAGAGTTAGCAATGACTTAACAATTTTTTAACATGTGGTGTAAAAGTTGAATGTCCGCTGATCGATATTTCTTATAAGCTTATCAGCCTTGGCTAGGGGTATTCATGAAATCCTATGGGAAAGCACAGGTACTGCCAAAGCTATGTACTGCCAAAGCTATGATGTGTGCAGTGCGAGAACTATATACTATTAAGGTTTGATGATGTTATTAACTGATGACAGAATTCTGTGGACTTTCTCTGAGAGAAATGTCTTGTTTGTTTACTAAATATTTATAAGCGTATAGTTATTGTAAATATGTCCAACAAGTGACTGCCTTAGTAATTTCACTCGTAAACGTAATAGACAGGCTATGAATATAGTAAAGTTTAGTCCAAAACTATACTGAAACTTTGTGCTTTTGCAATTGCAATTTTGTTTGTCAACAGAAAGTCATCAACATCAATTGAACAAGTGGATCTGCAGCAGGAAAGGGAGCTACAAAAAAAGAGGAGCAGATTTTCTAAAAAGGCACATACAAGGAACAAAAGTCAGAGACAGAACAGAAGATCTGGCAGTGGGAACGTTTTGGTTCAGTTGAGGAGAATCCATCTGTATCAGAAAAAAACATTAACTTGCAAGGGAGGTGTATCAGGGTGGGTATCACCAAGTGGACCAGTTCATGAAGTAGACTTTTTTAGATCGTTTTGGGACAGGGAAATAGTTAGAAATATCTATGCAGAGACAAATCGATACGGAGATCAATTCAGAATCATAAATCCGTCCCCCATTCCTCAGAAGCCTACAGATAGTGTTTCCCTGGAGGCATTTATAGGACTCAACATAGTGCAAGGTCCAGCCAAGAGGCCTGGTATAAAAGACTATTGGAGTGGAAAACCATGGCTGAAAAACCCCATGGTACTAAAAGATGTTTTCCATCCATGATTATGTAAACGTACTTGCACTGTGCAAATAATGCAGATATCACACATGACAAACTTGGGAAAGTGAGGCCAGTCATTGATAAATTAGCTGAAAACTTTAGACCAGCCTTTGCACCAGGTCAGTATATATGTGTGGATGAACAGATGATTGGTACAAAGTGCTGTGTATCATTTTCGCAGTATATCCCAAAGAAACCGCAGAATATGGCATTAAAATTTTGATTCTGTCAGACAGTAGAAATGGATATTGTTGTAGTTTTCAAGTTAACACTGGAAAAGTTGATGAGCTACAGAGGTTAGGCTACCCTCAAGGGTTCTGCATGACCTCACAAAAGATTTTCATAACAAATGGTTTCACTTGTTTTTTCCTGAATCTCATATCACATTCTTAACTTCTGCCTCTTCCGAGTTCTCTCTCCTTATCAAAGAAAGCCTTCTCCTTGCTAAATTTAGGCCTAATTTGAATGGAACAATAAGCTCATTGGCACTTTCTCTTCTAATTTCTCCTATGAGGCACTTTCATTTTCCCCTTGTTATTAAGTATATTGTTTATTTAGGCCACTGCGACCTTAATTAAATATTGTATCCACTGTTAAAGTTTCTTATACTCTGAGGATGATGTGATAATACATCGAAAGCTTGGCTATTAAATATAAGGCTTTATATGCTCAATTTAAATCTTCAACATGTTTCATATGCCGATTCTTTGCTGGGCTTTGTATTTCATTAGCAAATTACATTTTCCACCTGGTAAATCAATTGCAGATATAATTTCAATTGTATTTCAACAATTTCAACAAGTTATGCAATGCTTTGCTTAGAGTTGGACTTTATTTTGTTGAACTGTAAGGGTAAACTTAATAGGTTACCCAATTGGCCTAAAGCCAAAAGCTTAAGATGGCTTCAAATGAGGTCACATTGAATAGAGAAGTTGGGAAATTTGACTGCAGTGCAACAGAAAGATAAACCGGATGTACTGCTTTATCCACCATACATGGGAACACAAGCATAAATATTCCTTCTACTTCAAAGAGCGCAGAATCCCAGCCGAAACTCATGATCATTTCTGACTACAATAAATTTATGGAAAGGGTGGATCATTCAGATCAGCTTTTGTGTTACTACACAACTGGCATGAGATCATTGAAGTGGTGAAAGAGGGTTTTTGGCGGCTACGTGAGTTAGCCATAGTTAACACTCACACTGTTTTCAAAGAGGTAACTGGTGCTACAGTAAAGCAAACGGAATTTCTAGAAATGCTTGTTCTACAATTGACAGAAGCATACTATGAGAGGGAAACCAATAGGGATGATTTTATCCATACACGGTGTGCTGGACAACCCTCATTACAGCCAACTTCTCCATTAATTACATCATGAACAAATGGGCAACACCCCATGACAACTGCAAAAGATACTGACATCAGAAGAACATGTAAAGTTTGTGGCTACATCAAGGGATGCAATGGAAAACTGTCGAAGAGCAAAACAAACAATTCCTGCACTACTTGCAATGTTAATACACATACACACACTCTTTGGAATATGTACCATTCAAGGAACTGGAAATAACATCAATGGATAAGAGACAGTGCAGGAGACTGCAGAGACTGTGGAAGACCTGACAGCCAGACGCAATGCTTGGAAGGACCACAAGGCCTGGACATACTGGCAAGTGGGCCTGCAAGTGGGCCTTCAAGTGGCCTTGCTGACATCCTGGCAAGACTCTGGCAAGTGGCCCTACAGGGAATGTTGCAAAGGGGTTGGCAAGAACTCCATCTTCTGCTCAGGCTGCACTCACTGGATCCACAAAGCATGCAGTGGAATTCCTGGGTTACTGAAGTCAAGAGGAGTCAAGTCAAGGGGAGGACATTGTCACCGAAACATACGATCTTGAGTCTGACTTGGACAGATTAGCTGATGTTTTTGTTTGTCAAGGTCAGCTTTGGTAAGGATTAGATAAGGAAGTAAATTCCTCTGTTTCATCAGTTGGCTTGACTTTTATTACTTCCAAGCCAATTTCTTGTGCACCTTGACCAGTATGCATGAAAGCAATCTCCTGGTAGCAAGCAATTTCTAGTCAGTGTGAGATAGCACTTGCTCTTCCTAGAAGCCGTGGTCTAGTCGCTTTTTGGATGTTGTAATTTTTTTCAATTTATTGGAGACCAAGATCCAGTGGTACAGAAAGCTAACCGCAACTTGTGCCACTTGTTGCTTCTTCATGCACCCAACCGCTGCCACCCTCACGATTATACTTCCATGTTAAACCAAACTCAACATAACACCAAGTGAAGCTCTAATTAACTTACCTGATCCTTTTATCAAATTCTGCCTGGTCTAGAATATTACTTCCTAGTACTTTTGTAGACATTTCCTCTAGTAGCTGAATGTATGCATCAAAGTCAAATTTCTTTGGCTTGGGTAAATCCATCCTTGAAGGGAGCTCAGGAGGTGACTTTTCTTTCTTACCCTTAGAACTTGTTGGTGATTTGAGCTTTATTCTAGTTGGCTCTTTTACAGGACCAGAATCAACAAAAAAGGGCAGCTCTGCAATAAACTTAGGATAAAGATGAGGTTAGCATCATCTTAAAGAATCTTAAGGAGCAAGTCTATATGTACCACACCTAGAATTAAACTGTTATTGGTGAAATATCCAATATGTTTTGGAGAGTTTGGTTGTATCTTCATGGTTTTTAAATCACTAGATAAATATCAGAGCTACTTGAATAATAACTATAAATATGTTTTAAGGTAATTATAACTTTAGGCACCTCTTAGCTCATGGGTTGATTAATTCTGGTTTCCATTGAATCTTAATGAAGTCACAGACTCTATGCAACTAGCTGTGACCATGTGTGTGACTATGACCATATCTCTGACATTGCTTTACATGGAACATAAGCCGCCATGGTCCAGTGGATAGTTCACTTGTTCTCTATGCTTGAGGGTATGGGTTCAATTCCCCGAAGGGCCATTGGTGATGACAGGAAGGGCATCTGGTCTTAAAGTGCTCAAAGCTCCAACAAAAGTCTGATCTATATATGGGCACCACCCTAGCCCCTATCAAGGGGAATACAAGGCATTAAAACTGATAAAAAAGAAGTGTATTTGCACTAGCTGGATGTGAAACTTTAAAATTTGCTGATTGTAAAAATTCTGTAAAATAAATTTATGAATAAAAGAGGATTATGTAACAACACCTTCAATATTATGTAGCATCTTATTAATATGTTTCATGCATTTTTATTTGTGTGGATAAGGTAGAATTCAAGGAACATTGCTAATTTCCCCTTCTTGGGTCTCTAACAGCTAACCTCAGTGACATACAAACTTGAGCTACCTTACTAGTTTATACAAACCTGGCCAAAAACACATTGAAAGATCTTCTCTTACAGCTAATTACTACACAATTTTTGCCATTAACAAGTACAATTTCTTTGTCACTAAAAATTAAATCTGCCCTTTTACAGCAAGAGCAATACCTTTATACATATACCATCAGAACTAAATCTAAAAACCACCATCTCTAATGTTGTTGTAACATTATCCAAGAGCAGTGTTAACATGAAACTTGTATGTGTTAAAATTATCACCTGGTCCTTTCCTTTGACTATACAATGTGCTCTCCCCTTGCCTGACATTGAAGAATTGTTGCTCAAACAGGTCTCCAATAGTATCTGCAGTAAACATAGAAAAACCTTTTATTAGATATGCACATACTACATTAACATACCTTGTTAATAATACACTCAAAACAGAAGAAATTGCTGTAAACAACCAATGAAATAAAATGATGAAGTTATCAAATAATCTAAATTATCCAGAAAATAATAGCAGGCCATAGCAGACTGGGGCAATGCCACTCCCCTCCCAATCCCCACATATTCTAAGAAATATTGATCTTTCAATTCATCTAAATCTGTAATAAACATGTGTGAGCAAGCCATTGCAGATGCTATTCATCTCAAATAGATTGATGGAAAATATGAAACTGATAAGGTATCACGTATTTATACATGAGTAGGCAATATATAAGAGCAATTCCATTAAAACAGAGACATGATAACAAAAATATAAATCTCCTTTATTTAAACATAAAGGGCCTAATTCTATCCACTTGCAAGTTTCTTGACATGTTGTTATGTTATATAGAAACAAACTGCTGATGTACTTTCCTTTTCTAATTCAAGATATGGCATAATTAGTCTATTGACAGAAGAGGAATACTAATATTTATCATATAATTTGTATGTATTTAATATAGTAATTCAAAAGGAGAGTGTGGTTTGTTATCAGTTCTTTCCTTCCCCTCTCACCCACAAAAATTAATTGGATAGCCATGTCCTCACTAGCAGGGTGGTATTACGTACTTAGAATATTCACAATTCATCAATAAGTACCTAGCCTATACAATGAAAATTTTCATAACATTATCAATGGTAGACTTCTAGAGATAAACTACGCATGAATTCAAATAATAACAAAATCTAGAAAATTGCCTAAAGTCCAATAAATATTTGAGTTTATTATTTTATATTAATTTCAGGTAATCAAATTGCACATTTGCACAAAATGTTTAACTATCGTAACTTATTTATTTATTTATAGAAGAATAAAAGCTGGTGTGTCATAAAATAACAAAATACACTTACATTTGATAAGACAGGCTCCTTTGCCAATGCACCAAAATATTCTGACTAGAAGGTAATAGAACATAGTTATGTATTTTCCTATGACAACAAAGCATATGTACAATCACATCACATACGGACGCCCCACCCCTTGACTTTGGTGGCGCTCTTTAAATTCGTACAAAAAATGGAAGTCAGCAATGGGTGAATGGCCGCTACTCTTGGTAGCTTTCTACTACTTATGCAACTAATATATATATTTCACTGTGATGTCAGATTAACTCTACATGCTAGACTATATAGCGCCTAACCAAATTCAAATCAAATTCAACAATCGCCTATCAGTCTGGAATAACTTCAATGTAGCATCTTGACAAACAGTGCCATAGCTCCCGGATAAATTTGCACACAGTGATCTCTCAACACATTGTAAGTTCGTAGATATGTTACATATCCCAGAAAAGCATGAAATCTGAGTTCAGTTACCGTACCATGTAGCCGTAAAGGTCCTTTGGGTCCTCCAGAAACATTTTGTTCAACAAGCCCTCAAGATGTTTTGGCACCATATTTTGGTTATAATAATTAACAGCTCTCTTTTTCATCTCTAAGGTGGGCTTCTGATCTTCCTGGATATCGTCGCTAGTTTTATCAGCGGACTCCATCTTTCATAACTGACACAATACTGCTTTCACCTCGTGGAGTAAATATATGAGGGCTACCATTATGCCATCAACATTTCACGAAACTGAGGTTTAAGTACACCATTCGTTTCCATAGGATACGAAACCTGGGCACAACCCACTGATCTCTT
>JAAAKM020006971.1:122238327-122240483 GCA_010016025.2 Alatinidae sp. Z8VKAUB7J3 | reverse complement strand
ACAGCCACACCAGGTGGCACAAAATTAACGAAAGAACAATAAACCCAGTTTCAGGGTAAAACCAAGATTACTCTCAGTCCACAAATTAAAATATACAAGCAGGAGATCAGTAAATTCACCTGTTTCTGGTGACAGACAACACAATACCTTCATGTTCAAAACTGGTCTTTGTCTAATTGTAGGGGAACGGGGGACGATTCTTTACGTTTTCCCTTAAAGCTCCCTGGTAATTGCTATTGTTATTAGCTTTTACTCAAGCTCTTAAATTTTCAATCATGGCATGAGGCAAAGCAATTTTAAAGCAGTTCAAGATTATGCCATCAGTGTAATTATTAACATTGTAACTAAGAAACAGCAGAAGGCAGATTTTTATACAACTGCACCAAAATATCAACTGACCACGACCTAACACATCAAACATAGGTGGTGAATTCTTGACTCTTCCCACTACTTATCATCCGCCTATTTCTGGCTGATCATCAGGGCATACACCACATAAACATTCTACTATCGCTAAGAATCTAGTAGAAGACGGTACTCTGGAAAATTTGTGGGAGTGCATTTCTCGTATACGTCAAATTTCACGTCAAAAACGTACGGAAATAAAAATGGGTAAAGACCGACTGCCCCTTTCTCCTCCATCCTTAAAGATTACTTGGCATCAACTCTTTGTAAATGATATCAAGGTGTTGTGTAGCCCGCCCAGCAAGTAAATCCCCATTCACATCGTCAAAAATAGATTTCTCTTTAAAATTATTGGGCAACAATTACACGGGCGTTTGTATAATACAAGTGAATCAGTTCATGTACGAGGGGAGGTGACGAACATTCGCTGCCCAAGGTCAGCGGTCTTCTAAATCACGAGTGAGATGTCTGCTCACAGTTGTGTGGTGCTTCCATTGATCTCCTTTTCTTTATCGAACTCTTTCTCCAACTGGATTTTATCGTCGACTGGAGTAATTTCCGATATTCCACTGTAATCAGAATACTTGTAGAAGTAAGACATGATGGCAAAGATGATTGTGATGACGCCCATTAGACCTCCATAGAGGAACATTTCCTTCTCCTGCGAATTAGAGGGAAATGGGAAATGCGGTTGAATACAATATCAGATTGTGGGGTGGTAGGTTAAAGGGGGGACGACTTAAGCTCAAAAACAGGGCCGACATTAAATGGGATATGACGTCAAGACGACCAATAGAGTAGGATGGAGAGAACGATTAACAGCGACAAAGGAATCGGCTGCAATGTATCATAGGAATATTAAGTGCAAGAATAGATAAAATGATTATAAATAACTGCGAGGATAATCATGAGAGAGGAGTTAATACGGAAGAAAATGACAAAGAAATTACCAAGAAGGAACAAAGAGAGAAGCCGAAGGGAAAATTTGCGGAGAAATTAAGCAAAAGAGAATAATCGAGGACTGATGGAAGGCCTCGAAGTGCTGAAGGGTTTTGATAGTAATGAACAAAAAAAAGGGGTGATCATTGTGGCACTGCAGAAGTGTTGTTGGAAGGAATGGAAAAAGAGGCGGAGAGAGAGATGTGTATTTTGACAGAAGGCGTCATTGTTTAATATATTTAATATAAAGGAAGACAGAGTGAAAAATACAAAATGAGAAAGTGACAAATTAAGAAGAGAGTATAGAGAGAAAGAATCAAAAAGGGACACGAAGAGAAAACCATTTTGCAACGTACGAAGTGGAAAGAATTGACAGACGGAGACGAACGGACGGAGAACAAGACTAAGGAGAAGCCTTGACAAATTGTACGAGAATTTTGGATGAGAAGGATCGATCATCTGTAAGACTAACTAGAAGAAAATCGGTGGGTTAAGATCGAAAGATCGAAGAGGCAGGGTCAAGGATAGACGATGAGGAGGATAACGGGGATGAGGAGGACGAGGAGGATGAGGAGGATGAGGAGGACGAGGAGGACGAGGAGGACGAGGAGGACGAGGAGGACGAGGAGGACGAGGAGGACGAGGTGGACGAGGAGGATAAGGAGGATAAGGAGTATAAAGATGATAAGGAGGATGAGGAGGATGAGGAGGATAAGCAGGATAAGGAAATGAGAAGGATAAGGAGGAGGGTGATGGCGATGATCACCATCATCATCGTCAACTATGTGCAGCTCGTCGTCATTGCTGGACCG
>JAAAKM020006971.1:122225827-122233327 GCA_010016025.2 Alatinidae sp. Z8VKAUB7J3 | reverse complement strand
GGGGGAAGCAAGAAGTTCTAACTTGACCAGGTAAAACTTTCAAGACGTCGCTGTTCTTAACTCAAGAACAGTTTTCATCATTTTTTTCCCTTAAACTTGTGTTTCCCCCTGATATCATGCCACGTGTGCCGTCCCGCCTCCTTATCTCTAACTAAAACGTAGAAGCAAATATTTTCCTGGCTACCACAGGTTTTCATCCAGAAATAGCATAGAGGAGTAACAAAATTCTTCAAATAAGTCGACGAGACCGGAATATCTTGTATCAAAACCAGTTAGATGACCAGTCCTATGTGTTTACAAATATACATTTTTGAGAGAAATTGTTGAGACATCTAAACTTTGCTTTCATATTGCTTCACAAAAGATTAGTTTTCGTTTTGAACAAAGACTTCTCATGGATCATAGTAGGTGATCACGTTGTTGGTGGCTTTAATCTAAAAAGATACCGAATATAAATAAAGATCAAGTATTACGCGCTTGCAGACTACAGAAAAAAACCCCTTTTCACAGGCTTGCAGTAAGTAGTATCATAACCGTCATAATCATCATCGTCATCATCATCACTACCAGAAGTAACAGAAGTGGAAGTAGCAGTTGCTGTAGTAGTGTAGTCGCAAAGGTAGTAGCAGCAGTAAGAACAATTCTTTTTATAGTAGCAGTAGTGGTAGCAGCAGTGATAGAAATAAACAGTGACGTACGCAGAATCTTTTCATAGAGGTGGGACTAGACAGCTCCAAAATGATCCTTGCCAAAGTCATGTCCTCCCGATGCGTCAGACTTAGAAGGGATTTGCTTCTATGTGCTCATTTCGTCACATTTAAAAATAAGGCTGTACTCATTGCAATCGTTTCCTTTTCCTCACAATTTCAAGAATTTGCAGGGAAAGGTTGGGGTATGGCGCTTTCCCCCGGTATGCTAGTAGCAGAACCAGTTACAGTGGTGGTAAATATAGCAGCAGCAGAAGTAGTGCCAATAGCAGCAGAAGCCGAGAACGTAATCGTCATAATAATCATCCTTATCAGCCGTTTATCTAAAAGGGTACGCGCAGTAAAAGTCTTCCTTGTTAACTAAACCTCATTTACTCCTCATCAGTAGATAGTATCGTGCTAAGAGACAAAGGAAAGGTCAAGCGGGTTTAGAATAGGTTATACTTAAGATATTACAAGGACATAGCTGGAAGTAATAGCATATAAAAAAGAAAATTGCATGAAACTAGCCGTATATAATATCATCGACAACCAACTTCAACTTTGAAAATGACACAAAGCAGACAAAGAACGGAAGTCTATGTAAGTATAAACTGTCATTACTGCTCTTTCTTAAAGTATGCATCACTAAACAATTGTCAAGAGTGAAAGATAAAAAGCATTAAAACTTATAGAGCAATATCACTACCACATCAGTGATATAAAGATCAAGTCATTCTTTGACGATGACATGATGAGAATGGAAGAGTCACCTCAAGGCCTTTCTATTCTAGCTTGTTAATTTTAAAAGGAGAATAAAGGTTATGCACGACAAAGACCTTAGCAATAAGGTGCAGGCTCAGCAGAGGGCCCAAGGGACCCCCCTTCCCCCTTTTCACCAACAATATTCCAAAAGATATATTAAATGCGTTGTCCTTTTCAGCTGTTAACTGGCCAAAGGCCTAATATATATGAGGACGAATAAAAAGTTTTCCAAATGAGTCTAAAGGAGGCCCTAAAGTCCCTCGGGACGTGCCTACATTGCACATACCGAGGATGTTTGTGCCAAGAATAGAAATTCTTGCATTCTCTTGTGATTATATGTTAACAGATAGCTTTAAGTGCAAGATAGACCATTCACTTATATGTTCATCATCATCGTTGTCCGTAACCATCCGGCCGTAGTTACATGTTACTGAATATCTATTAAATAACCACCTGGCACCATCTGCTCTGGTAGGGTACATTTATACCTTATTTTTGGTGCAAATGAGGTCTTAACCCTCAGTTACATGGTACTTGGTAGTTTTTGATACCAGATTTTGATACGAGAAATCATTAGTGTTTCATAAGAAATAGCAAATACAAATGGAAAGTCATCATCATAATCGCCTCTTACTCTCACTATTTAAGTTTCCTCAGGATTCGTTTTGTACTCCATTTCCCCCTTCTTTCTAAACTTAGACTAATGTTACATTTCTTTAGGTTCTAATTCCAGAAATAGGAAAAAGTTCAATTTCTCTGAAATTGTTCTAACAATTTTGGCGCCTCCAAATTGTTGGTAGGCTTAATGATTGTCCAATCAGCGGTCGACAGATTTTTGCTTCGATCCCTTTCTTTGTTTGCGAGCTATCATAAATGATGCTTGAATATTTGAACAACTCGTTCTTTGCACGAGCCATTCTGATGAGGGTGCAACGAAACTGGTCAATGGCATTTCACTGATGATTCCGTTATTAAATATTATCTACAAATTTTGTAGTACCAGGAATCTTTTCCGAAAAAGTTCAAACATTAGTAGAATGTTGCATGATAGTCAAGAAAATGATCTGAGCGGATATACTGCCATGTTGAACCCGTTTCTCTGTACAACAGCTAACTCTTAATAATATCCCTCTTGAATACCCCGCTAACCTGTAATACCCACTAAGCTCTGGACTTTGCATTTCAAACGCATAAACATTTTCTTATTCTCCCTTTTTGATGGACTATGGTCAATCTAGCATTTAAGCCTCAGTTGCACGGGGCGAGAAAACGTTTATTTCATTTAGCTTCTGATACCAGATAGGCTTTTAAAGTTACAAACATTGCTTTGGGAATGAGCTATCGTTTTCTGGAGTAACTCTAAACCCAACAATTATGTAAGTGCAACATCGTGTAGTGATTTACAGCTTTTCTGTATGCTGTCCTTCTAAAAAAGACGTGGAAGATAATTTTCAGATCTTTACTTTGGTATAAATTCTCTTCTGTTATGCTTTATAAAATCTAATAAAAGTACTCTTATAATAGCTTCCATACCCAATATTGGATACCCATCGACCGTCATTGCTTTAGTCTGCTGTATAGTTACGAGATTGGCTATTAACTACCCAAATATCACCAGTACGTTAATAGAGATATTGACCAGGGTCAACTTGTATTCTTGTTTACCTCGTTACCCATATTAAGCAGAATAAGATCGTGGGTATTAGTTAAGACTTTCTTCTGAGCTTTTGATCCTAGTGTTCAATTGTTTACTACGAAATTGTTCATCCCTGTCATCAAAACTACAATTAAGGAGATAAGATGTTATAAACAGATCAAATGATTTCTAACAAATCAGTCTCGTTTTAATTTTTTATCAGGCATATAAAGACAGTTAATGCTGGCAAATTATTCTTTTGTTAGTACGAGTACAATATCATAAACTGTGTTGTTTTGTAACTGACATCCTATATCGACCGTTTACATAAAAGTGTAGGCAGAAGGAAATCTTTTCGCCATTTTTATTAAAAAGTCTTGTTCTATAATAACAACTCGCATTATTTCATTAGAAACCTTGAGATTATTTTTTGATATTTGACGGCCTTCTTGTGCAAACATAGAACAAGTCTTTTTCGGACTGATGGATGATTATATTAAAGAAGTAAATATATTTGAAAAAGTCCGTTTGTAATACAAATTTTAATATAGCGTAAAGTAATGCATTCATGATTGCTAAACATTTTTGACAAGCACTGGTCACGGCAATTATCTGGAGTGGAGGAGGAAAACTTTTTGCGAAAAATTTATAGGATTTAAACATGTCGTTGAAACTTAGGGATGAGTGGCCTTTATTGCTACTCATCAATGTAAACAACCTGGAGGATTCTTTTAATTAACCCCGATTACAAAGAGGGGACTCTTCTATACCTGTCTTTGTATTTATTCTACAAAATGTTTACAAACAAATAATATATAATAATATATATCATTGATTTACTTGAAGATGGACAACTTATAATTTTTGAAAGAGGTACGAAGTAGTATGGTTAGCCGAAGAACTTTTTGCTGAAGTTAGGATATGGTAATATTGAATTGATCTTATCTTCCCAAGGCATTCTTCAGGAGGTTGGAGCTCAGGAGGTGGTAGGTCAAAATATCATAATAAAGGTATGTGCCAACTACTACCATCAGCTTATTTTAAACGGAAGATCACATCTGCTTACTCCTTGCCAGTTGGTCGATTATTTGTCTTCAACGTTGTAATCCTCATGACAGCCATAAGCACTGCAGCCTTCTGTAGTTTTAAGTCAAAGTCTTACGTGAAGACACACTGCTCGTTTTCTAATGATCTTTAAAGTGCCACTTGATAAACGACGATCATTCATCAGCTGGCTTAAAGTGATAATAAAAAGGAACGATTTTGCCACAATGCAGGCGTAACGTCTTATTGTTGTCAAAATTTTATCTAGTGATACTGATTACCATAAAATACGTTTGATTTACATTTAAGAGTAATTGCTGGTCCAGTTATGAGCGTTTAAGGAAGCACCAATTACCACTGATATAGTATACGGTTATAAATGGATGGGTAAATGCGCATTGTCAGGAAGGAAAAAAATACGAAGAAAGAAAAAAAGAACCTGTACCTCAAGTAAGTGACGGATTTGGAAAGGTGATAATGTTTGGACACATCAATATCAGAATAAGTTTTTGGAATGATTGGGAACAAGTCATTTCAATACATCTAATTTTTTAAGCTGTTTACAGAGGGTGCGGCACACATAATAACTGCCAACTTCATTCTGTTGTCTATACTATTTCTGCGTTGTCTGATGTTATGGACAAGCCAGCTTATCCTGTAATTTACCATTAACCCAAAAAGTAAACGCTGGATCCGTTGAATTAGGACGCACATGTACCTTATGGGCGGGGTAGGTATCCTATAGGGAATCTATGAACCAAAGGGCACTTTTACAGATTAAGAAAGGGTCACCGACTCTCGTCCTTTCCTTGTACTATTAATCGCGAGCTTATGCTTCAAAGTATCCGAAAGTGGGTAACTTGATGTTAATAAATTCCAGATCAAGTATTAGATTTATATTATTTATCCAGTTCCAAACTTTTAAAATGCAAAGGAAGCGGGTCAATACATGCCATGAAATTCTGAAAGCCATTGTTACTTCTTACATAGAAAGATATGTGTCACAGGTCCGATCAATATGATAATTATAATCAAAAATAAAACCCCGCAGGGCAGAATAAAGGTGTCATATTTGAAAGCAATGTGAGTCTTGACTTTCGAGTAAGAAAAAAAGCCCTAAAGAAAAGTGTAAAGAGCTGTACGAAAAAACTTGGATTAATTTACATTTATGTTATCCCAGCTTTACCTTTCTGATCAGCTTACTCGAAGAATTACTGTGTTCTGATTTTAATGTACAATATCAATGTTGCAATGATTGAATTTGCTAATTGTTGCAGTCACTTATTCCACGTAGAATAAAATGTTTTCATTGGCAGTGATCTCTAGCTTATTCCAGAGGAAAAAAGCTATCTAGGTATTTAGAACCCTATTACATCTATTTTTCATTGTTAACTTATTTCATTATATGGATTGTTAGTTAAAATATCTTTATGGAAACAATAGGGAACGGTTGGAAGAGAAGGATGTCCGTAGCTTTCATAGATACTTTTTAGAGTTTTGGAATGCAGACGTGACGTAATTATTTTATGCCATTTGGTCTGCTATGCAACCTAATGGATCACAAAAATAAGACGTATTTCTGAAATGAGTGTCTACGTCTCTTATTGAAGCATTAAAATCTATACCTACACATTAAGATCAACATCTTGGTTGTTTTTCTTTTCTTTTTTATTGACTGATATATCAATATAAATATCAGTATAGAAAGAATAGAAGAGAAATAGAAAATATTTCACCACCGAGGATCAAACCCGTGACGCGCTCAATCGTGGTGTTTGCTCTACCAACTGAACTAGGTGACCTTCGATGTCAAACATTGCCTATTTCTCTAGTCACGCGTTCGATCCCTGTTCGATACCAAAGGAAATTGTCCAGAGGGTCAAATATTATCTTATATCTAAGAAAAGTTCTTACTGCCTGTGAAATTGTTTCCTAGTTTCAGAGATAGTGATTAAAGTTCTTCTACTCAAAGATTGATACCTTCAATACCATGTAACCTACATAGGCGATGGTGCTTAAGAGATACTGTGGACTAAAATCCCTTTACAATTTGGTTCTACGCACAAGGTGTAGAAAGAGGATTGCAAGTGTAAAATCAAACACCGATAAGGCAGCCATCACATTCAGGACGAACAAATGTCTATCGTCATGTTCATTTATCGTTAATCAGGAATCTATTACAAGAACGTCTTAATTAAAATAATTTCTGGTAAAGATCCAAACAATTATCACATATCGAAATCTTTATTTCTTACGTTATAAGCCACAATAGCAATGCTGTGGTAAGTAATAGGAACTTTCCAGGACCATTTATGTAAAAAAAATAAACAAATTTTTCTTCTTTGACGTATGGTTGTAATTCATGGATCATTCCTGAACCACAACCATTGGCTTTTTTTACCCTTTTACATACGTCAGCAGTCTAGTGAAAACTCTATCAAACAAGATGTATCCATCTATTCATAAAGACGTAATTTAAAGCTTTTTTGCCGTTCCACACTTCATACACTAGTGGAAAAGCATGCCCGCAGTAACCTTGCGGCAAGCATGGGAAAGCGGATGAACCACGACTAAGGTCAACTGTTTCGATGGCGGACCCAGCAAACCCCATAAAGGAAGCAAAGCCACTCCCACCAAGGGCAGACGAGGCTCTCAGCTATTCAGCAACCTGTCTAGGAGAAGAATACTCGAAAAATATAATCTGCGTCCAATGTTCCTACTGCCACAAGGCTATCTTTAGCACAGGTAGATCGGGTCTCCTGGTGTAGAGGGTAGATCTTGCCCCGCACAAACAATTTTCACTTATTCATGTCCCGGTCATTTCGACCAACGCAAGCCCTACAGTTGCGCTGGCCCTGGCAACTATGACGCATGAATGACGACCGAATTCCTAAAGCTCATAGACAGCTCAAAGAGGCCTCTCGTCCTAAGGGACGCCCACGTCTACGTTACTACAAAGACAACCTAAAGTCCATCATGAAAATGTGCCAAATATATTCCGCACGATGGGAAGAATACTGCCTCCACCGTTCCTCTTGGGGGAGCCACTGCTATGCTGCATCCCAAAACTTCGAAGATAACTACATTGCCGAAGTCAAAATGAAAAGGCAAACGGAACCTTCAAGTGTATCAAGTGCAAGAAATGTCTTTCCCAAATCGGCCTCAATTCGCATGAAAAGGCACACCAGCGTCGCAATGCTCATCAGTCGTAGCGACGGGTGACTCCATCCATCCATCCATCCATCCACCCATCCACCCATCCACCCATCCACCCATCCACCCATCCATCCACCCATCCATCCATCCATCCATCCATCCATCCATCCATCCATCCATCCATCCAAGCATTCAATTCAAAGCTTAGGTGGA
>JAAAKM020006971.1:122188432-122225727 GCA_010016025.2 Alatinidae sp. Z8VKAUB7J3 | reverse complement strand
CCATCCATCCATCCATCCATCCATCCATCCATCCATCCATCCATCCATCCAAGCATTCAATTCAAAGCTTAGGTGGAATTTACCTATTCTGAAAAATAGAATAAAAAAAGATATTTACACAACAATGTATATACCGACTATTTCACATTCTATCTTGTTCTTGTAGATTTGTACCTTCTCTTTGCGAACTGAATTTGAGAGTAAAATTTCAAATGCAAAACAATGGCTCTGACAGAAAAAGGAATAGTATATTAATACATATTTTTAGACATATCGTACATCAACAACAAAGTTTTATTACAAAAGGGAGGACAATCTCATACAAGTCGTAAGTGAAATATAATTTAGTGTGAGTTTCCAGCACAGCTTCTTATACTTAGGATACTAGCTGTTCATAAGGAAATATGTTTGTACCTAACTGTCCACTTCGTCGGAAGTCGTTCATGGAAGGGCGTTTCACATTTCAGAGACCTTTACTTTGTTAGAAAGAGATTCTTACGAAGACATGATTTATATGCATAGTATATCTTACGTACAAACAGGTTCCACGTTAACTTCTTTTTTCTACCTTACACTTATACATTGGTGCACTTAAAAGCTAATTTAACTTGAAGTTAGCACTTTTAGTAATATCAGTAAATGTCTTTTAACATCTGAAGCATCCTTCTTAAAGGGAGAGATCAGTTACTTGGCAATCCGATATCTTTTAAATAAATCAATTTGGGGATATGTAGAAAAGCTACCAACTGTAGAAAAACTATGGGTTGAGACTGCTTGGGTAATTCTTTGTAAGAAGTGGTCAAAAGTAGACTTGGGATATGAATGATGCCCATATATACCACTATAGTGGTAGAAGCATTCGTGTTGCCCCAGACTGCATTCGACCATCTTCTTTTTCTTTTTAATGGTTCTTTTAGAATAAATCTCGATTCGGATACAGAAATGTGATTTCCTCCATAGCTTCGACAATAGTGATATTTAGAAGTTACACGATCTAAGCTTCCTAAGGCTAGGATAAATTTCTCATGCATTACTGTCCAGCAGCCTTACATTTTTGGTATTGTACCGTAACTAGCAGTAATTCTTAAGACTAATAATTTGTGTTGCCAACAAAATAGTTTAGAGTACTAAAGTGGTGACGTCATAAACACTTTTTGATGCATTCCAATTATAACTATGTCAAAGTGATAACCCTGCCACCAACTGCCCATATACATAATATAGCGTTCAAATCTCATATTAATTGGAAGAATTCGGCTCAAATAACAAGGTTTTGATAAGCTTTATTCAAAGTTTGAAAGAACGTATCTTGGCGATTGCACAAGATATCGTCGCTTAAGTTTAAATAGGTAACTATCTGAATATGGAAATAGCAATGAGTGTAAAATATCATCAAATTTCTGATATTCATTGAATTGCGACGTCATACTAGGTACTTCAGCTTTTCTGCATTTTCTACTAAACGTTGTTGATACACGCATGATATGCTATAGTTTATTCTGTCTTCTAATGCCATGCTGTCAGGAACAGCTGTCAGAAAACCGGAAATGTTGATATCAATAACAAACGTAGTCTTCAAACTTGATCTAAAAAAAGGAATATGAGATATAATTACTAATAAAGATTTGTTAAAGAAACAACATTAATATCGTATGAAAAAAAGAAGTGTTATTACGGTTCTCAATATGCAAAAATATCCAGCAAGAAAACTTTTAAAGGGAAGATTATGGATAAAAGAGCAACAAGAACAGTAAAGCGCTTTGACTATTTTGTAATGTAACTCACGCAGCTATCTTAATAATTTTCCCAGAATAATTTAATAGCTAAAGTAAAGAAGCTAATATCAAGACACTTAAAAATTTTAAAACTGAAAATTATTCCTGTTTTAGGTCACAAAATGAATCCCTAGTTATAGACCCTGATTTGGCAATAAGTTTGTTAAGGGTTTTCTTTTTGTTCGTGTGGTAGCTTAGGTTTTCCTAAGAGTACATAAAGCCGTCTACCACCTATGCGTATAAAATATTATATAAAGCTCAACAAATACACATTATCTTTTACGTTTCGATGTTATCTATATATATTATTTATATATAAAGTGCTAAAAACTGCGGTTAATAGGCAATGAAACTATATGAAAACTAAAAAATGTCAAGTGGCCAACTCACAAGCTTTCGGTTTAAAAGCCTTTTTCAAGTGTACAGTTGAAGGAACCGTTACCATTATTGATAGGGATCTGGAGACGAATTACTAGTGATTACTAGTAGTCCCTAAACTATCTTTTCAAATGCGCTTCTCGCTTTCGGCCAAATAATTGTTAAAGTATTCTTTTGTTTTACAAATAAGTATGGTAGAATTTTTTTAGGAATTTTATTGTGTTCAGTCTTTTATAAATATTGGTAACAGTTCTTTCAACTGTACACTTGAAAAAGGTTTTTAAACCGAAAGCTTGTGAGCTGGCCTCTTGGCATTTTTTAGTTTATATATATACATACACACAATAAAGCACACACAAGATAACTCGACCACACCTCTCCCTGATATGTGGGAACCATCTTATCCTTGCGTTTGCTGTAAAGGTGCGGTGACCCTTTGACGTTTCCTTAATATCGCAACTTGTTTAAACGGATCTAAAATCCTTGAATCGTCCATAACTGTATGTGCTTCCAGGATCAACCACAATTGTATAATTTTCTTCTCTTTTCCTTTATTAGCTGATAAAAAAGAACGCTGTCTTTTATAATATCAAGAACGACTCTTTCACAAACAACGTCTAGTCACAGCTTAAAATTTCAATAAGCGGTCGTTCTGAGAAAGTCTGCTTAGAACTTGTTATTTTTCTTGGTGGTTTCAATAGGTCGCTTGTCAACCTCAAGCTGACCATAGGGGTAGCGGGTTATACTTATTATGCCCTGGAATTTTACCCTTCAGTACTTACTGGCAAACCATAAATTCTTTACTACAAAAAACCTTTTACTGTGAATCTGCCATCTCCCATACTCATCTGTGTGAGGACTTATATTATTGGTATGTGAAGGAACGAATTAGAGAGCCTTCTCGTTTATTGAGTAAGGCCGCAGTTAAGTGGTACGAGATAGATTTTCACATCAGATGGGTTCGGTCTATCTTATTCTAAGACATAGACGGCCCCTCATAGTTTTGGGGGCCAGATTCCTTATTGTACAAATAATCGAATGGTTCACGGTGCCCAGACGTTCTGGCTTGGGATAAATTTGCTTTACAAGCCAGAAGAATTTTTTGTTTGGGTCTGCAAAATAGTCCATCAACCAACTTTGCTGTGTTAACTCACTGTAGAAGGGGTGGCTCATGAAATGATGAGATCTCTGGGGTAGAGCATATTTGAAGATGATAAAGTATTCCTCTATCAACTCTTTTAGAGTCAAATGAACCGTCCTAATTTAAAGAGTTGTAACCTGCGCGCGCACTTCACAAGAAACTTGTAAAGCCTGAACGACTTTTTGCTGTCTGATTCACAGACCCTAATAAAAAAAGTTTGTTTGTGTCAGCAACGCAGACTAACTTGGAACGGAAAGTGGAATCCATTCAACAGAATCTTATTCCAGGAAAGAGGCTGCAGAGCAGAAATTGAATTCGATAGTTTGTCAAGCAGTTGCTAAAGTGTAATACGTTTTCTCAGAGGTATACCGCTTTCACCAGAGGATCAATATTGATGCCAGGCAGGTGACGGATAGCGTGGGTGCGGTAAAAAAAATCAGCTACAATATCTGCAAGAGTATAAGTCACAGTCTTACAAATAGGAAAGTTTTGAAAAGGACACTAGAGAAATAGAAAATATGTCACCACAGAGGATTAAATAGGTAAGTAGGAATACAAACTTCCCTGGAACTGCCAGTTGTACTAAGTTCGTTCGTTAGCGATAGTTGTTGTAATTCATATAGTCTGGATTGCAAAAAGGAATACCAATGCTCTATTTTTTGTTATATATTCTCCACGGTCACTATTTCATTAATTCTTTAAAATCTCTGACACGTTACTTCCACTTACTACAGTTTTAACATTTTTAATCACAATAACAAACGTAACTGTCGTTAACAAAACTTACGTAGTCAACAATCATAATTTCCGACCCCAAGAGACTAACTACGCTTTCATAACTATACTTCAATTGACTTATACAAATACACGCATAAACAATAACTCTTTCCAACAATTGTGTCTTAAGTTAGTAATGGTAATCACTATCTCATTGGCGGATCCAAAACCTGATTATTAGGCAAGACAATTTAAAAAAACTAATTGTAAGGGAAGACAATAACTTCTCGGCCTTTTGACAAGATATGGATGCAGTATCTGTTCTCCAGTATTTTCATTCCATTGTATTAACACTAAAGAGAATTACAAGAAGTTTTGCAGTCATTTTTATCTCAATATTTCGTATCTTCACTAAGATACATATTCATGAGAGAAGTATTTGTATCAGTCTAGTTAGCAATGCTCGTAAGTATTATGATTATTATGATGATGATTATTATTATGATTAGAATTTAATTGAAATCGTATAAATTTTTGTATTGAAATTGATTGATAGAGATTGAGATAAATTCATATCCCTCCGTGGAGTCCTTACCCTCTGCTGACCAAGGTCGAGGTTTTAGAAATATCCCAGTATCTGTTCTCATTGATGACAGATGCTTTCCATAATCTGAGAGAGGCGGTACTACTGGGCCGATGAGTCTGCTTCATTGCTTGCTTCTCTGGTTGGTAGCCTAAATTGAAGGGCGATGCCCTTGGAGGCCCCAGCTGCCCTTTATTTATTAGTTGGCCGGTTTGGTGATTTTTCTATTTATTTACGGTAGTTTCAATGTTGGAGCCACTGTTCATTAGGGGTCCTTGATTGAGAGACCACCAATTTCAAAACTCCACAACAATATATATGGTGGTTTTCATGGTGTTTCCTGTGTCATAATGTCTCACCTGCCCACATTACCATTATCATCGCTATTAATGAAAATTCTAAAGCCAACCGAACTACTCTACCTGACCAACCTTTCTTTACTAATAATTTATAGTAAGTCCTTGGCAAGCGGAGGGCGTGGACAGGGTAGACAATATTTGGATCTGCCATTTGGCACACAGTGACATGCTCATCAGTTTGTGGAGCCATGCCAGCTCCACAAAGCCCGCTATCAGCTTCTAACAATAACTTGACTGCTACAGGTAGAGAGAACGCCACTCTCCTTTCCTGTATATTTGCAGAATTTGAAACAGAAAGGAACTTAGAGGGACAAGATGATCTAGTTAAATAAGAGAATTTGAATCCAGGCCGCCTTCACACAGCTTCTCCTACTCATCTGTTCAACACTCGCTCACTTGTTTCCTTCATTGTGTAAAACTGGCCACCGAAGCTGCATGACCACCGAGTTGAGGAAGGGCAACTGGGTTCATAGGGAAGTGAAAATAGTTATTACTTACGTAAGAGATACAGTTTCGTTTAAAATGATAACAAGGAAGGACAAACTATTTTATTACAATACCACAACGAGGAAGTACCTTCCCACAGAATGCTGTGCGGCCACGCGACTTTTTATTTTCTGGTAACCTGAGGACATTCCGAAGGTGATATGTCATTCCAAAGGAGAAAATATCTTTAACTAAAGCATACCTGAAAGGTGTTAACGTTTTAAACGTGCGTCTATCGAAACAGTGTAACGCTCACTAAAGGTTGGTCTTTAAGTCCTGCTGTGTTCCGGCACAGCAAAGAAAGCCATTTTCTCCAATTAGATGCACAGCAAGGATTTTGTGTTTAATTTTTTCAACACGGAAATGCTTGCTGCACCGCTATAATCCTGATGTACCAGGAACTTCAATATTGCTGTATGGGTGACATCATCCGGCAATGTGGGGAATGAGCAAAGTTGCTGCATGCTGTAAAATCATGCTGCGCGGCAGGACTATAATCCAACCATGAGTCGCGAGGTGACAGCAGTTACAAAGGCAAACAACACACTTCCAATAAGAAGGGAGTAGGAATAGGACGGGTTAGAAATATTTAGAAAATTAATTTGAGCAGAAAGGAAATAAAGTACCTAAATGTATTCATGTGATTATTTGGTATCAAGGAGGTCGCAAGAAGAGCTTTTTTTGCCGTTCGGCTGCCGTCCTTTTTGGAAGATCGCTTTTCTTTCCTCCTTTGCTTCCGCTCTTAATCTGCTCATTCTTTCTTTACTCTGAAACAATGTATCCATATTTCTGAAATCCAGCATAACACCAGTTAATTTTTTGACTGCATTTAGATGTTATGTATTGATAATTCAAGAATATCAGTAACTAATATAGTTGCGAATGATATTATTTGTCCCTCCAATACGTTATGCCACTACCCCCCACCCCCACCCCCTGCAATGTTTATTTAGGTACGGCCCAGAGCATTATAATTTTGTAGCACAAAGCTGAATAATTACATTAAGTAAGCGATACATTTGAGTCATCACTTCTGTCAAACACTGATCACAACAAACTGTCTAGAATAGAGAATGATCACACAGTGTGACGAATCCATCCCTGAGTTTGATAAAGTTGAAGAGCCTCTGCGTCTCCTTCTACACAAGAACGCAAAAACCAGACTTCGCATTGGACAAATGCACAATAACGCTCCTTCGATCATCTTCAGTCTTTAACACATGGCTCGCTGTGATCCTGACGCTCCTATGCAGCTTACAGTGGATGATTAGATGTAACCTTGAAACGGGATGATGGAGGGCATTGCACAATGCACATGCTTCTCAATCTGTGTGCAACATTGAGCGGAGATATTCGAATACTGAAACAGAAGCACTCGCAGTGCTATGAGGTTGTGAATATTTTCATCCTTACTTAATTTGGTACAGAGTTGAATCTTTACACTAATCATAAGTCACTGAAACCTATTGATAATATGAAGAGAAGACCGTAAGTAAGAATTGCATGTTGGTTACTCCATCTCTAACCATATGGCTTCTAAATTATAGAGAAAACTGGGTCTATCAATGCTTCAACTTCCCATTGACCATGCTCATCACTTCAAAAAGGAAGAATATTTTCGGCTCTTATCCATAAGCTCATTTTAAAAACTATAATGTCTACGGCCACGTTGTCTGACTCAACACAATTCGAATAAGCACCGCCCTTAAATAAGCACTGCCTTTGAATAAGCACTATCCTCGAATAAGCACCGCTGCTGAATAAGTACCACCCTTGAGTAAGCACCGCCTTCGAATTAGCGCAGCAATTTAATTGAATTCCTTATTCAAGGAATTCCATAAATGCATCGTGCATTGCTTTACATGTTTATACCTTACAGCGGAAAAGAGGAAAATGGGGTGCCTGAAATTGTTAAAGAGTTTATGCTTTAACATGAACGCAGTTCAAATTTTTAAATTAAAAGCTCATGTATTAGCTTCATCACTCTTCTGTATGATGACATACGTTTGGAATCATGGAGAATAACAAATTAACCACAATATTGTAACAGCAAAACATCAACATCGACAGTTATGGCATGCATAACCGTAATTCTAAAACAGGATGAAATTGCAAAGCTAGTAAACCTGCTAAAAGTTTTTTAGGGGCCAGCAAGTAATATTTTATAAAATGAACGTGGTCAGCAGAAATAAAACGGTTACAGACCGCTGCATATAGGATAAAGATGACAGCGAAAGATAGACAATTCTTTGCCCAACTCACTGGACGGTTTCCAAAAGATTAGGGATCATTATGCCAGCTTACAGGAGCTGTGGAAGGCTTGTATTGTAGACAGTTACAAAAGGAAAGTGAGGTCTCGAATGGCAGGTTGCTCAGCGCAGATTAAAATTTACAGAGTTCTCTTGGATTGTGCTCCAGACAAAAGCTCTGCCGCCTTGCTAATCATGTCTTAACGCTTGAAGAATGAAAGCTTTTCTGTCGTCAGTAGCTAGAGATTAGCATTACGTGATGAGCCACACAGCTAAGGATCTTGGGATCTTGGGATCTTGGGATCTTGGGATCTTGGGATCTTGGGATCTTGGGATCCTGGGATCTTTTTCGATTCTATGGACCAAAATATCGATTCCGAAAGAGCAAAGATTGGCAAATTCATGAAGATGACGTAAATCGTATTACACGAAATACAACACTACAAGTGAAAGGATTAAAATCCTCAGGAAATCGCAATGTCTTACTAGTTACGATCATAAAGTGTGCCTTCTTATTTCATCCATTATAAACTCATAGCACTTTGCTTGGACGACAGATCATCTAAAGCAGTAGAAAGAGCCCTCTTAGATAGTTGAAAATGTTCTGGAGATTTGAAAACATAAAAGTGCTCTAGCTTCGGCGACAACCTCTGAATGCAATGCCTAGTTACTCAGTGGGAATTCCTATAGGCAGCGACGGGGGAAGGTAAGGAGGATTTTTTTTGGGAGGGGGGGGGGGCTTAGAGTGTAGAGAACAGGTTGATTTTCAATTAAACCAACTCCTATGACTTTGTCGCCCCATAAAAAAATATATATGAGAAATCTTGTCCTGATTCTGATAATACTCCCCGGCCTTCAAAAAGTTCTAGTTGCACCCCTGAGTTCCATATACATGGGCACCATCCTAGCCCTTGCAAAGGGGAGTGCAAGGCATAAAATGGGTGAGGGGAGTTATGTTGCAAAACCTGAGAAGAATTTTATACATAAGAGAGGAATCCATGGAGTGGCGTGAAAAGAGAAGTGTTCGTTATATGGATACATGTGGCTTTTTTCACAGCATACAAACTGTCTATAGAGAGTTGATATATATAAATTTTATAATTTTTTTATTCTGTAATTGCTTAAATTAAGTTATGTAACTTCTGCTTGTCACTATATATCTATTTGTCATATCTAGTTATATATCTTGCAACCACAGTCAAAGTTATGGTCATGAACATATTAAAGAAAATGTGCTGTCAAATGATAGCTGTACTATTGTGCAGTAGTTTGGCCATGTGTTGTTGTTTTTTATCCCTTTTTACGCATTGCACTCCCCTTTGACAGGGGTTAGGGTGGTGCCCATATATATGGGACTTTTGCTGAAACATAGAGCACTTTAAGACCATATGCCCTTCCTGTCATCACTAATGGCCCTTTGGGGAATCAAACCTGCACCCTCTAGCATCAAAGGCAAATGAACTGTCCACTGGACAATGGCGGCTCTTATATCTGTGAATTAGATTGTGGCAGGTTGACACTTGCCCTGACCTTGTGATGTGAAATGTTATCAAAATCATTTTGTGATAGCTTTGCAAAGATTTCAGTTTTTGTGCCAGTTGATTTTCATTGAAGAAATTAATGGTTACATAACATATTGTAGTATTTGTTCTATACTGTGCCAACTTTACAGATATGTCCACAGAATATCCCTCCCTTTATTTCCATTTAACATTGCAGTTTGTATGTATAATCATTATATTTCAGTCTTGTACCCCAGGCAATCACATCGGAAAAGGCTTATAGTATTTTCTGTTTCCCATTGGGCCATGGTTGCCATTAAAAGTAAAAGTGATAAAACTTCATACAAAAGCCAAAGACCATATCCCACAAACTAGGCTCTTCTTGCCCTTGCCAAGGATGACAAAGGTATCAGGATGTCTAAGCTGTTAATCTTTAAAGAATGGGGTTACTGTTAATTGATAGCAGATAACTTCAGTACAAATTTATACAGTTGTTGTTAATAAAGGTAACAACAATCCGCTGTGAACCTCACTTGGCTTCAGATCATATTTAGTAATAGGTTCAAGTGGAAGGCAAGGGTGTGTAGAGAGAAACACCTTGGACAGGTACTCTTAGGTGCCTAATAGACGTCTGTCCCTCCCCCCTCCCCCCCAGCCTATTAATTTTTCAAATAATTTTTCATCCATGACATTCTTATTCCAGCCCCCCGGCCTATTAATTTTTAAGGAATTTCCCACTCAAATATTTGACAATGTTCCTTTTTTACCCTGTAATCCCCTGCAGTATTTATTTTGCACGTCAGCATTGGTGTCTGCATGACATCTGAACTCTATAACCTCTGAAATAATTGGAAGCATGCGTAATTGACAGCAACCCCACTACCATTCATTTTAGCTTTGTGTTAATTGTTTCCTGCTCTAAAGGAGCAATTGATGTGTATATACAAAAGTGAAAGTCACACGAAAAGATAACAATAAGATCATAACTTAGTACCTCAGCTATGTGAGCTTCAAAAGTCATTGTTGAAATTTCCAGTTTATCATAAGAACTAACCACCATAGCAATAAAGTATATGATGGAGATAACTTAATACTTGGTTTTCTGGTTCATTGCATAAGGATAAAATAGCTTAGTGCCCTATTACTAACATCCAAACACAAATATGCAGATATTTTATGTATATAGTTATTGTTCACTGCAATGTGTTTATAGATAAAGACAGACTAGAAGATTACCAGATAACACATGGAAGCAAGGTGAATGTTCTCCTCATGGGATCTGCTGCACATGGTAATACAAGTTCTACTGCAGAAACAAAAATTAATCAAGAACAGTCTAGCAAAAAGAAAGACAAAAGCCCAACGTTTTGGAAAGATTTAGAAGGATTTTTGTTAAAACATTTTACACCTGCTGATACTGCCAAGGTTTTGCTGATATTTAAACAGGTTTGTGATAAGTTTTGTGCTTTGCTTATTTGGACTTACAATTTGATAGGAGATCGTAGGGAATAATTTCCCTCGCTGGTTAGACACATCCTTAGTGGGCCCCCAACCCCACCCCTTGTCAATATGTCAATATCCTTTCAATATCCTTTCAATGAGCCATAGACTAGGGATAGTAATTGTGGGTACATTAGCTGAGTTGCTTGACACTAGACACTTGCAGAAATAATACAGAAGTAGAAGTAATAATACAAAACTTTATACCCTTATTTAAGCTTCATGCCTTCCATCTGTTTGATTTTAGGTCTGTCTGTGATATGCGATCAGGTATTAGAAAAAGTTTATATATTTTGTCGTGCCAGGATTCATGACATGCTTTTTCCACACTGGAAAATAGACTACAGTGAAGAAAGTAGAACATTATGGTGAAAAAAACACTGACAAATTGATTAATGTTGTGACTTCCTGTGTACAAAGACCTGACAAAGCCTTGAAGAGAGATAGAATACTCAAAATTGAAGTTTCCTTGACGGTTTCTTACCAAAGTAGACTTAATGCTGAAATAGTATTTGCCATCCAGGTGCCTACTACTATGTTATCTGCCCAAGGTGCTACTCTGAGAGTCCGATAATTGCACAGCAAAAGGGCATAGTCAAGGCATATTGTAAAAACAGAAGCTAAGACGTCGCCTTGCCAGTGTATATCCTGAATAGGTTGAAAGAGCTTGAGACCTAGTTTCTCTATTTCATGCAGTTTTAAGACAAAAGCTATTATGCAACTTCAGGCAAGGACCACAGCCAACCTCGGAAATCTAAAAATTGAGGAATTATCCGGGATCTTGACTCTGTATCACAGGAACAGTATGATCAATGAATTTCTGGGATATAGGGAGAAATCTGTTCGACCTTAAATGTCAGAAAACTCCAAGAAATTATATGGGGGGAAATCTGGGATCGCCGGAGAGTTTCTTTTATATGCTGACTAGGCTTGGAACCCTATCAGGTGCCATCATACAAACAAACAACCATCAGGTAACTTTGAGGCCACAATAGAAAAATGTATTCATATTGAATACAGAAAGCCTTTCAACTACGCCATCAGTATATCAGCAATCAGATATATTACCTGTGTTTTTTTCATGGTATGCAGTATTTAACCTAGGTGAAAGCCATTTATTTGTTAGTTGCTATTGTGTTGTAACTACGGGACAAATACCACATTGAATTTGTCGCCACATCTCCCAGCTATCATGCTTCATACTGCCACGGGGTACGCATGGCTTCAGCTAAAAACCTGGGTCCTGGATTGTAAGAACGTAAGGATTTAATAATATTAAATCCGCCCATGTGTAACATTTCTCTCTCTAAAATAGCGTAGAACATTTGGTTTTAATGGCATATATAGCATCTAGTTCATCTGATTAATGTTAGTGCTTTTAATTTCTCATTTTCTAGAGATACACAGATGTACTCAATAATATTAGCTTGGACGATATAGAAAGAATTGCTTCACGGAAGCTTAAAGAAGAGGGAGAGATGGGATCGCAATAGATCTGCCAGGAAGCAGTGTCCAAGAAGTCCAGGGTGAGAGAGGTCGCATTGACAGCTATCACATTTCCACCACAATAGTAGTTCAAGAAATCGTACAATGCTTCCCTTTGCTTGCAATTCTAAAGGAGACATTGGGTACATCCAAGCAGATTCATTTTATACTGATTTGCTAGCAGCAGACCTGAATTTATGGTTAAAAGGGTTGCGAGACACATCGAGGATAAATTTATCAAGCAGACACAGTGTGACAATTCAGCATAGTATTTATGGTGGTGATATCGATATCCCCTCTGATTTGTTCCAAATTATGTACCAACATATTATCAGAATATGACATTGTGTCCCACTGCCTTATATATCTGAAGTGTCTTATATTGCATTGGTGCATTAAGACTGCCTGTGCACAACGTATTGCACGTGTTATTTTGACCAACCCAGATCCATGAGGCCAAGTTGTCCATGAGTGTTGACATTAAATATGTTATAGGTAGTTTATTTGTAAAAGACCCTACCAACTTAAGTGACAATGTAAGGGAGACACTTCCAATAAAGAAAGCAAAAAGGGGAAAAGAAGGAGGTAAAAATTAAATTAGAATAAGAAAGAGAGCTAAGCATGCAAATTTATAAAATGAACAAAAAGGTTCCTGTCGAGATAAAAAAGAACTGCGTAAAGAAGTGTGCATCTGTTGTAGGACATTTTCAGCGTCTTTGTGTAACTTGAAGATTTCTGTTTTATTAATGCTGCCTGTATGTACACTGATCACTAACTTCACCAACATAGGGTAAAATGGTATGAAATATGCAGCCGGGACCAGATCTATGATATAGTTCTGCAAGGCAAGAGAATCCTATCTTCTTCCATCTTGAATTAATAATAAATATTGTAATGCTGAACAGCACTTGGTTTTATCGCTTGATTTTCCGCCCCACGACAGACGTAGTAGTGCTGATGCCTAACAAACAGGAGGTGTAAATAACTGGAGGCCTGGAAGTAATCCTAAACAGGCAGGCGTCTCGGAATTTTGAGAAACCTTTTTTTACCTTGGAATGTCTGTGGAACCAAAAATGACGAAAACAGGTTAACTTCGACGCACGTAACCTTTACATCAAGCTGAAATAGCAAAATAATAATTATTACTCATTGTTAGCAAATTTCTTATCATTTAAAGAAAAATATAGCAGGTTCATACTTCAATCACTTGAGAAATAAATAGGGGGGCTGACTAAGCCCTGGGGATTGGGAAATCGGAAAACGTAGAAGTGGGGGGAGGGAGAGTTAGGGAACCGAGAGAAAGAGATTGCTCTTTGGAAGCCTGGATTCATTCAGGAAAAATTCGAAAGTTTCGATGCGGTTTATGTGAATGGTTAAACCTGATGCTCTTTCGACTAGTCGACAAGGCTCTTGTAACAGCCAACAACATTTCACTGATTCTCTTCTGGCCAGATGAAATAGCACAAAATTTCAAGCTGTTTATAAGACCCACTTAGCTTATGGTGACGTGGAGTTGATTATTAAGCTTCTTTCTGATAAATTAACATATTTTAGTTTAAGTTATATGTAATTAATTAATTTTATGATTTGTAAAATATCTCAATGTATACCGTATTTAGATCCAATGAATCACTGTATGGTAAAAAACTTTGAGAATTTTTCTTCGTTTTTCTCGAACTGTGGCCTGACTACAATGCTACTACATCTACAACGGCATACGTTAATATTTCCGTATTGTCATGGACACTTATCAGCTAAATGAAACTCTGAAAAGAACACTAGAAAAATAGAAATTATGTCACCAACGGGGATCGAACCCGTGATATTTCTATTTTCTCTGGTGTTTTTTTCAAAACTGACATTCCAACTCCTCTCTTCTGGGTGATAAATTTAACTCCTTATTTACCAGTTTTCGGGTTAAGACGGTACACAATTTTTTAATGATAAAACTATTACATTTTCTAAAGAAATTCCATGAACTTACAGTATGAGGTACACTGGAAGAGAATTCCTTTTTGTTCGCGCCACAATTTGAACCAGTGACCTTTGAGTGTTGCAGACAATGTGAACCTGCTAGCGCCAAAATGATCATACTTAAACTGTTCTTAACTAGAGTTCTGTTTTGCTAGTTGTACACATGAAACCGAAAGTTGACACTGAGATTTTTCTATCGTAATCTTCCCTGTTGATCCCCATTTATAGATTTCTCAACCTTATGCACGTGCTGCGTATTTTGACAAATTTAGCAGAACTTCACTTATTTTACATTGGACTGGTACTAACCAGTTCACTGACTCTTAACTTGTTTCTCTAAGAACGTTTGTTGTCAGTTATTCCGCAATACGAGGGAAAAAACAATGCCCTATCTAATCTATGCTTTATAGGTTTTTTATCGGAAATCAATACTTTTATTTGACGTAACGATTTCATGGGAGTCACAAAAGGTTGACAATATTTTACAATTTACAATGGTACAATTTTTACAAACCCGGAAAGAAGTTTTTGTGACCTCATCATAGTACTTGATTCCTTTAGGGTGAGATTTAAGTAAATCTCGTAGTGTAAACTATGCAATATATGCAAATAAGCTGTAAAAATCATTGTAAAGGGGTTTACACTGAAGGGCGTAGCCTGGAAATTTCAAAAGGAGGGGGCTCCTCAATACCTACCTCGGCCTTGGATGTCATGGAAGAATTATCTCGAAACGTAAAAATGGAGTTTTTCTCTTTGAGTATTATATATATATATATATATATATATATATGTAATATAAAATATAATATAATTAATACAAAGAATATAATACACATTTAAATATATCGTTTACATATCAGTGAAATAGATCAATTTATATCACGCTGTGGCTCAGGACATGAGATTTTCTACCACATCGTATGCCCTACGCTCTGAATAGAGTACGAGAGTACCTTCCGTCCTACAGTACCTTCCTTCCTGCGCACAGAAAAAAACTGCTAAAGAAGTAATGACTAATCCTAGTGTTAGTAGTAGTTTTGTCTACCGCTTGGCTACCAGTCACTTTGTAACTTTACGAGTCCTACCAAGGGACTCCACAACTGGCCCTCTTGAGCTTGTAATGGCACAAACGTGAAATAATTATGAGTCGATCCCATCTTTCCCCAGGTTAAAGGTTGTTTCTACGGTCCTTTCTATAGAATCTTGTTTGATTAGGGCGTGGCCTTGTGTAGAAGGTTTGATGTGGTAGCTGGCACTTTCAAATCATAGCCCTTGTCTTCTTGCTGTTGAAACTGAGGCCTAAACGGTTAGGAATTCTGGTAAAACAAATCAGTGTGTTTGTGGGAATTGAGAACATTCAAAATTAAGTTACATTACACGTATGTTATTTTAGACGAACATTCGGGAGTTGTGAAGACTTTGAATGTTTTAATATTCTTGCAAAAACAACCTGAAAAGTTTCCTAAGGTGACTTGAACTCGAAAGAGGATAAAGGCTTCTTAGACTCAATATACTAAATTCGAAGTACATCATCTACACTCGTGGACAAAAAAATTGTAAACATTTAGTTAATCTCGATGAAAATGACCCGAATCATGTAAGAGGCTCACATTCGTGGTATTACACAAATCACTAAAATGAAGATTTTCAAAATTCAACGTCAGTTGAGACGGGGCTAAGGCCAGTTTATAACGGAATCATTAGTGAAAGTGAGCTTTAGCTAACTAGATCAGCTTTCCATCTGAAAGTTTTAGAAGCGGTTTTCATAAAAGTGGTATCCTTTACTTTGCCGACAATAGGAGTTTTCTCTGTTTTCTCTGAAATTGTTCTAACAATTTTCGCGCCTCCAAATTGTTGGTAGGTCTTAACGATTGTCCAATCAGCTTTGTTTGTGAGTTATTATAAATGATGCTTGACTGTTTGAACAACTCATTCTTTACACGAGCCATTCTGATGAGGGTGCAACGAAACCGGTCAATGGCATTTCACTAATGATTCTGTTATTAAATATTATCTAGAAATTTTGTAGTACCAGGAATCTTTTCCCATAAATTTATGTCCAAAATTTTAGGTCAAAAATACCCATCAACTATAAACCATAGGAAGGTATAAAAAACGTGAATTACTACACACCATTTTTATCTACTTAACGTAGTACTTAACGTCAGTAAAAGCAATGGAATGTTATTTGTATTTCCAACTTTTCCTATATTCAAAACTTGTTCTTATAAACCATGTCGTTATTTAAAAATGTACGTTGACCCTTTAGGCAATAAAACATGCGCCTTTTTATGCTATTTTCCCAAAGAACACATTCAAAGTACATTACAAGTGTGACTCTTTGATCTCTAGGAAGCTTACAAACCCTGATCAGCCAAAATGAAACATTCTCAAAATCTGCAGTTAGCTTCTGACGTTTTGGAATGGCTAAAGAAGCTGATATTTAAGACAAACGTTTTTCTGACAGACCCTAGAAATACCATAGGTTGAAAACTCATCACGAACACAGCAACAGCACCATTGTAGCCTTCAAAACCGACCCTCGGATACAGCTGTGGTAAAATTGGTTTACCACTGATGACATATCTAACGGTGAAAACAATTATGACTACACAAATGCGATTTCCGCGTCTTAAATTGCATAATCCGAAAACAGGCATAATTTTTGACGTTTTGTAGCTTGTATCTGTGCTTAATAGGGTGTCTAGAATTCGCTTTAAGACCGCAGCTTTGCTGACATCGTCCTTTAAACAGCTGCGATTAGCTGTCCACTAATGTATCATGGTACAAAATGCAAAGTTTTAGGAGCTGGAATAGCATTTTCAAGGCCTTATGATCTACTATGTTGGCAGTTTTTTCACCAAAGGGATTTCATTCTCGAATATTGTGTCTCTGGTTTTTACATTACACAAATCGTTGTACCAGTGTATGAAGAAATTAAGGATCTGACGAGTTTATACTCTTACTACTCCCAAGCTAGGTTATGTTTCAAGAGTTTGTCACTAAGGCAGGCAAGTAGTCAGAGGACAGGAGGCTGTGGAGGGGCTTTGCCTATCAAAGTATGGCCAGGCCCCCATCTCCTGGCAAGACTCAACATTTGCAAGCTTTCCTTAGTAATTGCAATGTCAGCCCCCCAAGATTCAGACTAGCTCCCCCAATCTAGAAGAGCTCTTCCAAATTTCTAATCATGGATACGGCCTGCGCTTGAGTAAGCATCTGTGGGGAAGAAAAAAATTGTTAAATGATTTTAATATCAGAAGAATGAACGCTAGGGCAGCAACCTTGGCGTTGGGGAGGAGGGGAAACCTCGCAAAAATTTCCTGACTTGCATTTGCAATTACCCCCCCCCCCCCACGGACGTGCTCTTACGTTTCAAAAAGATCTTCCTTTTCGTTTTCCACCTCAAAAATTTAGAGTACTTCGACAATAAAACGTAAGATATTTAAGGGGTATATCAGCAAGTTTTATGTATATATACGCAATTAAACCGTAAGCTACATGGGCCTTGGATACGAGGTAGCAACGACATGCTTAGCACAGTATTTTCTACAAGACGCCGAAAATATTTCAACAGGTTTGGAGTTACTACATATAAAAGTAATCTCTATCAAAATACACTTGTGATTTGAACTATCAAAAACCATTACAGCATCTTTTACGTAATAGCTCCAATAATGTAGACTTTAGCAGCACTAAGAAAACACTGTATCAAGCGTGTCGTTGCCACCACGTAACCAAGGTGGTTATGAGCTAACGAGTGTTTCCAGTTTAGTCGCGTATAGGCATTTTTAGAAAAAACCCCACAAGAACTAGTGAAAAAGACGCAATTTCAGCATCGAGGGCTGTTTAAGCAATTAAGCACCAACTAGATGTGAACAATTGAACATACGAAATTCCACATCGATATCAAAACCCATGTTTTCCCTAACAATTGTTGGCCAAAATGAAGTATGTCTGCGAAGAAAGAAAATACTCGATTTTGCGCTAGACAAAATGAATGTTTTCAATTTCTGCGATTTGTGAATCCTGTACATAAAAATTACAAGCATCAACTGCCTTGAATCGCATTGAAAAGTCTTAGGCGTAGACTAATCAAACTGAACTCATTCAACGGTATGAGTAACCGTGACCGGAATATTTCAACATAGACGAGTGACCCCTGGAGAACTGCCTCTGACAGATTAACCTGTAGAATATCAAATCTGAAATAGCCCTGTTAAATGTATAATAGATTTTGTGGGTTAATATACATGTAAAATGTGGTTTAAAGTTCGTTCCAAGTTTCATGGCTGAACAAGCTCTTCATGGTTATCGACATCAGTTAACTAGCTAATCAGAGATACACATATAATCATCGGGCTGATAGAATGGGGATCTTCGGTTTCGCTACAGTCTACTTTTAAGTTTTTGCCTGTTATTTCCTGTTGAAGCGCGCCGCTTATATCTAATTTTAAATTGGCGGATAATGTACAATAGTCGAAGACTATCAAAATCTGAACACTATCATATGATCTGGGAGGAGAAGGTACACATATAATGCACGCGTTTGCCAACTCCGTATGATTACACCACTTAACGTATTGCAGAATGGACTTTCTCCAGAGCAATGCAAGCAAATTTGCATTGCAAAAAAAAACATAAAAAGGCTTTCTTTCGTGTTACGTTCTATGTTCTTCTAAGACCTGTGTGACGTTTAAAATTCAACATTTTTCAGTATGTTACCACCGCGTTTGTTGTTTCAATTTTATGGCTGATTCTTATGGCACTAGTTGGAATGATCAAAAGAGTTATTAAGGATACTCCTGTTATCAAAGGAATTTCGAATACTGAAATCATGTACATTATACGAAATCCTTTACATATGGTTACATTACTTTTAATAGAGTACTAAAGTGATGACGCCACAAAAAACTTGTTTTGAGAAATCGCAATTATAAACATATCAAAGTGTTAACCATGCCACCAAATGCTTGTATGCAAATATCGCGTTCAAATCTCTTCTTAGCTACGAGAAACGGCTGTTTGGATTTGGAAAAGGCCTTAAGAAACACTGTTAATTTTGCTCAGTTCATAAAATTATGAACTGGGTTCATTTAACAAGGTTTTGATAGGCATGATTTAAAGTTTGAAAGGGCGTATCTTATCGATTGCTTAAGATATCGTTCCCAAATTTGGTCAGGCTGTCTATGTCGACAAGAAGAAAGCAATGAGTCCAAAACGTTATCAAATTTCTGATATTCATTAAATCGTGACGTCACACTTTAGTACTCTATTGACGTCATTATCACAAGCCAGGTATGACGTCAACACTTTTCTTTCAGTCACATGCAGCTGCATCTTTACGTTTTTAAACAAATCATAAACAGGGATGAAGTAGGTTTTTACGCTCTTTGCTAAATCTGGAATTGTATTGATCAAGGAGAACAACTGGATGAATCTCACGATGCTATCATCATTCATAATCATCATTCATTTACGAAATTCTAGCAATTATAAACTCTTAAATTTTTCCTTTCTTCCACTTTATATTAATACAATCGCAATTTCTAGATGCTCGCTGCCTAATGTAAGGTTTTAATTCGCTTCTTGTTTTTAGTATTGTCACCCTCAATGACACAGAGCGGTCGTGGAACGTCTTCGACCACGCACATCTTTCTTGAATGCGGAATCACCAATAAGTTTCAGCAGAGAAATCCTAGAAACATTCCAGCACCTTTTTTAACGCCAAAATACTTGTCAATTTGTACTTTCAGTACTGTAAGCAAATTATACTGTTATCAGCTTCCCTAATAAGGAGGATCCTGGGCTTGAAACCCAGACACGTCATAACGACATGCTGTTCTACGTGCCAGATCGTTGCTTCCATGGTCGTGCCTTACGTGGTCAAATCAAATGGTGCGGCGAAGCTGGTCTCCACAACTGGGTGAGAAGGGATGTTGATATCCACCGGCAAAGGACTAGGAGCTAATGTGCCGACTACGTCAAAAATGATGAGTAAATACCATTGACATCGCCATGTTTCAGTTGGCAGAGCTGCACATCGCGACAACTTATGTCCTGGTTTCAAATGCTGTTTGTGGTATATTCCACATTTTCTCCGTCAAATTATGGTTTAAGATCGCAAACTTGTAGATTTACCACCATCCCCTCTTTACAATCAACTATATCAGTATAGTAGTAAGAGTTAATAAAGAAGCCCTTAAAAGATAGTAAACAAAATAAATTTAAAGGTTTATAGAAAGTTCAAATTTTGCTAATGATATCAACAGTTTTTCAGTTTTTATAAGATGGCGTGGCTTCATCGCACGCCTGAGCTCAATGACGGTGCGTGATTTCGTGTTATGTCTTTCTACATCAGGAATGACGTATTTGGATTATCCTATTGGCAATAACGGAGAGACTCTTCACTGAAATAAAAGCTGCATGGCTTAAGTCCTATGTATGATATTAGTAAGTTCATGGAATACATACAGTATTGGAAATATACTTCTACTTCGCAATAATCAAGATTATCTGAAACTTGTAGTAACAGACGAAGGTGTTATTCACGGAGACAACAGCTTCTGTTAAAATCTAACAATGACAGCACCTGGAGAAGGTGGTCACATCCAATTTACGATGTGCACGACAACAAACACGATAACTGTACAGCTGAATGTTCTCTACTCCTTCTTTTTCGCTTGAAATTGTACCTTTTTACAAATCAGTACATCCAGTTCCTGAAATAGATTTAAACTATTCATAACACACAAATTAGTGGCAATTGTTCAATTCAGTGCCCTTTTCTAACATATCTCAGTCCACAATAGCCGCATGGATGTGGGCCTGGCTGGTCCTAAGAGGAATGGAATGCGGGAATAGAAATTAGGAAATATGCGTATATGTTCACTAAAATATTTTACAAAGATTAATACGAGGATCTGTAAATAGTTGTAGTACCTGTTGTTAAAGGAATAATGATACTCATTCTAAGGACTAGTACCCTGGAAGAAAAACTAAAACGCGTTCTTTCCCCTCTCATGTATGTATGTATGTATGTATGTATGTATGTATGTATATATGTATGTATGTAGCTCCTGGCCTTCTCGTGGCGGAAATGTTTTAAACTAACAGGAGAAGGGGTGAAAGGCGAGTTACTGGCGCCTTAATCATCATCATCATCATCATCATCATCATCATCATCATCATCATCATCATCATCATCATCATCATCATCGTCATCATTTTCATCGTCATCATCATCATCATCATGATGATCATCGTCACCGTCATCATCATTATCATGATGATGATGATCATCATGATTATCATGATCATTATGATCATAGTCATCATGATCATCACCATCATCGTCATCATGATCATGATCGTGATCATCATCGTCATCATCGTCATCATCGTCATCATGATCATGATCATCATCGTCATCATCGTCATCGTCATCATCATCATCATCATCATCGTCGTCATCATCGTCACCGTCATGATTATTATCATCATGATTATCATTATTATGATCATCATGGTCATCGTCATCAACATCATCATCATCATAATCTAGCTTCTATAATTTCTCAATTCCAGTACAATATGCATATTTAACACGCGCTTAAACTGGAGCGCAGGTCTCCTGTAAACATGACCTTGAGATGTATGACACATTTTTAGCCGATAACCAATTTATCCTGATGATACACGATAACTAGAGGCAATAGTATCTGACTCTTATGGTTTGGCAGGACTCCACTTAAAGACCGTGAAATCATTAGGGAGCTTACACACCAAAGTGGCATATGCGATGTGGCATGCGACGTGGCATGTCACTGGGGAATGAACCTATATAAAAGCACTAAATCTTTCACACCGAAGTGGCAAGCCAGGTGACAAATGCGACGTGCCACTTCTGTGCCAATCGAGAAACGGACCAGACCATTTTTCAAAATCATGGCACGTCGCACAGTTACTTCTCAGCCAATCAGGATAGTCTTTCTTGACATCACATGATCAGCTTGGCATGTGAGGACTAAGGTAAAGTCTTGCTTATCAGTTTCTCTGTGTTTGAAAGGGAACCTAACTGTCAACACTTTCATGGAACCTTGGGCAAGTTCAGTGTGTTCGGTCAGGCCCTAGGTTATCGACTCAGGCTAAAGTTCCCTAGTTAGACAAAGGAATACAGAACAATTTTGTCTCTTCCCTCGGTGAACATTCTTTTCATGAATTAAAGTCTCTGTTTAAATAGACGATACTGTATAATTTACTCAGTTGATACATGTTTTGAATTCAATTTAGGTATGGTCACGAAAATATCATTCGCCGTTCAAATAGTCTCGGCTACTCGATACGATAAACAACTGCAAAATGATGCAATGACATAGCGACTTCCGAGCAGACGTAGGTTATAATAAGTCTTTTCTACTTAAAGAATCTAGGTAGTACAACAACGTATCACCTTACAGAAGGTACTGGTCGTTCTTTAGCCCTCATGCATCCGCGGTATTAGTATCCTCCCTCTGTAAGTAAGGCTTTATAATGGCCGGTAAATTACGAAGGACACCTTTGGTGTAGTTTAAGGCCCTTTCAGGCTATAAAAGCGCTGTCCAAGTCAACATTTCCTGTCTTATATGAGAAAGACCCACCGTTTCCTTTTACGCTTTCTTCCACCAACTATCAGACCCATAAGAACAATAACATATTCTTCGTCAGAGGAATACATCTCTCTACTGAGTAGGTATTTTTCTAACATTCGACGTGGAATTTGCCACTTCAGTCTGAAAGCACATTTTCGCGTGGCATTTGCGACGTGGCCTTTGTGACCTGCCGCTTTGGTGTGTAAGCGCCCTTAAATTACTTGAAATGGATTAGTTTGTTTTGATTTCTTATACATAGTTTGGTATTGACGATTGCCCTTTTCCGTTTTCTTCCGTAGGTTTATGCTTTCAAGCCCTGACAAAATTGTCAAATCGTCAGGCTACGTAAGAGACAATGCAAGTAGATTGGTGAATCAAGACATGCCTCTGTACTATCCCTGCCCGTGCAGGACCTCCAAGCCTCAACATCTAGCGCAGTTAACGCGTTCTTTTATCGTTACACCTGAGAACGTTGCTAGTATCAAAATCAACCCTTTGGCTCAAGTTGGTAGTGATAAGGACAACGCTGATGTATTTTGTGTCGGAATTAAGGATGGTATCGTGTTGCCAGCTAACAGCATGTGCGTACTGCGGTATCCATATGTATACTTTAGCTTCCGGGGGCCTATTCTACCCCCAATTGACAATCACGCACTCCACACGTGCAAGCTATTGAAAGGAATGTACAGCTATGTGACATAGTGTCTTGTACAGGTAGTTATTGGAATGATCTCTGCTAACTAGCAAACGCAATCTTGCTCCGCTTTTCTAGCATTTGGGACTCCGAACGTAACTTAGGATCTGGTGATTTAGAAGGCGCCTGTAGGCATTCTGTGAAGGACGAGGAGATCCATAAAAGCTTAAAGTACGTTTAGAGGCAGCGTATAAATAACTAGATATGGTACTGCCTTTACATGGACATTCATTGGTTTATCATCCCCCATTCACAAAAAGCGCGGAAAAAACCCTCTCTTTTCGAGAATATGGAGGCTTCCTCTGGTCTGCTATAAATTGAGCCAACGAAATACATCCGTTCGTACACGTAGGCATTAGTAAATAATACCTCACTGCCACGTGATATTGTACGTCATCATTAACTCCTGCAGCTTGGTGGCTAGATGGCAAGTACTCCGGGTGGTCAGGGTGGTAGTAACGGGGAATGTGATCCCCTCTGAAAACATGATTGTGGTCGCCTAAAGTGCACAAAGTAGAATGCGTTACCTCATTTATTAATGCAGTGCACAGCTTCATGTAAGGGGTCCCATTTATACCTTTAATTTCACTTGCCCAATTAGATCTTGTACTGCTTTGTCGGTTTCCAGAGACCCGTTACGTAGGACCGGCCTCAGGCTGGAGGATTAAGAAGCTACACTCTTAAGACATTGCATGTGCTTGCTTGAGTTGTATAGATTCTGTTGCTTGTTTGGGTGCTTTATGTAATTGGGTAAGACCCGTGTAACTGCGAAAAATGCAGTCAGGCTCCTAAAACGTGTTTTAATAGGGAAGACATATAATGATACCGCAGATGTTGCGACAAACGGAGCCTTTTAGCGACAGAAAGTGGCCGGTCGTACACGACTCAATTCTCCACTCTAAATCCAGCTTGCTTCGTTTCACTTGACACAGTAAAAGGGGCCTAAAATTCCTCGTTACCAGTAACATAGTGATCGACTTGAGTTCTTTAACCAACTCAAAGTAAACTGACGATTGAATAGTAAATCTTGATGAGATAAGGGTCAGGCGATACAAGGTGCTGTTTGTTGTGGACGGCAATATACTTTTAGCGTTCTCTTGACGAATTCCGTGCGATCCAACATAGTGATATGAAGGTAGAGGGGGAGTTGATGGATTAGTATCAGTCGAAGTATGCGTGACGATTGCTTGTATTTAGCCAGGGGATTGATTTTAATCTGCACTAGGTATGATATGCATCGGCAGGCTTTCTTGTAGTGGTAAACGGCCACTCTAATACTCGTTTTTGATGTGTACAGGGCGGCCAACGACGCCTGAAACAAAGGACTATGCAACCCTCTGGAGAAGAGACACTCCTGAGAGAATCCCTGGGATTCCCTGGAAATTCCATCGAGTCCTTGAAAATAATTGCAGTTGAAAATAACCTAGGGGGGCAGCTGTCATAAAAAGAGAGACTGCTAAACCTTCTTACTTCAATACGACAAAAAGAGTCAGAAAAATAACTTACACTCGAGATCGAAGTTGTCACACATTCTGCGCAGCTGCTGAACGTCTGTTTGTGCCTTGCAGTGCATTATTTCATAATTCGGCTACTCTTGAATTCGAGCCTTAACTGTTAACGAAACTTAACGCTAAAACCTGGGAAATCCTTGGAAACAGTGTTTAGTGTACTCCACTTTTGTTCGCCTTCCTGGTTTGTTTGTAGAGGACTGCTAATATTGCCCCTATCCCTCCTCTGTATTTTTCAGTAAGTTAATGGGGCCACAGGTAAACGACATGTGCACCAAAAGGAATTAGATCTCCAAATGCCTTTTTAGCCGCAGTTGACTGGATCTGAAGCTTTGCATTTTTAGGCTATGTCATAATTTTATGGTTTCGTATCAAATGACATTATAGTGTTGGTAATCAGAGTTTGTTGTTCTTAGAGCTAAAAATTACACTTATTAGATGCATACGTTGCATCTAAATGTTTAAGAAGAGTATCTGGTGGTCTAAGTGTTTTCTTCACTTGTGTGCATGTCTTCAAATATTCCAAGTACAATTGCATTAAACTCAGGTACATTCACAATTATCTGGGCCCTTTTTGACATGTATTTTTTCAGTTATGTTACTTTAGGAGTACACAGCAGGTGCATTTGGCACAAATTTAAGATTCGAGTGCCAGAACGACGTATTGGTGACGCCCAACATGTCCAAGGTTTTAGGCATGTCATTGCATTACTTGTTTTTATTTGAACTCACATCGTATGAGATTGATGGTCTCTTAATACTTAGGTATTGCTCACAGCGATAGGAGGCTGAGATTGGAATTGGATGGCAAGTCTTTAAGTTGTTTTGCCATTACGGCAATTCACCTACTCTTTGGTCTCTTATAAACAGGGGTGCGGGGGGTGTTTCTCGGCCTTTTGGCAAGTAATGGATATAGTATCTGTTCTCATTGATGACAGATGCTTTCCATAATCCGCGAGAGGCGGTCCTACTGGGCAGTTGAGCCTGCTTCATGGCTTGCTTCTCTGCCCGGTAGCACAAATTGAGAGGCGTCGCCCTTGAACGCCCAAGCTGCCCTTTATTTATTAGTTAGCCTATTTGGTGGTTTTTCTGTTAATTTAGGGTAGTTTCAATGTCGGGCCCACTGCTCATCGGGGGTCTTTGATTGAGAGATTGCGTGGGGTGTTTATTAATTTTTGAAATTTTTCCAGGTTGTAGACGTAGTCAGGAAATCGCTCTCAGGTGTGGAGACAGGGGATCGTGTTTAAAGTTGGTTTGTTATAGAAATGTCTGCCGCGAAGGATGGGTTTTATCATGCATTCAAATCAAATCTAGCCATTAATTCCGATAAATATCCTGCGTCAGCACGAATAAACCTATTCTCTGTTCAACCATCTCTTCTGCACTTCACACCGTTAAGTAGAAGGCAACCTCAATGTTATGCATTGTCTTTAGAAAATCCGTTACACTCCGTTCATTCCAGCCCCCTTTTATTGATTTTCGAAATTGATTTCAATCCTCCCGTTTATTGATTTCCAAAATTGTTTCCAAATCCACGTTTATTTCAACCTGTTGTTTATTAGAGACCGAATAGTACGTTCTCCTATTGACTTTACTCTTTTTCGTCTTTTTCTCAATTATTTCCTGCTTTAATCATCGACGATATTACACACTCTGACTGGTGACATGGTTTAAAATTTCCTGATGATTTTCCTGGCTGTTAAGGCTGTGTTGGGAATACATAATAAGTTGTCTGCCCATCCCAAGTAGAGTTCCGTGTCAGCATCAATTCAGCGTGTAGATCACCCGACGTTGCATATTTAGAAATTGCGTGGGTAACCACGTTCTGTGATGATGTATAAATGGCATTATTTTGCAATTAGTTTTAGAGTCTGGGATTGATTCTTGTTTGTACTTAAACCTAGCGAAAGTGTAATTGGTTGTGCATACAGCTGCACGTACTGTGTTTGCGCTTTCCGGCCAACATCTCTTTCTCTTTTGCGGACAGCTATTGGTGCCAGTCGGTCTTTCGTTCTTAATAATGCTTCATATATTTATTTAAGCACCTCTCTCATCTTAGCCCCTTTTTCTGCAAATAATATGGTTTCTAGAAAAGTAGAGGAAAGGGAGACTAAAAAGAAAGAGAGATAGCTAGCTTGCGCCATTGCAACATTTGTAACCCCTAGGCTCACATGTGCCTCCAAATAGCACTCTGGTATTGGTCTCTGCCGCAATCATAACATTATTCACTAATTCGATTACAGAATTTTTTACCGTACCATGAGGTCAAGCACCCCGTACGCGAAATTTGCTGGGAGTGTGTCCTAAATAACCTTTTAAAACACTCAAAGATACTTACTAATTTATATATATGGCACTCAGACCCTGTTTACACGGGTACGGATCCAAACTGGTACGGATCGGCCTCGCGTTTACACGGGACCTGGTGGATCGGAACTCGTTTGGATCTGCTATCCGTACCAGTTTGGGTCCACTTATGAGAGTGGACCAGTTTGGATCCGTACCAGTGTAAACACTTGGGGATCGGATCCAAACTGTTACTGATCGAAAATGAGGTAAAAAATACCACTACGAGGTAAATTTGACGTATTCCGTATTCAAATTCTTTTTCGTCCTTGTATTGACACGTTTATCCATAATCTCCTATAGTTTATATTTCAACCGTTGCCACATATCGCAGCTCGTATTATAATCCAGCAAACCGTTGATTTGCTCATTGGATTAGCATGCAGAGTTCTGGATCCAAATGGATCTAGTTGCTTAGCTTGTTGCTTAGATTTTGGACCAAATCGAGGCCTCACACCTAAGCAACTGAGTTGCTTATATAAAAATAACGTGTACTGAGAAGACAATTGGATCACATTGTTTGAAACGGAATGAACATATAAAATGCCTATGTCGCATCACACTGTCTTAACATATTCGATGGAGATTGTAACCTAGACGCAACCAACATCAACTCGTATTTTCAGAAATTGAAAAATACTTCCAGATATAATATTTTAATCAATAAAAGACCATTCAATACAATAGCATTACCTGCATAAGGAGTATGGTTATGCTTAAAATAATAAATAATTAACAATGTATAAAGATATACAAATGACATTCTTGCAATTAGTTGTCTGTGCTAAACTCTCGCATTTCTATAGTTAATGGCAAGAAAATCAAATAAAAATACAGTGATTAATGCTAGTTTTATACAATTGTTGGTTTACAACCTTTATGTGCTAGTTCTTACCAAAAACAAATACATTGCGATTACAGGTATCAGCCTAAATATTAAGATCAACTGCTAAAACCTTACTCTGGTTAATTTGCTCTTGAATAAAATCTTTTATCAAAGCATCCGTGGTCTTAGAATACATTTTCAAGGCTTTTGTCAACGATTTCAGCTCCTGGATATTGATCTCTGACTTTTTCAAGCCTCTGCGTTCAGCTATAAAATAAACCTAAAGGAGAGAATTAAAACATTGTTTATATGTATAATCGAACTGCCAAACGAGTAAATTCTGTAATAAAAAGGATTTTGAGGGGCAAGAGAAGATAATTGTAAATACAAATAAGTTAATGTAAGTCCTCGATTAAGCCCAGTGGCGCTTATTTTGCAAAAAATATCTAAAGGTGGGGGCTTATTAAGCATTAGCCAATAATGGTCTGTAAGAGATGTTTTCGGGGCGATATCTAAATCCAAGTATGTTGAAAAATAAGAAGGAAGTCAGTCAAAAAATGGAATAAAAAATATTTACTAAAATAACAAACAATCTCCCAAGTTATTATTTTGCTTAGTCCCATGATGTTTCTGCCTACAACAACAATCCCCTTTCACGGGTACAGCAACCAAACTTAAAGCAAAGCATAGTCTTTATCATTTGTCACCTCAACCTCGACTTTTATTTAGTCAACATCCTGAGAACAACATTGTAAAATGGCGGGTACTGCTCTGTTGCAAGAAGAGTGACCGCACACGTTAGCCATGAAATATGCATTTGCAGAAAAAGTGATTGAGGTTCCCGTTCTCACAGTTTTATAGTGTTTTGTGAAAGGACCATACTACTAGAATATTTGAAAGGCTTTTCAAGACTGTTAAGCTATTATATTTCTTTCGATAGCTGCAGTCGATTCCTACAATCTTGGACAAAACTGTTGAGAATTTCCCAGTGGAATTGGAGTCGAAGAGTGAAAATACATCACAATGGTAGCCACGGAACAAACGCTTTCACTGCTGTAAATTGGTTGTACCTGGCTTTTCCCTTGGGGTATTATGGGGATTCTCAACAAGTTTCGTTCAGGATTGTAGGTTTCAAAAAATCCATTTAACTAAAGTTAGCTAATAAAACTATACAATGGCTTATTTAACAATCACTTTCAAACAGACCATACACGTCTTAAAGGAAAACAGGTTCTCTCTTGAGTAATCAAAGTCCATTCCAATACATTACCTGTAAATCTTCCAGTACTCTTTCAATCACTGAACATTGAGCTGTCCCAAGATCATGATAATGTACACCATGAGACCCCTGCCGAAAAAAAATCATTTTAAAGTAGTACTAATAATAAACCGAGATGTCTCTTGCAAGCAAAGTAAACAACAATGTTGTGAAAATTCGACCAACAGCTCCATTTATTGAATCCGGTCAGAAGTCATCAGAAGAAACTACGGCACACGATTTCGACCCCTTTCTTCTCATCGTATTGTGCCATAGCGGGGCCCTTCCGCTTTGGAGGTCTCATTCACCGGTGCTGGTTAAGTTGTTTGCTACTGCCTGGGTCTGTGAAGGATTAGCAACTGTAAAATGAAGTTTCGAACCTCAAGCTTCTAACCAGAAAGTATCATCTATTTTCATCCAGATGAAGGGTAATGGTTTTTCCACTGCTTCTTGAAGTTCTTTGATTAGCATTTTGAGTTTAGTTGATTGGAGACTGAATTGATTGCGAAATAGTGTGGCGATCATTTTGTCCACGTATAATACTCTGTATTCCAATCTTTGTCTTTACATGCTTCGAGAAGGTCAGTTTACTGCCCTTCTTTCCCCTTTTCAGCTTGATACATATTGTCTCCCCATGGCACTGTGAGCTTCATTATTATCACATGCTTCTTCTCTGAGCTCCACACGGTAAGATCTGGTCGCTGCGTGGTCGTTACCTCTGTGAATATAGCTTGTGTCCCAAATTCCGCTGTCACCTTCAATGATCCGTTCCTTCGATCGTCTTTCTTGGTACTTTTTTAGCTGGTGCTCTAATGCTTCCTCTTTGACCTTCCTTGCAAAAATTTATCTTATTTTTCTCTTCTGCTAATGGTATTTTTCCTTCTTTTATCTCCTTTACCCTCTTCTCCAAATACATCAGGAACACCCTCAGTACTTGGTTGTGTCTGCTGTATAGATGCATATACAATAACAGAATTTAGCAAATAGCTAAATTAATTTAGAAAAATATTTTTTTTTTAATAATAGTAATAATAATTATAAAAAAGGAGAGGTCAATGGATAATTTACGATGATAAATAATAACCAATTCCTGTTCATAACAATACAAACCTGGGTTAAAGGAGGAAGAACAATGACTCTTGCAATGATATTCAATGTTATTTTCCAGAGTTCCTAGAAGAACGTTTTAAGGAATTAATAATTAGCCTGCTTACTAAACATTAAAACTGTTTTATTGAATGTAGAATAGACAAATAAACTGTGACAACTTCTGGTAAATATATTTAGCACTAATTGTGCATTTTTCAGAAACAGATTTATATTCTGTGCCAAAGCCTACAACAGCATATGCTTATGGTTTTATTATGGCACAGAAACGGCGAAAAGTGGAGATGTCGGACTCGGAGACAAAATACCCTTAGCACCAAAGAGGCACCAAATAGGCAGAAATGCTAGAGCAATAATTGGCATCATGAACGTTTATCAACACAATTTCACAAAGTCACAATGTCATTATGTCAGAAATATGAAAAAAGGGTCTGCTAGAGTTTACTGTGCTACTATGTAATAAGGATATAGTCAACTAACACCATTACAAGACCGTCTCTTTCTATGTAACAGATAACTACAATCAGAAAAGAAATATGCAATTTATCATTATAGCAGAAAACTGTAGATAAATAAAGGTCTACCTTTAGAAACCTCCTTAATGCTCTTTTCTCACAATGTTTGATGAAGATGGGGAAACTGGGAAATAGGAAAAAAATATTCACAACAGCATGCTTACACTATAAAAATGGACAATATGAAATCGCATGGGTTATTTGTTAATACTGGAGGCTTGCAATCAATAAATATTTAGAAAGCGGTGATATGCCTCGTGCAAAAATAGATCCATGAGATGGAGATCATTTATCATCGTTTACTGGATTACAAATTATTGTAAATCATCATAAATAGTCACCATCTCAGTTACCCAACTTTCTTGCCATGCATGCTTTTCACCAGTATCATCTCACGAAGTTTTGTCTGGCTCTCGGTCTTTATGCATTTTAATAGTCGTATCTATGTTTTCTCGATGGTTTAATATTTGCATTAGTCGAGTCAAATATGTTATCAAAATTAGGCCGTGTCAGTTTCAGGAATTATAGAGAAATTCGCTTACGTTTTGCCACATATGAGTGTTAAAACAACAAGGAGAGTCATAGTATATACAATTCTTCTACTAAAACTTTCCGGTTCAGAAACATCATTTCAGCGTATAACACTCCTAAGTAATGAACAAGTAGTTAGAGGTCATTAATACGAGTTATAGCTTAATGATGAGTATACAATCTTGGAGCAAATACCTGCCATTAGTTGGTACACGAAATCCAACATTTCGAAACACTAGGTAACTCATTGATAAAACAAACGTGGATTATATGATTGGTATTTTTGCCCCAATTAGCACTCAGCAGAGGTCTGTGAACTAATCAAAATGGCCCTGTTCAAAGGTGAAGTCTTCTTGTTTGCGAAGAACCAGTTTTCCAGAGCAGATAGGTCGTTAGAAGATCTAGCCCGGTCAAAAACTAAGAACGCAATCAGAGGTGTTTACTTATCAGTTTAAGTGTTTGATACAAGATGTTTGCCTCGTTCTTTAGAAACGATAGTGAAACAGTTTACCAAAATTGTGCTATATTTAATCAATGTTGTACAATATCATAGCAAGATTGTGCACGATTTGTAGTTTAGCGCAGCAATGCATTGATAATACTCATACTGCAAGCAAGAGGACACATCCAATAACAACGTGAATCAATCTAAATTCATTTTTGGCAATTACTATGCACTACAAAGGGAGAAAACCCAGAATTTTCCAGGCTCAGAAATTACACTGCAGTACACTTTTATATCCAGTAACAAACGTCTCTTATCCATCAATTTAGAGTATACGCAAAAGGTAGTGCTCATGTTCTTTTCCAAACTTAAATAGGGTTCAATTAGACGGAATGGTTATATGTCTCTCATCTCTATACTCAATTGACAAACTCAACCTCTACTTCTGTTTCTTTCCCAGCAATCCATTTGTCATTTCATTAACTCTCCTTGTCTGTACGCTCCAATACCACCATGTCTAACAACACAATTTAGAAATTAAACGCCAGTGCCTAGGAAAATTGTGTCTATTATATTTTTGAAGTTTTTATCAGTTTAAAAGAGATGCCCTTACTTTTCGTCCAGCCATGACGTCATCGGTGCAATCACATTTTCAGCTGCATCATGAATCATATCGTCGTTGACAACAGAAGAACTTGCACTTAATTTAATGCTGCAGAAAGACAGAGAAATACTCATATTAAGTAATGAAAATTACATCAAAATAATAGGAGGCACAGCACGCTTAAAATTGCTCTTTAGTGGTATTTGCTAAAAGGTCATCGACATTTCATTGATTACATTGTAATATAAAGTACACATTGACGATGAATTCTCCCATCAATTTTGACGTTTAAAAACTTGGCTGTTTGATCAGGAATTGGACTGAATGGGCCCTGTGACTGTTTTAAAGAAGAAGTTACCAGAATTTTCTAACGCCGGAAAAGAACCCTGGTCAGTGGTTTTCAAAGCAAGCCCTTAGACCACACAACTGCAAGCAAAATTTTGTAAATATATAAAGAATAGAATGGCGATAATTGAACAAAGAATAGAATAATTCATATAAATTTGAATGAGAGTTTCAATTAAAATCCCTGCCTCATGTGAGTCAGAAGCTAATAGATGTAAATTTCAATATTAACTTCTGTCCATATTGTTATCCAAAATTGTGTAAAAAGACATAACAACTAAGTCCTGTTAAATCATACTAACGCCGGCAACAAAAACTCAGTTTCGATGTATTTGCTATTCTAAAAAAACATCGTTTATATCAAAATAGAATTACCTCATCAACGTCCAATACATTTGCTTGCTGCATTCTTCTATCTTCCCTGAAAAGCTTTGAATGGTAGAGAAACTTAACTGATCAAGCAGAAATTCCCCAAGTCGTCAATAGTTCAACGCATGCTCAGAGTACGTAGAGAACAACATGAATGACGTGGTCGTAAATGGTCGTAATTCATTTGCTTTGGTTTTAAAATTACCACTAATTCAGTAAATGGAAACGCGAAATCGAAGTTAGTTTCTATGTCTTCCTTTTTATATTAAGAAAACTCTAAAGTACCAAAAAGAGGTCATTGAATTGTAAGAAAGCAGAGGGGAGCTTGTGACATATTGTTATTTCGGTGATCAATAACTTTGAGAGGAATATATCAGTACAAAGAGATAAATATGGTTAGGGTTCTCTTCCAACCATACCAAGATTCAAACATCATTGCCAGGGAGCGTAAAATGAAATTATGATCAGCTGGTACTGTTTACCTTTAAGAAAATGTATGAGAAACTACTTATTTCTTAACGTCGTCCTTATGTTAATATGCTACAGCTGTATTTAACTGCTTCAAAAATTTTAAATCTTCTCTTTACAAGGTAACTATCATACAATTTAAAGTGCCATAGTGGCTTTTCTATTTCTCTTCATAAAAGAAGGAATGAATAACTAGCGAATAGGTTCCAGAGCTGTCACAGACCATAATACAAAACAGCAAACTTTACAGTGTCCTCTGTTTCGCTTTGGATGGTTTCGATTTTTATCAAATTGAGGTTACTTGATAAGTTAAATGACTGCAAATAGCCACGGAAGTAAATGAAACAAGGATTCTGAAGGGTCACATGCATTCTCCTTTTTTTCCAAAATCGTAGGTCCCCCCATAAAATAAGGCATTTAAAAAAGTTAGGTCCCCCCAGAATCATGGGGGGGATGAAACCATGATTCCATGAAGGCAGGATGGGTTGCCTATTTGGTAGCAGCAATTTCACCGAACAGTTCAGCATATCAAATGATGCCAAGCAAGGCTGCATACTAACTCCAATGCTGTTCGGTATTTTGTTCTCACTCATGCTTCAGTATGCATTGGTATGTATCCAGATATTTTATTTTTGAGAAACAAAATATGATGCATACTATTGAAGTTCCACAGCATGGTGTGTTTATGTTTCTGGTCCATCTTGCCCCTATTTTATGACCATGTCACCCCAAACCAGAGCAAGTTGGGCATTACGGGAAACAATTTTTTCTTCAAAATTGTGAAAAGATGTTTCATGGTAAACAAGAAATTCACATTGAGATGTTGCTAGGGACTCTTAAGTGACAGGATTACTACTAACAGACTTGCATACTTAAAAGGGTCTCAGATTTGAAATGTCCATTGTAAACGATCTTTTCATATTATTTGTAGAGGTTATAGCTGCTGCTGCTGCAAATGACATCAACCTAGGGAAAAAGATTGCAGACCTGAAACCAAGAAAGGACATTGAAGACAATTGCTTTGACAGAGCCCTGGAAAAGGCATCAACGATGAATCATCAAAGAGCTACAGGGTTCCTGTGCATGAAGAGTGCAAAAAGCGAATTATCTTGCTTACAGAAATCTTTGAAAAAAAGAGGAAGCTTCCAGGCAGCAGTAATGCTCCTGCTTTGTCATGCGGCAAGAACAGGTACATCCTGACATGCATCATTTGCAATTAGAATTTCTTACCAGATTCTAGAACTTATTAATTATACCATAAAATCCGGAATATAAGCCCTGGGCTTGTAGAGGTTCATGGGCATTTCTGGTCGGCTTATATTCTGGAGGGCTTGTATACAAGGGGGGCTTATATTCGGGAAGGTTTGTATACAGGGGGGCTTATATTTGGAGGGCCTTTTGTGTTAACAGGTGAGTTGTTTATTCCCCAAAATTCACCATTTGGTGTCCAATCAGAGAGACTAATAACAACATTTAATGCGTAAAATATCACAAAAGTAAATACAGCAGCTCTATATATAGTCTGTCATTGTTCATTCAGGATCACTGCCTTATGCACTGCCAATTTTGGATCCAACACACGGAATCCCAAATGTGAGCCCAGGGCTTATATTCGGAGGGGCTTATATTTGGATGGATGGTTTGGTTAGTTTACAGGGGGACTTATCTTTGGTAGGGCTTATATTCGGAATTTTACGGTATGTGAAAAGTATGGCTGGTCCTGTCCGACAAATGGCTGGGGTAGCATACGCTATAGTAGTGATGGAACTATTTTGATAATTTGAAAACAGAGGAGGCTTGCAGTTATTTAAGAAGCTGAAAAACAGCTATGAATTGTTATTTGATTTTTGCTAAAATATTCACATTAATTGGAAAGAAGCCTTCCAACATCATAAATAAGTAGATGACATGTTACCTACAATGCAAAGCAAATATAATGGGTTACAGTAGACTTAACAGCTGTAAGATGGTATGTCCAAGAAAAACCCAGACAAATAAACTACAATGGCGCGTTTCTTTCAAAAAGTATTAAAAGACAAAAACATCCTGATGTTCCTTGAAATTCTTCACACTTATATTACGTTGAAACATTGCAAACTTTATTCTTTTAAAGCATCATGTTACGTGCTTAACATATTGTACGTAATTATTGCACTGATTAAGAGCATGAAAAGGTACTAGCTGAACACAAAACGAATGTAGCAGACGCTAGCCAATAGTTGGATACAGATGTGCAGTCGATCTGCGCTGTTTACTGGATTCAGAATCCATCCTTCCTTCCACATTGCAGCTAGGTATAGAATATATTAAATAGTGAAAGTGCATTTACATAAATTCAGTATTGTTTGCGTATACTGAGTATCACCCCAGTATTTTAGAGTATGTTGTGATAATTTTAAATATTGACGGTAATTTCTGTTTTGTCTCCTATCCAGCTGACATTGAAATGATCAAGTGCATTGTAACAGGATTTGCAGAGAGAAAGAGACTATTCCAAGCAGGTAACACAAACAGTGATGTACCAAATGGTGGTGAAACGCCGATGGGAGTGAACGATGCTTGTTTGAGGAGGGATTACCTTCCAACAGAGTGGGAGAAAGTGATTCCATTTCACATTTTGCAGCAGCTTCGGTAAGAATACCAATCGTATTGAAGCTTGTAGTGGTTTAATTTTAACAAAATATCGGACTGATATACAACGTAGTTACGAACTTCCAGTAAGAGAGCAAGACATATGGTGTGTATTATTTGAGTTGTTAGAAATAAACGTTGCATTATCGATAGGTGGAGTATGATTTGGTAGTCAGTATTTACTTGAAAAAGAAATCTCATCATATGCTCTCACCCCTTCATCCGTAAAAGTAAAAAAATTTATATGCCAAAGTGACCACTTACTCAAACATCAATTGCCCACTGAATGGCTTATTGGGGTTGTCATGGAATAACAAATCGACGTGAATGGGTGAATGAATGAATGCTTGAATGAATTAATTACTGACGAAGCTGGGGTTTACAAGCGGGGAGCTCCAAAATAACATTCCAGGGGTATGAGATAGCTACACAAGTCTAGGTTTTGTAAGTTGTTGTGAGTTAAGATAAAAATACTCCGCAGGGTCCACAGGCAAACGTACGGATTACTATCAGCAAGCAGTCAGTATATGCCACATATGAGAAACTGTTAAGCAAGAAGCAGACAAAAAGATCATTAGGTTTATATAGTGTTCTGGAATATGCTGGTGCGAATGGATTGTTATATATCAGACAACTTCAAAATTTATGAGGATTGTGTGTATTAACGTATTTACAAAATCTTGAATTGATTAGATGAAAATACATCTTAGAAGTCCGGTTTATGTGTTTCAAATCCTGATGATATTAACTGATTCAACTATGAACTAACTCTAACAGACAACTTTAAAATTGGTTAGGACTGCATGTATGAACGTTTTTACAAAATCTTGAATTGATTAGATGAAAATACATCTTAGAAGTCCGATTTATGT
>JAAAKM020006971.1:122162623-122180710 GCA_010016025.2 Alatinidae sp. Z8VKAUB7J3 | reverse complement strand
AAAGGTAAGCATCAGCCAGGCAAGGTCACAAACGTATCAAATTTTCAATATTTTTTTTGTTGAAATGGTTGTTAAAATTACTCGAAGCTTCATACTTTTGCTCTCCTCCTCAGCAGTTGATATACATGACGTTTTGTATAGTCTACTAAACCTGCAAACTTGTTTTCAGAATCGATTTATGCTTTGCTACGTGAGTTGTATAGCTTTATGTTTCTATTTTGTGTTTGCCACCAAGTTTCATTTTTCGATTTGTGCTTCGTTCTTGTTTTTGTTCACATGTCTGCCAAAACTATAACCCTGAAAATTCTCTCTAAATTCAAATAAATGAAGAGCTTTGCAGCCCGAAAATTCTAAAAAATTGAAAAACATTCAGCCTTAATCCAAATTTTACTGGTTCTTATTAAAACAAAAGAAAAGAGTGTATACGTATTCTAATGCTTGTTGACTCTGCAAAAAGACAAAAGCCTCGCAGTAACACCGAATTGAAGAGGGCACGGGTGTTCACTGGAATGGTATTGTCAACAACAATAATCGACCCAACACTGCAGCTGGTATACCCTAGAGTTCCAAGATGTCAGCTCCAGGGTGACACAAATCGCCTGTCTAGTTTTTTTTAAAATACGAGAACAGGATAATGCTATTTAAAATTTTTCAAAAGAGGCATGTACAAAATAATACATCTATTTTCGCGTTATTTTGGTTGTGATCTACAGATTTTAAGTTTACGAGTTGCTTTCACGTTTCAGTTTGGCACGGAGTTTACCTAAATTCTCACACTCCAGCGAACAATAGAAAGTAACAGCCTACACGGTACACCAAGTACCAATTTCACTAAAATAGCAACTTCCGTATCGAGTATGTATCAGGTAGAGTAAGTAACGTGTAATTAAAAGGGCAACGCAACAGCATGAAACGAAGGCCTCAGTATATAGACATGGGCTTACGCCGCGTATTTAATGAAGGGTTGCTGATAGTAACGAGTACTGAAGGAATCTAGTAGATAGTTGTCCTACTTAAGCTACAGAAATCTACAGAAATGTCTACCATCAAATTAAGTGTTTGTCTTTCTCTCTCCTTTTGGATTGCGACCCTTCTCAGACGCCATAACCCAGTCATACACAGCGACAACAAAACCAGAACTAAGCAATAATAAAATGGTTAACCAGTCCATCGTAGTTCGCGTGAAACTATATTACTTGTCATTACCTTGGTGGCAAATGGGCAAACGGATCTTTTGTCTTCCCCTTTGGCACAACTTCTTCATCGTCATCGTCATCTTTTTCTTTCTTTTTGTCCTCTTTCTTCGCTTTAGGTTGTTTCTGCTGCTGTTTTGGCTTCTCTTCCTTCTTCTCTTTCGGTTTCTTGTCCTTTGGATGCAGGTCGTTGTACTTTTTAGCTTCAAAAGACAATCCGGGCAAAGAATTTTTAAATGGTGACAAAACCTAAAGCAATACTAAACTAGGGTGCAACGGATAGTGAATTTCGCTACCCGCCGGAAACCGGATAGTCCTGATAATTTTCTAATATCCGGCCGGATATTTCCTGTTCTAATTGCAAATTATTTGAAGTACTAGAGGTTAATGGCATGGCGAGTATTTGTTCCGTTGATAATTAATACACATGAGAACCCATACTAACACGATGTGGGCCCTACAGGTTCTGAAACTATTTTTACTACTGCACATTATAAATTTTTCAAAATTTCCGTGGCACCATTAATGTCCTGTTTAAAACTATGACAAACTAGTAGGCCTAAACAAATAGAAAACAATTTCGAAATTACTGTGACTTTGACTCGTCAATGACCTAATCCAAGACATATATGTATATACATGCATAAAACGATAAGTTTTAGTTTAAAGAAAGACTTGTGCTATTTGCACACAAGCAGTCTATGTCCTATTTCTGTTTCATAGCTTTACTCGAAGTTTATGCTGCACACTTAGTATATTGCACGAAATAGCGAAAACATTGTGTACTTAAAAGCTTTTTTTCGTCTGACACTCCTCAGAGTACTAACGTCCAATAACAACACCCCCCTTGACTCTTTTGATATACAACCTCATCCAACATACCTTATCTTGTATGTTTGAAGGAAATAGAAATTAAGTGTACGTCCGTCACAATGGAATTACCCAACTGCTTTGGGAAACGTTTTACAACCTTTTGTCTGCTGCACCTTGATAGTTTGTGCACATTTATTAACAGCTTAATTCATGCTTCTTATCCAGTATTTTATGTATGAGTTTCCACCTGGAATTGAAAGAGTTATGATAAAAGTAGAATCATCAACAAAAGTATGTGCAGTGGTGCTTATTCAAAATACAAAGGTATGAAATATTATATATTACCATATTTTAATTTAGTTTGGTTATAAATTGCTTAGTGGGTGTAAGCGGTTTACAAAAAAGTGAATGATTTGATTTGTCTTATTAACTGTTACTGACATTACCTTGAGATGTTCCCTACAGAATGCATTAAGTCATGCAATTGTAATCTTATGGTAATTTTCGTTCATTGTTTGTTAGCACCTTTTCAAATATATCTCAGTTTGTAAAGCAGTGTTCTTCATTAGAGCTGCTTACAGATTGACATGGTAAATTTCATTATATTTAATTTCCTTGTGTATCCCCAACACTGTAGGGTCATAGTGTAAATATTAAGAGAGGAGTTTTACATGTAAAGCATGTATGATGCCTTTAAACTGAAGAGATGTCAGATTAGTGTTAAAAATTGTTCAATTCATGAAACTGTCTGGACTCGATGCAGTAGTTATATTGCCAGAATGCCATATTTATAACACACTTTTGCACAGTCGCAGTTTCCACTGCACTCTTGCATTGGATTATGCTAAGGACTTTAATTTGAATTGTACAGAGTGCAAATTTAACTTCAAATCAAGTAGTACAACACTGATGGCTAGTCTCAAATACCCGTCACAAAATCATTTACTGTCATGACATTTTTAGAACGTGAAAATTGTGGCCTTTAGACGGCACAGAGAATTAAAATACATGCTCATGAATTCATGACTTAGAAAGAAAATCAATAAAGGCAAAGTCAGTAAAAATAATAAAGGGGGCAGCAGCTTCTCTACCTCGTAGTACTTGTGTGAACGACTGTGTATGGTTACTGTTAAGTACATACAAAAATATTACTTCCATGATGAAGAAGAACCAAAGCGTTCAATAGACATTTCATAAACTTTATAAACATTAATGCACCAATTGTTGTACAAGATCATTATGCAAGAGTTCTCTCCACAATATAATAATTATCGTGTTTAATCAGTTTTATAGGGATGGTTTCTTGTAGAACCTTGAAAATCGCAGGAAGTAATCGAGTTGTATTCTTAGAACTGTTGGCCCTACAAGTATTAAAACACTATCAGTTGATTATGTATTAAGATTGATAAAGTTGTTGACACTGTAATGTTACTTGTAAGGTTGTATTTCCAAACGTAAAATACTCTTTTTGGTCTACTTGAGGAGTTTGTATCCCAAAGGTCCCTATTGTATCCTCATGTGTACATTTGCATCCTCGCTTGCATGCCACAATCCTGCACCTACCTTTACAACGTCACATCCAAGGAGTGACTCCGAACGATTTGATGTGACCAGTTGATGAGGAGAATCTTTAGTAAGACGAATCCGTAAATTCATACAATTTTATGTTTGAAATTTGAGGTTTTTTGTAATTTTGCTGTCATGGGAACCTTGAAGATATAATAATACTATTCATAATGTTGGTATGATTTTCATTACTCAAGGTATTGTACACACTGGTACCCCATGTGTTATATAAATAAAACTTCTAAGTTTTTGTATACATTCACCAAAATGACGTTAACGCATTTTCTGTCATGTAGTGCCCAGTTTATGATCAAGCAAAAAATGACTTCACTGGATTTCATGCAACGATGACGACACAAGCTGCTATTACTCTTTCGGTAAGATCGGTCATAAATGTTACCTATCCACCTCTTTCTTAGTATAGCAACTATTGCAAGTATAGTACTTTCGAGTCAATAATAATCGTCTCCATCTCATAATAATCTTGAAAAGATCGTCCAGCCCGGCTCTGATTCCAATCTCCAATTTTTCAACCTTCCAAGTTTTCAATTTGGAAAACCCATTCATTAAAGTTTCTAGTTCTATCTCGAAATCGAGAGAGATAGCTAATAGAAACCAGTGACTTTATAACACAGTTTTAGTTTACATTACATTACTTTATTTCGAGGAAAAACCTTTACTAGAAGCAAGCAATTTCTTCGAAAGAACGGCAAGGGCCAGTGAGCGTGACTCTAGCAATGGTCAGTGAGTGTGACTCTACCAATGGTCGATGAGTGCGACTCGTCCAATGGCCAGTGAGCGTGACTCTTCCAATGGCCAGTGAGCGTGACTCCATCAACGCCCACCATCTAACGAATTTCCTTTATTTTTGCAACCCGAACTCCCTCTTAAGCCACGCCTTATTATTTAAGACCCGAAAGTACTTGTAATTTTTATTGCAGTTGTTCATTTAGACCCGCAGGTAATGTCACCGACTGGCCTTAAACGCGATACAATTGTGCTGAAACCTACGGAGCAACCAATGTCCTGTGCAGCTTGGAAGTTTTTCTTTGAATTTATGAAGTTATTTCCAACCGTCGCAGTAGACAAACATCAAAAGTGTTTATAACACTGCACTACACTGTTGTTACGATTTTCATGATTAAAGATATCTTGTCTAGTTTTCATTAGAATCCAAATTACACATACCAAAGCTGCAGCTAATTTAACCCTACTACGTTTGTGTAGGCCCCTTACTACCTCGACAGCTTTCTGATATTATGTTATGCCATTTTAGTAAGTCAGAAATTTAAGATTGCATTGTCGCAAAGATTTTTTATGCTTATTAAGGGCGTCAACTGAAGAGAATCTCAAAATAACTTGTAGGGGAACTTCCAGGCCCTGCGCATTTCATCAATCATCGACAAGTTCAATGGAAACGGTAAAAAGCAGACCATTTCTTAGAAATGTCATATGGATGTACACAATATTGGTATATGAGGTACTGATGACCAATTAACGTTAAAAGCATGCACGATGGAGAATTTGGTAGTTTTTGCATTTGCATTTAACATGGACTTCTAAATAATAGCATGTATTATTGCGAAGATGCTATTATTTCGAAGTCCATGGCATTTAGGTAGAACACAGTATTGCCTCTCCACCTCACATCCGTAGAGATCTATGCTACTTCTCTCCAAATCGGAAGCACTTGTTTCCTTGCCAGTGTCGGACAGCTTCCTGATATTCATTTCTCAGTTACATACCTTGGGGACTGTATATTCTCAGATATTTAGTGATAAAAGAACGTACGCTCCATTAGAAGGCACACGTCAACGTGGACAGGTTTCGCGGTAAATTCAGCAGTTCAAGTACAGAAGCTTGAGTAGTGAGCTCGTTACACAGCCGATTATAGTATTAATTAGATGGAAATTCTTTAGAATTGATTTGCGAATAGAACTATCCACACTTTCTCATCACGTCATACTTTGCCACGTCATAGTTAAAAGAAGACGAATGTCGATCCATCAATCTCTTGGCCTAAATCCGATACACAGGGAGGTGCAAACTATTTGCAGCAACCTTTTCTGTTACAAAAAGGAATTCCGAGTAAAGTGCCAAGCAAGCACCTCTTTCTAATTAAATGTTGTACTGTTCAGAGCTCGAGTACCGTCCGTAAAAGTCTTTTTCAAGAGACTAAGTAACCGCACAGTCTCTGCTTCCACGCAATAAGGTTCTCCTTGATACCATTTGAAAACAGCCCTATTGGTAATTGTATACGAGTGTGCTGAGTGCAAATTGGCTTGAACTATTGACACATGTCATGCTGTCATTGTGAAATAAGTGGATTAAATTAAGTTGATTCGTTATTGTAGCAAACCATTACCTCAAAACTCTATGTCTTATTACTTTTAAAGAGGGACAAGATTCATGGAAATCAGCTTTACGTAATCCTACTGGTGAAAGATTCCGATTTAGAGTGCACTCGACATAAAGGCGAGATTAACCCATTCTCACCTACACAAATAGAGGCCAGGTCTCAATACTATGGAGGTACGTGTGTTATACGTTAATTGCATTTTGTATTTGGCATGTTCACATCATAGCCACTACTATTTCTCCGATGAGGCAATTCCGGTATCTAAATCGTTCGTCCAGGCACAAGACCCCCAGATAAGCTATGGTTCCTATTTTCGCGTGTGTAAAAATATCTTAAGTCGGAAGTAATGCAACCAAGGAGGCTGTCGGGTAAAAAAAAGGTCGATTTAGCATGCAGTGGAATTTTTAACCTTTTAAAGATGTTTGCTGTTCGCTGGAAAGAAGGGGGGCTCTTATATTTCAGGGGAAAATTATGCCCGATCGGTTGTTTCATTGTTGGGACTTTGGCCTAGATATGAAACAAGGCGGTAATGCTAAGATGATGCCCGTTCATCATTTTATAATTGTAATAACAATGTCTTGGAAGATGTTTTGGTATGTAGTATGTATGTAGTCCCTTGAGGACTTCGTGTGACCACAAAAATAGAGAATAGAGGTAGTGACTTTCCTCCTTGCGTCTAGTCTTTGAATGTATTTTACGCTTCAAAGGCTACGAGGCACACGGCCATAACCTCCTTGAGGTATGGGCACTGTAGATCGTAACGTCAATGGTTTTGTGGTTCGGGTAGTTGCCTCCGCAGTGATTATGAATATACAACTTAAGTATTCATTTGTACCGTTCTTGCAGGAGCTGGGCCAATAAAACTTGTCTTTGATCGGTATAGGCTCAAGAAGTGCGTCTTACCGGGCCAAAGGAGGATAACGTTAGGCAGTTTTTGAAAGGCACTCTATCCATTAGTATGAATAAAAGAATATCAATCTAGGAGGTATTACAAAAAAAGGGGGGCGATATTATTATAGTTTGCAACAATTAGCCACGAGCCTGTAAGGATTTGTAAGGAAAGGAGAAAGAAAATGGGTTTATTCGCAGCGTCAAAGAGTTAGCCGCAGTGTTAAGCAAAAAATAGCTCAAATTTATGCTCCTTTGTCTACTTCAGGACGTTTGATGTGCTTTATTGGGATTTTTTACGAGCATTGATTTTTGGATTAATTTTTTGCGTGGGTAGACCCAAGTTATCGGGCAACTAAGCCCTCGACTGTAGTAGAGTAGAGTAAAATAGTTAACGCAAGCACCAATTGTTCCTCAAAGACATGCCGTATGTAACAGAAAAGGGTACGTCCTGCTTCTTTTGATATATTCTCCCCGTTCATTCATGTAGAAATCGATACGGATGATGACGTACCCAAAAGCAAAACCAGTATGTCAAGTCTTGTAAGCGCGTACAGAGTAAAGCGCTTTACATTGACTGTACAGTCATTGCAATCAAGTAAGTAGAAACATTTCCAGCTTCGTAGTATGTTGGTATCTATGTACGTGAGTGCACCTGTGTTCGTTTCTTAAGATATTGGTGTTTGGCTCTAGTTCCATGGTTTTTAATCGAGGGTGCATGTGCAACTTGAGCTTCAAAGTAGGGGTACAAAATTTTATGTCAAGATCAATACTCTATTGGCCGAGTTGTTACAGTCAGATAATCAATCAATAAATAATTTGAACACCTGGTAAATACTACATAACAACATGAGAGCCATCATACATCGGGTTGTAGGGTACATCCAGTTGTAGGATACTTTATACATGAAAGGTGAACAGTCCATCGACAAGTTATTATAAGTAAAACGCCAAATGTGGAAACTTCATTGACAACGTTTCATCTAACAGACTTCTTCCGGTCACTACTGAAAATATAGAAAATTTTTAGTAGTGACCTGAAGAAGTCTGTTAGACGAAACGTTGTCAATGAAGTTTCCACATTTGGCGTTTTACTTATAGGTACTTTATACGTACGGTTGTGCTTAATTTATTTCTGTATTCAGTATATTTGTGTATCTTCAACGCCTTGCATTACTATATTCATCACATTGTACGTAATGCCAATGATTTCAATTTTATTTACGTCCGTAAGTTATTTTGAGAAATCTATGAATTCTCAGGAGGTATGAGCACATAAAATATTAAGAACCACTGCTCAAGTTGTAAATCAATAGATGTAAACAAATAGATATAAATATAAAAGAGAAACAATAAATAAATGAGTGCGTTAAAGACTTGTAGATGTTCTTTGCCAAAATTGTAAGAAAAAAATCAGTATCGTTGCAGGTTGTTTTTTTTATAAGCAACTCGTACATGTATTTTTATTATTAAACAAACTTATTATTAGAACTCTTTATTCTGGTATTTAAATGATCTGGAAATGATGCTTGGAAATGATCTGTCTAAGGGGTATTTTCACAAACTCATAATCAAAATAGGTTCCAGGATATTGTGTTCACTTTTGGTAAGATTCTATTTGGCTCTCAGGTTAATGGTCAGGGTAAACCCTGCAATACCGCACCTCTTGTAGTTGAGTAAAGGGGCTAGAAAGCCATAAGAATGCACAACAGTAGAACGCACTGGATTGTTTGTACAGGCTACACAAAATGCTGGGAAGTTCCAACAATTTTGGGGGTAGGACAGAGTCAGGAGTGAAATATTGGATTAAGATGAGGGATTTTGAGAACAAATTCTTTATTACTAATCAAAAGGTATTAGAAAGGCCTATTTCGTCCCTTAAAAATCTACCACATACTCAACGGGATTGCCATAATCTTGGGTAGGTTGAACCCACCACCCACCCCAAGACCTTGGTACAGCTTTGTTAAAGCTCAGTATTGTAAAGATGGAAAAGTAACAGTCTACAGACAAACAATTTACTTTTATTTTCATTGTAATAAGAATCTTCAGTCTCCCAGTTCTTCTCACGTTTTTGCATGCTATAATGCCTGTCGGGACTTATAAGTCCTGGCTACAGATCTCCATGGTAACGTCAGAATTTGTTAAAAAGAACCACTTTGGTTAACCATGAGGCCACAAGAGAACAACTAGTAAGATAAATTTCTTGTAGATAAACAATTTGCTATGGTGGTAAACAAAGGGTTAAAACGCTGATTGGACATGCTCATCCCTTTTTGACCTCTTTCCTGCATCTTGCATCTTCAGTTATTATGATTTTCATGTAGCATAGAAATATATATATATATATATATATATATATATATATTCTCAGCAGACACATTGCAATTATATATAATTCTCAAAGAGTAGAGCATGGTTGAGGCGTTGGTTTAGTAATCATAAGGTCCCGGGTTCGAATCTGGTCAGCGCCGTTTAATTGCAAGCTATTGTGGTAATGCTCCACTATTTGAGAATTATATATATATATATATATATATATATATATATATATAAAGCCTTCCTGGATTTAAAAAGAGCATTTAATTTGGTCAATCGTGAATAATCCTTTGTAACCCGTGGCAAATTAGGCTGTTGACCAAAGTTTATAAAATATGAAGAAGCTATGCAGAGTTTCTAAGACAAGACTCCTCATGATGGTGAGCTAACCTGGAGCTAGTTTCATGACTATGGTATTAAGTAAGGCTGCGAGTTAGCATCATCGCTTTTTAATATCTATGCATCAGTCTTACTCATGATGGAGACTGTATCGCAGCTTTTCAGTATACTCACCACGTTTAAGGTGATGGTGATCTCTTTGGGTTAAAAGAATCCTATGCGCTGATTGTATTGCGACATTCAGTAACACTGCTGAGAGCCTGCGATTGCTCTGTACAACGTAAAGTGATGTAGCTAGGAGAACGGAACTATACATTAATATAAATAAAACAGAAACTATGTCCATTTACAGCCCATCTAAATTCTTTTAACTGGTCAGTGTCAGTATCTTTAAGTACTGGGCAGCCTCGTCATTAGCTATAGCCAAATGAAGGAGGATCTTGTATTTTGCATGCAAGTGATGATATGTGCTTCTAAACGGATACAAAATACAATGTTCGATGCATGGCCTCACAGCCTGAAATAAAGATGCAGTGTATAATTAATTCCTAATGCTCCCTTAGATGTATGGCAGTAAAATATGTACTTTACATCAGCATTAAATAAAGAAACTTCCAACAGTAAAGCAGCAACATTTTAAACATTAATTGACATCACTTCGTACGCAATAAAGAGGCTCTAAGACGCCCTAATGTGGAGGACTTAGAGATGAAATTAGAACGAATAGAACTAAGATGGATTTAACGCAAATAATTGACAAAAAACCATCAAGGTATCTCCTGCATTATGACGTATCCCCAAGACTTTTTTGTGGATCGACCCAACCTGTTCTTTAAAGACTACATCAAAACACTCTAAGACATCGACATGTTTTAGGTACAAAGTAAACAACTGTGCATAACAGCGCACAACAGAGAGAAATAACAAATACTGACCAAAAGATATGCTTGCCAAGTATGAGAAGGAACCTACAGAGGATTTCAAAGAGAAAAGAGTGAAGAAAACGAACATTACTGTACAACACCCGTTTTAAGGTTCTGGACATGTATATGTAAAAATAATCTGCATCTATGTAGGTTATTATCAGAGGGATGAGTTGTCATCTAAGCAGGATTTTACTTACAATGTTAGGAATGGAGTAGTAGTTGGGAAGGAGGAAAAGGGTTTTGTCTTTGACATGGTCGAAAGAATATTGTTTGAATATTCGTATGAATTATACGTATGAATTATAGATGATATCCTTGGTAATCAGAAGTTTATTGTGGCATTGGTTCCTATGTAATAAAGTAGCTACACATTTCCTTTCCTGCAACGATTTCCAACTGCTGATTTGATTTGAAGTAACAAAACGCAATAGATTTACACCTTCTTTACACGTGTACCGACCAACCCAGGAGTTTACATGGGACCTGGTGGAGGCAAACTCGTTTGAACCTGCTACCCGTTCTTTTTTGGGACCGCTAATGAAAGCGGATCAGTTCGAATCCGATCACGAGATGGTTTTGAGTAAACACTTTAAATGAAACCCAAACTGGTACTGGTCAAAAATGAGGCTACAAAAACTAACAGTGCGTAGTAAATTTCATCCCATTCACCTGCTTTTTTCGTACCATTATTGTCATGCTAGTCATAACCTCCCGTTGTTCGTATTTCTAGATTCTACTGCACTTCATTCCTTATAACAATAAAAAGAATCGCATGCAGAACTCTGGCACCAAATGGATCTCTTCACGTTTAAGGACTCTAGAATAGGGTGTTTGGACGGGATCAGATGCATTTGGAACCATACCAGTCTTGATCTGTACCCGTATAAACATGGTCTAAGGGGACACTGTAGTAGTACGCAGAAGATTAGTTTTCTTAAGTGAAGATAAAATATTTAGAAAATTCTAACAACGGAAATGCCTGTCGAAAAACATAATCTATTGTAAAAATAACAACCAGGCTGAAAATCTTCATCAACGCAGTGTCAGCACCTTTGTATTTTAATAGTTATCTGTCCCCTGTTTATCATTATCCCTTTCTCAGCTTTCCTTTTTTTATACGTCCGATTACCATTTATGTAGTATTGCATGCTCGTTACTCCACTTTTTTTAGCATCAGTAATGGCCGCTTCTCAATCAATTATATCTATGTGAGAATGTCAATAGGAGAGTTTTAGGAAACATTGGAATAATATGCACCCAAGACATGAGTCTTTCGTTGATAATTTTGAGCGAAGCAGTTCTATTCATTGACAGAATATAAACGTCTTGAAAATGGCAGCTTTAAATCGATTCTAAGATTAAAGTTCTATTTTTGATATGTTGCTTGTTGAGTTAGAGGTTGATATGAAATGAAATGGATTCCTACACTTCGCTATTCCTGACCTGTAGCACAGATTTATCTTCTAAGTTGGATGTACAGCAAACAAGAAAGTAAAGTAACTCTACAATGTAGAATGAATAATTTATTTTCATATATTTGCAGCTTTTTAGATCTCCTATTTAAAACATTGCTTATGTTTACGTGGAGCAGCCTACTCGAGTAAAAATGCTAAAAATATTCGTATCATATTGTCTCTACCAAACTTTTCTTAATATTATTTCTTTCCATACCTTCACAAACTATCCCATTCTGTTAAAGAAACTACGCTTACAAACTCTGCACATAGTTGCAATTTTCTTGATGCTTTGTAGAGCTCGTAATGTTTAAGTCTATGTACAGAATATACAAAATTTAATTTTTCTAAGAAACGTCTTCGCTCAGTTTCGGTTCCCATTGTTATTGTCACTCCCCTTATTAGTACCATTGGTGCTATTTTTGAGTTTTGACATTCCAGGTGGTCCAGTAGAGTTGACAACATCGGGACCTAAGCAGATTGAGAACGTCTTTGTGTAGCAGCTGAGATATTTTCCACCAATAGAAAGTAAAGGAACCGTTAACGTCAGCGCTCCTATTATTGCCACTGCTGATCCAGAAATTTTTCCTTGTACTGATTTAGGCACTATATCTCCATAACCGAGACACACTATTGTCTGAATAGCCCACCACATGGACTCCGGTATACTTGTAAATTGCGTATCTTCTTCCTCAAGTTCAACGAAATATTGACAACTTCCAGTAAAAAGACACGATACTAATAAACAAAGAAGTAAAGTAATCATATCATTAAAACAAGTCGAGATGATTTTCATTACGATGAGTAAAGTTTCGGAGTGTTTTGAAAATCTGAACAATCGCAACACCCGAGCTGTCCTTAAAGCTCTCACGAAAGCTAACTTTGATAAATTTCTGGCATCCAAGAACAGAATTGCAAAGTACGGAAATATTGCTATGCAGTCAATAAGGTTTAGATAACTTGTCATGAACTTAAACTTATTTGGAGCGAAAAACAATCTTAGTAAATATTCAAAGGCGAAAATGACATTTAGGACAAATTCGGTCAAGAACCATTTGTCATTGTAAACATCCATTGGGCTTGACGAAGAAAATCTTGGTAGTGACATCGCACATGATACCATCACCGAGAGTATAGTCAATATCGATAATACGATTGCTACTGATTTGGCCAAAATGGAAGATTCTGGTACTTCCAAAATCTGCCATGCCTTTTGTCGTAGTGTCAATGATGTGCCATGTTCCTCGTAATATACACTTTTCACTGCGTGTCCTTCTCTCTTTTTCATGTCATCGATGACAGTCCTATGTATGTAGTAAAACTCGCATTCTTCTACAAATGCATCCATTGTGATCATTGGAGGCTTAATTAATTTACCGCATGACTGATAGTAAAACAGTACTGCTTCGAAAGCGTCCCGATTCCTATTCAGTCTTAGAACCTGCATGTTACTGTCCAGCAGACATGCTCTGTGCTCCTCAGAACCAAGCAAAGTGTCTGGAAAACGAGCAAGAGTGTCTTTTAGAGTCTCGTACACGATGCCACGTACAATGATGGTTACACGATCAGGAGACCACGATGACCTGCTAACATTAGTATGTTCCTCTTGAGAGGGGGACGAGTCCCCCTTCATCCTGGGGACATAGTAACGATGGCGCCTCTTGAAATTATGAACAACTAAAAATGAAAACAGAAGAACAATCTTCAATACTAAGATAGGTCTTGAGTTGTCAAGGACACTGTTAAGATATCTGCGAAGTAATATCGTGATATTGGATATTTGTTGAAACCTTAACTACTTTAATCATGATAAATCTTTGAGCACTTTACATTATCTTGCCTTTACCCGTAAGTATTAACAAGATAAAGGGAAGTGTATAACTGACACTGCCAGTCAATTTGGCATTATGGACCTTGATTGCAAAATACTCTACAAAGCGGATAGTACCCGCAGAAACTTTACACCGAGTTACCTATCCTTTACTAATATGTCGTCTGACGAATGATGTTTTATGTGGTTCCTGTTTGTTCACAGGAACACCTTGTCTGTCAAGAAATATCTTTCTGCTAACAACAAGAAGACATAAAAACCGATTTTATAGTTACTATGACTGTTACTTTAAAATAAGCACTGATACAAAGTTTAACAGGAGCTGTTTTGAAGACAAAATAAATGAAAGCAAAAGGATATTATTTCAATTTATCAAGTTTTCACTAGCACCGCTGACGTTGCATAACAGGAAGAGGAAAGCAAATGCAAGTGACAATACGAGATTCTTTTAAAGCCACCAATGCCTTCCTGGGTTTTAAAATTTCTTATTAGCGCACTTTACTTTACTTAGCAACGACCTTATGGTCCAATTCTTCCGATCAAACATCTCCATTCTGTCCTTTGCTTTTTTCTTCTTCCTGCTTGACTGTTGGGACATTTTAATCTTTAACTGTTTCTGTGTACTTTAATCATCTCTGTGTATTTTCATTCCCTTCGGCCATTGCCTTGATTGGTCAAGAAAAAAGCTAGTCGTTTAATGAGTAACGCCTCTCTTTGTACCAGTGACCAAAGATATGTGGTTGCCGCGTCATTGCCATTTTTGTATTGATGAACATCTGTCTTGCATCAAAGTAGGGTCAAGTTTATATAAAACAATCTAGGCACAAATACTAAATGTTGGCGTCACCAGCCACATCGATGACGTAATAGTAATTTTAATAAATGTACTACTAATAAATTAATAGTGATCTTCTTGTTTACTCAAACTAAAAAGGTATTTTCAGTCAGGTATACTTAAAGAACAAAATGATATGCTAGTGTTTTTACAGATAAACACTGCCAGCAAAGCTTCCACCGTGGTCTCCCCAGTTTAACTGTATATTAGAGAGTGGTTGTCAATAGTTACAATCTTTGGATTCGTTCTTATTCACTGTTGCAAAGTACATGTAAACCTATGCCTTCATGGATAATTATCTTAGGTCGTTTCGACCTCATTTCTATAGTTTTTGGTGAGCTTTTTACGTTTGTAACACAATATACCAGAAAAGTCCCCCAGCACAAAAATTCAATTCCTTTTTCACCCAAAATGTGGTCCAAATGTCACACACGTAACAATGGAATGGCCCCCATGTTGATTCACATGCCCTTGTTTTCCATAGTGGAATTCCATAATAGCTTTGCTTTGTTGACAGAGTACCGGCTTTTTTGTTTTGATAAATGCAGCTTCTAAAGCAGCGAGATGGAAATGATATCAGGCTTTGGCTAATACCTTAAACAAATCCTGTTGATAGTTGTCAGCACATGATGGGTTTTCAAGCAAATGCTGTCCTATTATAGAGTCTGTTTTGGGATCTGTTGACATGGCTTTGTTTATGTTATTCCATAAAATTTGGAAACTTTACTGCGTCTGCTAATGAAGGTTGACATATGTTGCATGATTCTATCATGTAACCTCGGTGATGTACCACCTATTATTCTCTTGCAGAGTGACAAGTGAATTTTTAAACTAATAAACTTTTTGGTGTGACACGTAGTACATTGTTTTGGGCAATAGGTGTCAGCTTTTGGGTAGCATAAACAACACAGGGTTGTACCATGGGAAAACTGTAGGTCATGGCCGTTTTCATTCTTTTATTAAAACTCAGGGAAACATACCTAGTCCACGGCAGTCAAAATATACTGGCCACTAGCCATATTTTGGGTAATAAGAAAACTTTGCAATTTTATTAGAAATGACAATGTTGACAACATTTTCTGGGTAGCTGTTTTCTGGAAATATAGTTTTAATGTTGGCTGATTCCTCATCAAGTTTACTCTTTGAGCAAATGATAAGAGTACAGCAAACTAAAGTACCATTGAGATTGGTTTTGCAAGTTTTAGGGCAAAATGAGTCCCCACACTTAAAAATTCATCACAAAAGCTTTCTCACCTCACTGAGTAAGATTGCTGTGATCAGTGTATGGCAAAAAACATTTAGCAAAATGAATCTGTTACTCAACGCAATATTCAAATTTTGTACCACGAACCAACTTTTCCCATGATACAATTAGTTGAGCAAAGTGTTACATTTTTTCTCTCTTAGGTTAGGGACAGTCATTTTCTCCTTGTTTGTGCTTGCAGGACAGGTAGGTTGTTGAGCCTAAAATCTCTGATATCTTAGAATGATTTATGTTTACCTGTGTATGTATCATGTACCCTCAGGAAGAAGAAAGCGCATAACTAAAGGTTGCCCGTGGACTGTAGGCTCCCCACATGCCTGTTACAACTATGTAAGCTTTGGTGTATATGCATATGCAGTTAATTGTTAAATATACTACTGACCAATACTAAGCACCAGTATGAGGAAGTCTTAACAGGTTGGTTTTGGCCATCATTGATTATAACATGATAAATGTTTACTTGACTGGAGTGGGTATAAGTAATGATTGGCAGATTTGCACTCCAGTACCTTAACAAGTTGAAGGCAGTGGCAGAGCTGCAAGCAGAAGGCAGAAGCATTAGCTGCTAATTGGATGATATGGATTTGACCTCCAGAATCCCTACTCCACTATTAGACTATAGAGCCTTGATTTGAATGTGATAAATTGCAATCAAGGGCAGCAGCAATAGGTGTTTTATCACTGTTGAGCGAAGATACCAAGAAACTGCCAATGGTCGGTCTCAGTACTGAAGTAGATGACTTGCTCAGTTAAAACTAAGATTGGAATGGAGAAAAATTAGGCACTAAATAATGAAGATTTTTAATTGGTGCTCATATTTATCTTTCCTTGTCTCATTTAATAAGTTGAAAGTTTGTTCCTTATGTAGGAAATCTGTGTTCATTTCACACAAGCGGCAATCAAATAAGAACTCCAACAGATTTTCTACCAAGCATGTTCATGCATTCCTATAGAAAGTAATTTACACATGCACCCAAGCATCTGTGTACCTATACCCACTTTATGAACATGTACTTGTCAACAGAGAGATGATATGATATCTCAATCATGTATGTATCTCAGTGAACAGTTTTCTATTATCTCTACTGACATGGTTTTTACATCTAACATGTACTGAATGCAGCCTGATCAGTAAATAGCGACCAGTTCTTCAAGATATGTACTTTTTATGTAAACTGTTTTAAGGAAGTAACCGTTAAATCTGTTGCTTATAGGTTGTCTTTGCTTTGGGAGCAATTGTCAATAAGTACTGGGTGATGGAAGCTGGAAGATTTATCTTTGGGTAAGATTTTCTTGCATCTTCTTTTTTTGTCTGCATACTTGTACTCATATTTTACACTTCTCTCATATTGAATAACAGTATTTTTTCATTAGGTTTTTAATGCCTTATACTCCCCTTAAGAGGGGCTAGGACAGTGCCCATATATATGGGACTTTTGCTGAGGGTTAGAGCACTTTAAGTATACACTTTATATAGTTAATTTTATATGTGCTTAATTTTAGATTTCAATTTTGAAGTTAGCTTTATGATTCGTAGAAGCACTTACTGTTGATACATATTATCTTGAATCAGAGCATTGCGTGTTATAGTTGGGTTTGATTGTTTGGGGGTTTTGGCACCATGTTACCAAACTCCATGTAATGAGGCCGTGGCCTGTTACAAAACTTTTTTTATTAGCTTCATTACTTGACCTGAAATGAGCTTTAGGAGGCAGATTTTCATGATTATGATTTGTAGTCTCAAGGGGTTTATCCAGTAAGAAAAGGTAAATAAATTAAGACACATTGTAGATAAATAACCAGCCTGTATAAGGCAAACATTTATATTAACCATTTACAAATTGTCTATATGTAAATTTGACTTTGCCAATGTGTCAATGAGGGAAATGTTTGTTAAAGCAACCAAGATTACTGTTTGCAATAACAGCAAATATAGAATATGTTTATTTTTAAGAGAATATGTAAGGGTAACATTAACAGATTGCAAATCACAATTTGTAAAGGGTTTTTTCACGAAGTGTAATCCGAAATTTTATTTACCTGACAAAAGTGTGATTGAAAATTCTGCAAAGTCAAGGCAAAAATAAGCAATAGCAAATAACATGGTCAACATTATTCTTGTTAGTTGAATCGAAGGGCTTCAAAAAAAAAGAAAGAAGCTGCTCAAACAACATCAACGTATTGAGAAGCCAAAAACTGATTAAATTGTGATGCAAATTTTAGTGCAGTGGGGCAGTAAAATAATTTAAATTTGAATTGTTAGTAATTGTACTTATTTCCCCTTAAGTTAACTTTTGGTT
>JAAAKM020006971.1:122148290-122162523 GCA_010016025.2 Alatinidae sp. Z8VKAUB7J3 | reverse complement strand
TGCAGTGGGGCAGTAAAATAATTTAAATTTGAATTGTTAGTAATTGTACTTATTTCCCCTTAAGTTAACTTTTGGTTTTCTATGAATCTATGTATTGTGAATTCCGAGATTACATTTGTCTTTTATAATAAAGATTACTTTTGTGTCTCCTACAGGATTGGTGGTGAATCATTGGCAGTTGCACAGAACACGTATGCTGTTGGCTGGTTTAAAGGAAAGGAACTAAATATGGTCTTTGGCCTTCAGCTTAGTTTCTCTAGAGTGGTATGTATTTATGCCCAATTATTATGTGTATACTTCTTACAAGATTCAATCCTATCTCCTTCAGACTATTTCTAAGAAAAGTTCTAAGTCCTCAGACAATGTACAGAACTGTAGTATGCCAAGAAATTGTTTCTAGTATTCTTTGAGTGCTAGGACTCACTATCTGTGTACTCCTGAAGGTTTCTGTTGTTGTTTACCTGTTGTCTTATTGGCAGTTAGAATTTGGCTCAGTATTAAGTTCAACATTGTAAGTATAGAAAGTGCCAGATTAATGACTCAAAGATTACTGCCATCAAGAGGAGAGGATTTGATATGTCAATTTAGAAAAGACACTGGAGAAATAGAAAATGTCACATTTTCTACTTCTCCAGTGTCTTTTCTAAATTCACATGTCAAATCCGCTCTCTTCCCAATGATAATGTGGAACTTTCAGTGGGCCTTGGATAGATTAACTGGTTAGATTGCAATCCTTCCTTGGTCAAGTGACATGGTGCATAGTGGCTGATCTCTAATTTCATTGAGCTGGATGTTGATGTCTACCGGTGGTTGATTGGGAGCTAATGTGTCGACCAAAGAAATGAAGTATGTTAACATTGGAGATCACCCAGCTCAATTGGCTGAGTACACCCTGAAATAGTATGGGTTGTTGGTTCCATCTCCAGTGATGACATCGTTCCTATTTCTCTAGTGTCTTCTCTAAATTGACTCAGAGATCATAGAAACAAAATTGTAAAACGTAGCAGACATAGGCAATTTTCTTTTTTTGACTTACAGTTAACACCCTGCAATGTGGACTACATGGATTTTCCTGTTTTGTACTCTCTAAGTTGCACACATCTACATTGTTGCCATTCATGGACTCTCTGAAGTTAACCGAAGTACCGTATTGTGGCCATTTGTTATAAGATTAACTCCAAAATCAAATTTAATGAGGATCCTTGGTAGGGGACATGGCCAACCACAGGCCCTTTGGAACTACTGGCAATTATGGAAGAGTTATGGTTTCAAGTCTCCAGGGATCATTAGAAACTTGAAGTAAGGCTAGGTTAGTTAAGTCAACTCAATAGTAACGAAGGAACATGTTATGTTTGATGAGTCTTGCTAGTTGCACCACACTGCAAAGGTAACTTTTGATTTGATTTTAAAAACTTTTTACATTCTCTTTACAGGGAAGTACAGTCAACATGAATGTAATGGGTCCTATCTATACCTTGATGAAAAATTATGAGAAAGCGCCAAACCGGGTTCTTGGTTGGACTCTAGCGTTTGGTAAGTTATTATAGTTGCCTCTTATATCATGTTATGGTCACTCTCTTTGGTTGTTATTATGACAGTCTTGCTGTTTTATTGCTCTGCAGGTCTCTATATTAAGTAAAATGTTTAAGAGGAGTCACACTGGCTTGCTGCACCTTTTCAACTACTTAGTACAATTCTGATCAAATACACAAGCGTAACTTTTTAACGGAGAGGCAATAAATATTTGTAATTTTAACCAGTTTGGGCGGCATAATTTATGATGAGAGCCTCTCTGTTGGTAATCGATGAATCAATGCACAGCATTAATTAAGAAATGCAGAATAGAAAGTCATTTAGGCTGCAAAAATTTGATTGACAGGCACGTAATTTTGTTTTAGGTTGTGTCCTGCAATGGTGTCTGCATATGTTCCTACTCCTGATGCCTGTACTTTCCCTGTTGATTTATTGTTTTCTTATGTGTCTCTAAATCCCCATTTTCTTGTTAAGACTTGATGCTGCACTTTATAAATGGACAAAGTTATCATATAGTGCTAATTGAAAGGCATCATATAAAGTCTCCTTGGTAGTGCTTAAAAGGATTCTATTTTTGCACCTCCAATTCTTGCATATTAATTGTAAATGGTAAAAAAAAATATGCAATAAAAGTTATTTTTCTGCAAAAACTATATGTCTTACAATAACAACTATGTATAAAACAGTAATGGGCGTATGTATTCTCAGCCTGTTATTTTCTTAAAGATTTCGTGGCTTGAGTTTTAAACCTTATGTCGATTCGTATGAGGTCATGCTCAGATTGTCGGACTTCAGACTGATGTCTGATCTGAGAGTTTCAATTTTTACCCTATGCTTTAAAGGTCTTCCCCAATATTGCGCTGAGGCGATAATTTTCCACGAAGCATGTATACCAAATGCTTTTCAAGTACTTAGTTCATTCCTGATCCACCCCTATTCCACCACCTGCCGAAAAGTTGAAGTATAAAACCTGGCTCTAACGATATTTTTGTATTTTTTTGAAAGCTTGAGACACTTGTAATTTGTTAAGTGGCACAATATTCATCACAGAGCCTATTAATTGAGCAGGGCTGATTTAGTACTGTCATATTTTATTCTAGGTGTCATATTTTGCCTCCTTTCTCTGTTCTGCGCCCTTGTTATGGGATACTTTGACTGGAGAGCAGGTAAAATCTTGAAAAAGGATGATGCAAAGACAGGTAATAACTTGATAGACATAACGCATTTTTTACATATGCATGTAAATATATCTGATGATCTCGATGACTGGCTTTATTAAGTCTTCTCATAAGGAATCCGTTCAAAATAGTAACAGTTTGTTATCTTAGTTCAGTCTCATTTGATTTCTTCTCCATGAGGATCCCACACGTTAAAAATTCTCTTTCTAAAATCCTTCTGAAATTCACAAGACTCAAGTTTCCAAAATGTTTTCGGTCACTTTCCAAATTTTGTCGTATTGTCGTAGTATGCTTACTTGATTGCACTTTATGTACTTTCAAAGTTATATGAAAATTAGATAAATTATCGCGTAGGGTAGTAGTAGACGATAACAAGTCGTTACTGTAGCCTTTATTTGATCCTGGGTACGTACAATGTATTTTAACATTGAGAGCTTTATTCTAAAAAGTTACCGTATTACCTCGCTTTCTAGCGCATGCGCTTATGAGCAAAAATGGCCTTTTTTGGTTTCCGAAAAGGCAGAAAAAATTGATTCACTTATAAGCGCATGCGCTTGTTCTCGAGTTTAAGTGCATACGCTTATAAAGGCTTTTACATCAGATAATACAAGTTAGTAAGTTTCTATTTTTTTCTCATTCGTTCAAAATACTCGTCAATAAAAGTCCTTTCACGATATATTGAACAAGTATCCCAAGGCCATTTTGCCTTTTGCTCTCACGTTTTTTCTCTTACTTTCACAGCTTCTTTGCACCGCATAGTAGTTTTCATCCCCTCACCCACACCCCACCCCTAATAACATCGTCAGCTACATTATTATGAAAGTATCGGAGCAGACCATGTGTTACAGGGGGCAGTAAAATTGACGAGGTAATTAAACCCTTTACCTTGGAGCTGGCCGCGTCTTGGAGGCGCTAAAAAGCAAAAATATTTAAAATTTGATGTTTCAATACAAAGTGAGAGCGTCCAATTTTTTAGCTAAAGGACTGAAAAGTACACTGTGGAGAGGCATTCGACCCCCTAACCTACCCCTTCCAGTCTCCATCTCCGGATATGTATGATAATGGGGCTCCAACTATCGGGTATTATCAAACATAATCACCGCTGTAATTGCTTTGGAACGAAACTGCTTAAACCATTGGCTTTGTTAATAGAAATGTCTAGTGTCAGACCGATGGCAAATAAATCTCTTGGTGATTGTTTTGAAAGACACAAATCAAACATGTACATGGCGACGCAACGTCAACGAACCGTTTCTACTGTAAATTAAAAAGCTTTACCTTGAAAAGCCTCAGCGATCAACTCAAGTATAGCTCATATTGGAAGCCGCCATGTACAGTGAATTTCAAAACAATGGTATAACGCAATTATCATGGATGTGAGGAAAATAGAGCGATGGCAACTTTGAACTGAATATTTTGACCTGAGAGACCGATCTTTCACGGCAACAATCGCGGACACTATCAAGGCTTGTCGTAGACTATGGAGTCCAACGAAGCAGCTCCTTTTAGCCTGGGATGCCGTTGATCATTTTAAAATTTGGAAAGATGTTGAGGATGCTGAGCCCGCCTTTACATAAATTTCTTCGTTTGCAGAGTAAATAAATTGGCAGAGTGCTATCCACAGATGACAATGTTAACCACCTTATTGCTGCAAGTACCGTATATTTAGGTTTTCTGGCTTATAAAACGGGGGGAAGAGACATGAATATTACTGAAGCTACCAAACATATTGAGCGAACTGTGAATGGGTTGAAAAAGATCCAAGTTGGTGCATTGTATAAAAGGTTGTGGTTTAACGAAAACGATGTGAAGTGTCATACCTTAAATGCACTCCCCCAAAATCATCTATGCCCTTCATCATCTATTATCATCTGTTAAAGGCCAACATCTACATGCAATAATCGACTATATTTCTGAAAAAACGGTGCAGAAATACAATGATGAAGTTATAGATCAGTTTACCATACCTCGGAGATAAATCGATGGCAGAGAATTTATGTGAGTGGTTCCACATTTTGATGCAAATTATCATTTCCACCTACAGAAATGCAAAATAAAATCACAATCAGTTCTTCCAAAGCTAAAGGTCTATTTTCCCAGACGAGTCTAGCGTGCAGGTGAAGCGAAAGGATTTTTTAAGGGGGAGGCACTATTTCCATTGACTCTATTTTATAGAGACAATACCGGAGTGACTAATAGGACAAGATAAATTGGAGAGGATGCAATACGAAGAAATATTTTCTGACGGGGGGCGAAGACCCTATTCGTCCCTCTCAGCTTCGGGCTTGCAGTGTCTGTTCGTTCTCAGAATTTGCGTAGGGATTTCAAAAATTCCATTCACGTCTTGTAATTGCTTCAAGCAGTTACCACCAACTCCGACCTTTTCGCTACAGATCTTCCCTTAAAACCTAAAAGATGATGCTTGCAAAGTGGGTTTGAGATAACAGAATGGAAAGTTGCATTGATTTTTTTCGGCACTTTCCTCGGACACTGGTCACAGCGAGTCTTCTAGAGTAATTAGAATAATGTTTTGCTAAAGCTCCGGATGATTTATCTTAGTGATTGTTTCCAATATTCGATATCCTAGTTAAGAAGACGGTCCTTTCAGAGATTGTCTTCAAGTCTTGGACCTTCAAATAAAGGAAAACATGCTTTTGCTTATGCTCTGAGTTATTGTACTTAGTTATCGTTTTTGATATATTTTTCTTATCAAAGTAGGGCGCTTTCAGTTTTAAAGTATTGAAATACCAGTTTTCAAACATTTCGGCTTTGGTGACTAAAAGACGTGGCTTGCTCTTGAAATGGGGTCACTCAAAACAACTGATATCACAAATTTTGCGGTCTCTAGCGTATGGGATCCTGGTGTACTGGCTGGCACATCAGCGTTGCAACAACGAAAGACCAGGTTTGATTTCTCGTGGTTCTACGCTTCCAACCTTGAGCTTTTCATTCTATATCATCAGTCACTCACGTCAAATGGTGAGCCGAAATTTGAACACCCTCCTCAGTCTACAGCGCCCAGTATTGGCTCAGCGACATACTTGACCTCTCTCTAACCCAGCATCTCAACTCATGTCACACTTCACTTGAGTCTGGCTAGCTAACAGAAACAAAACAATCATCGAGCCTCATGATTTCACCTCTAGCAGAGGAGGGGGGGGGGGGGACCTGCGTACTGACATCAATAAGAACAAGTGACATCCCAAAACTCTTTGTCTCAATGGTATGGTACCATGGTGTAGTGGTCAGCACATCTGAGTTGCAACAATGAAGGACGGGGCTCGATTTCTCAGAGTCTTAAGTTTTCACCATTAAGCTTTTCATTCTATATCATCAGTCACTATCGTCAGGGCAACATAACATTAAAGATTTTACAGGAGGGGCAAAATGACAGGAACAAACTAATCAGAGAAAATTTCCCTCCGCGTGATACGTGTACACGTTAAACATTGCGAAATAAGTTCCTCGAATGCGATTTCAACGGGCAAACGACCGCGTTTGGGGAAAACGTTACACCGATGATTACAATTCAAAGACCAAAACCTCACTTTCCCAGTTGTAGAAGTGGAGGGGCCATAAGCTATAGTCTCTTCTAGCGTCGCCAGGTTCTTAAAGTGTAGAACGTATTCTGAAAGGCGTAGTCTGTGTCCTTGTTGAGTTCACGCATTTCACTTCCTAAATCAAGCTTACTGGAAAACATATCTTTGAATATTGTCATTGTACAGGTCCAGGCTGAAAATAAACTGAAGGAAAATTCCTCTTCATTGATGCCCATGATGATGCGATTCGAAACTAAATTTTTAGAATAATTGGCTGGCACGAACTTTTAATGTCTCTGCACCTGAACCTCTCCCAACTCAACATCGGATTGTTAGTTGAGATTCATTCTTCAGAAGTTGAGAAGCGATTTCAAGAATTTTCTTGACGTCTTGTAATTCCTTGTAGCAGTTACCCCCAACACCGACCTTGTCCCTAAAGATTTCAGTAAAACCCCTAGAAGATGATGTTTGCAAAGCTGTTTTGTGGTAACAAATTTAAAAGTTCAGGAAGCACAAGGGGTTCATTTTCTAAACCATTCCTCGGACACTGGTGCAGCTAGTGGTCAGAACTCGGGAGTAATGAAAATAACGTGTTGAGAAGAAATTGTAAGTTAGAATGAGGTTTCTGAGATTAAAAGACGCAGGTCTAACGTATTCAAAAGCGTTCAAGCTTTAATTTTGTATGACAAAGCACTGGCTTCCTTATTCCTATGAATACTTCTTCCAGAGCGGTAAGAGCGAAGTAAGAACTTACGTTTGCTAATAAACACCGACGTTGATTATTGTCTTCAAATGTTGGCCTTTCAAGCAAAGCAGTACATGCTTTTACAAACATCGTAAACGGTTCCATTTAGTGTCTCTTTCCACGTGTTAAACTTTCAAGTATAGGAGAACGTGCTTTTGCAGACATTCTAAACGGTTACATTTAGTACTTCTTTCCACGTGTTAAAATTTCAAGTATAGAGAACGTGCAGTTTAGCCAATTTTCTGTAGTGACCTGAAGAAGTCTGTTAGATGAAATGTTGTCAATGAAGTTTCAACATTTTTGGCGCTTTACTTATAATAACTTGTTGGTGGACTATTTACCTTTCATTCAGAACGTTCTTTTGCTGATACCTTGAACGATTCCACTTAGGGGTTCCCTTTACACCTTGAACTTACCACCAATTCTACTTTATTACGTCGCAAATTTTTCACACTGCAAAATTTGTGATTACGACGGCCTTCAAATGATTCGTATATCTGTTCTGCAACCTTTCCGACAACAAAGGGAGAAGGTCGTAACAAGATGAGCCGTCTCTGGCATGGTTGCTTTTACATTTTACCTATCATAATTAATTCTTTCCCTCGGTTTAACCGCGAAGCATCAAGCAGCTAATTGTGATCAATGAAAGTGAGATTATCTTTTGAACCACAAATTTCTGATAACCCTTAACTTGTCCAGAGACGCTCAGTAATATCATAATATCGTCATCGTGAAAATCCAATGAATACCTCGCTTTGGCAAACGGGTCGTTGTACGTTACTTTACCACGGTAGGTCCTATTATATCGATTTTCGTGACTTCAGTTAATATAAGTTAGTAGCACCAAAAGCTCGGACATCTTTATTTCTAGAGTAGATAAGGGTCGAATCTGGGTAGAATCAGGTGTAGAAATAAGGTAAAATAGGATCTACTTCTTTACAGTAATGTTTAAATTGCAAATCGTATGGCGGGTAAAATTAGCATCGTAAACAAAGAAGCCATGCTATTACTCCTTTGCCTTGAACATAGGTTGCCATCCGGTATCGTCCAATACCCTTCATGCACACACTACAAATATACACCAGAACATGGTCTGTCGGACTGTTAAAAGATAACTATGCCACCACACGGTCGACAAAATTCCGCCTTGAAAATTCGTGAGCTATTGGTCATAGCAGAGGTTGCTGATATCCCAAAGTTGTGTGATACAAACGAAAGAATTACAAAACTTTGCTGTTCACGAACAATCCCACGAGAAACTTACCTGGTAGGCTCCGTCGTTTAGCTGCTAGCATACAGTACCAGTCAACTCTCTTTATCGAGTCCACAAATGGAGGGAGAAATTCCTCATACGAACCTCAGTAACGCTACCATTTTAGAAGGATGCTGCACTTATACTACGGCCTTGTTGTACTTGATAACCGATGTTTGCATTTTAAATAAAGCATTTTGACGTGAGACAAAAGTTGCATTTTCCTCAGAGTTCCATTTAGGCCGTGTTTTCTTATTTAGTAAATTATTGCTACAGAAGAAAGTACACAAGATGTTGTGCGCTCAGTGAATACATCCAATGCTTGCATGTTTTCTTGCCTAAGGAACCCCCCTATTCTTGATGCCGAGAAGTTGAAATCATGACTTTCATTGGTTCATTATGGTCTACCGAAAGCAGAACAAGGTTGGGCAATTTCCTTAACAGTTAAGAAAATCCTTAGCTAAGGAAACTCTTAAGGTCCTTTATGCATCACACTTCTTCGCTAATGATTTTTCTTAACTGCTTAAGGAAGAGTTTCACTTAAGTTAAGAAATTTTTATGCATATGGCCCCAGATCTGAAATCAGCTGATGGTCATTGGATGGCCCTCTTCACCATGATAGACGCAACGTTGTGTCGAAATTATTTGATACATTGGATACTAAGCAATATAGACACCAGGAAGAGACCATCAACAAGTTGAGTGCAGTCACAATTAATGGCGAATACCATTTCTTCCCTTTAATAATCGGTCTAAGGTCATACAGGGGAGGGGCAACCAAATATACTCCTCTCATTCCCCTATTATAAGATTTTACTACAGCAGGCTGGGACACAGATGTCTTGCCTTTTCCTTTTATCCACCGTTTTGCTTCACCGAAAGGCTGCACACCTACAGCATTGCTGCAGAATGTGACGACAGCATTGTCATTCCATCTTACTACTTCGATGTTTTCCTCTGAGCGGTAGTCAAATGAGCCACGTGGTAAACGTTTAATACGTTGAACGTCTTCGACGGTGCAGTCAGCCATTCTATTAGCTCGTAGTGTGCCAGTCGCACAAAAACCCTCGTTCTTCAGATGCTTAATGAGATCGTACGATGTGAAAAAGTTGTCAAAAAATAAAAGGTGTACAGAAAACTCGCTGCAGACTGCTTCAGCACTTTTGACTGACTTGAAGATGCATTTTCATCTGAATTATCCAAGTTATCATTATCTCTACTAGCACCATACTCAACTAACTCAAGCTCACCAGCTACTTCAACAGGAAGATCAGTCGTAACCAAATTATCATCATCGCCTTGCTCCAGGTCACTATCCTGGTCATCAGTAGGAGGACCGGATTTTCTACTACTGTATTCTCTCTTACTCTATAAACATCAATAAAATAATTGTTATTATAAGTAAAACGCCAAACGTGGAAACTTCATTGATAACGTTTCGTCTAACAGACTTCTTCAGGTCACTACTGAAAATTGGCTAAACATGTAGAGACCTGAAGAAGTCTGTTAGAAGAAACGTTATCAATGAAGTTTCCACATTTGGCGTTTTACTTATAATAACTTGTCGGTCGACTATTCACCTTTCATTCAAAATAATAGTTGTGTAGTACTTTCTTAGACACGTAGACACTCATACTTAGCTTGCTCTGCGCAAATACAAGTTTGGTATCGAGTAGTAGGCTATCTTTTGTAGCAATTGTGGGATTGGTGCACAAATATTTCTGTCGTCTTTCACCTACTAGATGATATTAAAGGACTTTTTCATATTTAACTAGCGGAAGAGGAGGGTTAAACAATTAAGGGGTCTTCTGGTCCTTTGTAAATAATTTCAGATTCAAACTAATCATGAATCACCACTAGAAAGTCGTTTCTTTAATCAAAGGAGGACAAACTTCCTCGTTTTCTATAACGCAAAAGGAAAAGTGACACTGTAATGGCTGTCGAAAACCTAGCTCCTTCAGCAGAGAATCTCATACAGATTTTGGCATAAGATGAATAAAAAGCAACAAATCAAGACATTCTTCTGAAGTATAAGCAGGAATGAAGTCCTTGTCTAATAAAGGGCCCATGACCTAGCACCTCTCGACGCTTGGGAGCAAAGTCCCGAAACTGTTTTCAAATATTGGCGGTTATTCGTCATCAGGGATCAGCCTCGAATGGTAAGGAAGGATGACATCACTAAGTAGAATTTATGGAAACCTAAAGGAAGTGTCTAAGGTCCACCTATCACATCAGTTTGGAAGGCTGTTACACCTACATGAGAGAAGCCACGAGGCGAAAACCACATCATAACTGACGCACATCCTGCCGAACGTTATCTGTTCATGTCCGATCTTTCATTACAACGTACCGTAGTCATCTGCGTCAACGACAATTGGGCACTCGTACAAATATACGCACGACGTGTTCTAACGAATGTGGCTCTCAGATAGTCGTCGCGTGCTATCGGCTGCATCATGCCGTACGGTTTTGACTAAATATGGAGGTAATATATTATTATACGTAACTAGTAAGTACGAGCGACAAAGTATACTGACAAAGGTTAATTTATGGCATATTAAAATTTACATTGGTTTTATTTTTAGGTCGTATGCCAAGTGGGAGGGTTTGGACAGAAAGACATGCCATTACATTTGATGAGGTGATGAATCATTAAACCTAATGTCTTCTGATATTAGTCTGGGAATAATTTGGTGTCTCAGCTCAATGGTCACCTATTAACAGGGTGCGTTGAGAGTTTCCAAAGACAGGTACTGTTTGTACTAGCATCAGTTTGTCCCCCATGAGGGTTTTGCTATCAGATTGATAGAACAGATGAAGTGGAAAAGTTTTAGTAAATCAAAGATTTGATGTATTGTGATATATTTAACTACTTTGCTACTTATGAATAAACACTGTTTTGACAGAAACTAGGATTTTTGCTTATTGATTATTGATGATTGTGCACGCTCTGAATGTAAAAATGCAATGGCATATGTCATGTACACCATAACTAAGGACCTTATTATCACGATGCTTTCAATTTAAGGTTTTATGTCCACTCAAAAATCATAAACCGCATTTACTGACTTCAAGGAATCTTTCACTTGCAAATGCTGCATATTTTTTAACAAGCACGACTCTGCACTGGATTTTATCTCAACTCCCCGAGCTTACTTTACAAACAGATTAAATATGTTTACAAAACTAGCTAATCGGTTCCGGCTATGTTTTTGCCGTATTAAGACTTTTTTCGCCTATTGCTAGCTCTCCACCGCAGTTTCCACGACTTGCGCGTTTGCCATTCTTTGTCCGTTTATTTTCCATATTTTCCTTGTAGAGCAAGCCATTTGGATTTGGTAACCTTATTAGTACCATTCTTTTAACTACTATTCGTAACGGATACATACTTAAGGCATCGTACAGAGCCTGGAGGTCCTTTGGCAGTTGGTATTGAGAGCTTGATATCTGTCTCACGAGATATATAATGGAGGGTGGTGGAAACCCAATCCTTACTGGGACTGATACCATAAAATTACACTCTCCGAGGAAACTCCTAGAGACTTCTTGATTCTCTTAGTAATATCGTGATGTGTATACCATTAGCCTTTAGATTTTGTCGTTTTTTCTTTTTCTTGTAGGCACATATCCATCGTAGCTCCCCTACCACCAAGACTCGGCTGATCTCTGTTCTGATGCTTTGACTCCGTAAATTTAAGGCACTCAAACGACTTTTCTCATTCACGTATGCGTAGTAAACATGCTACCAGAATGCAGGCCTTCCGCGGTGCTGGTCAGATGTTAAACTTTCCATTAATTTAAGGATAGACCACGTAATACCAACATTTAACATTTAAAATGCATAAATCTTCAATATTGGTTATATTAAGAGCTTTATTTCATTTAGAACCTTGATGTACAAAAAATCATCAGTTTCTCATCCATTATTTTTCTCCTATCTCCTTCTGTCCCTTGTAGGATAGAGATGTGCCAAAAGCTGTCTACTGAAAGTAGCATAATTCTTCAAAATGGATACACTTTGTCATATCAATACCTTTCGCGCTATTTACATATTTCGCAATTCCGTGTTTACCTAAGAGATCTGGATCAACTATGGGTTACATTTTTTCCTGGAAATATATTTTTAGGTATCTTCCACTGATTTGACTTCAAAAAGCTATTGTGACATATTGCGACAACAATAATCTAAAGTAAGTATTCCACTTTAAATCGCTAGCTAATCTTGGTATACACCATGAACTAACACCACGCTCTTATCGTGTAATATGTAACACAGCAGCAGCAGCAATAGCAACAAAAGTGATAGCAGAAGCACGATGTAACTAGAAACAAACAGTTAGATGTAAAGGTTTGCACATAGTGTTGTAGCAACAATTTTCAGCCATAAGGAACAACGAAAAGTCCCACACTCGTATCCTAAGTTTTTGCATTGCATGTGTTTGGAAAGCTCAAAGCCAATTATTCCGTACCTTAGCCATTTCCATGCAATTTGTACACCAAAAATTGACACTAGCACAATTAATTTACTACTACTTTGTAACGCTATATCATGTCTTCCTACTGTCTTCATAAGACAGAATCTGTCAAGCCAAGTCTAAAGTGTGTTCTATTACAGAACTATGTCCACTAATTTCGCACTATTTTATACAAACAGCCGACTTCATATTATTAGACAAACTCTAGACCCGTTCTAAACCAGCTTCACTTAAAAACTCCAACGTTTTCAAGTCAACTTTAAAAGCTGCAATTATTGTGAATTGTTAGGGACCAGGCCCCTGAAGTTTACAATTACAAACCTCGTTTCTCACGACCTGCTAATCTTATCACATGATACACCAAACACTGATTTTCAGGTTGATGCCCGCTGTCTGAGATGAGCATGTCGTGTTTTTATTTCGCCGTTCCAAAACCCCATTTCTTCGTTTTGATCAATTTATGACTCTGCCCTTTGAAGGATCCTTTGGGCTGATATTTTTCTTAGATAAAATCTTCCTTATTTATCATTTAAAACAAATTAGACCTATTTATATTTATATTCCCTTCGTTTGACGCTTCAAATATGTTTTGTAAATTAATTGTCCCATTTAAATAAGATGGGATGGCCTATATATTCTTCCTTGGTCACAAACACGAACATGGGCAGTCTTAAAGAGCTATTAAGATTTAACGCAGGCAGCAAATTAGATGTAAATGACAATTAATTGGTAATTCCGTCAAAATGGTTTGCAATATCAAGCCAATATACGCAGAAGTTGCAGAACGATAACAAAATGGTTACTTTATTACTTTTAATTACAAGATAACAAAAAGTTATATCTTCCGCTTAATTAAGTTATATTTTGAAGTAACCATAATTATGTAAGGTTTCTACGATCATTCGTGGTTTGATGTATTTTAGATTTACGTATGAGTTCTCTGTGATTAGCAGCTTTTACCACAACTCTTGAATAAACAACGTTGCGTGTGGACTTTAGCATACATCAAGGTACGTCATGATGAGGTAGGCATCCTACCTTCAAAGTAATATATACTTGTAACATGGGCGCGTAGGGTAGAAAACAGCACACTAATGTTACTTTTATGTCGAGTTAAAAAATATTGTGACGCCATCAGGACGAAAGTTGTCAAAAGTATACCGAATAGTTTATTCAGAGGTCACCTAAATTGATTGAGGCAAACCATGGGGATGTAGGAGGTCTGCAAGAGGGAGGTGTAATTACTGGTTCCAAAATTGTAATGTTAATTACAGGGAATCAGTTTATGGACCTAGCTTATTTACTTAGTTCAGAATCATGTTTGCAGTTACTGTCAGCTTTAAGAATGGAGAATTTAAGCTCTGGCCTCGTGCTTCCTAGCATTCATCGCTAATCATTATCAGTACCATTACCTATTGGTGTAGACGATAACAAATTTTTTATGCTATTGTATATTTTAAAACAAATAAGGCCTCTAATGTGATGATAGGAAGCTGTTTAATATATTTAAG
>JAAAKM020006971.1:122124047-122148190 GCA_010016025.2 Alatinidae sp. Z8VKAUB7J3 | reverse complement strand
ATTTTTTATGCTATTGTATATTTTAAAACAAATAAGGCCTCTAATGTGATGATAGGAAGCTGTTTAATATATTTAAGGGTACCCGAAATGATTGATGAAATACCAATGGAAGTGTTTGCCCCCCCCAAACGTAGACATTTGTACTCCCTTTTGACTTTTGATATATCCATGTCTTCTTTAATCTTATCTTTGTTATTTTTACCATGTAAATTATGCTGATTGTAACCATTTTTTTTTTCTGAAAGTTCTACTTATTTCAAGATTATATGTGTGAAGCCAAGGAGACCTTACGGCCTGACATATCTCCATTCAAAGGCACTAAAACTGGTTTACAGATCTAATCTTCTATTGAAACTGATTTTTGTTATTACAGCACGGCACGTTGCAAGATATAGTGTGGTATGCACAAAAAGTAACTATGTAGTTTTCGTTGGATTGTCAAGTACATATTAGCTAGTATGCTTGTGGCGACGAAATCGGTAAGCACGAACGCTATACTAGTAAGTAACTTCCTACAATTAGAAAGCCTGTACTTAGCTCTGATCAAGTACAGTAAGCTGCGAAGGTATCTGGGAACGATAGTATACATTCAAATTCTCACTTCTACTGCGCGTTTCCTGACTAATAGAGATTTATTGTGGATCTTTCTTACATCTATATACATAGACGGGCACATCGTCGACTGTTGAGCCGGAAAAGGCTATGTAAAGAGCGTACAAACCCTCTGGAAGTTTATGAAGTAGAAATTAAGTGACTGTTCGTATTGGAGAGACATAACATCATACGTATTACCGAATATCTAAGGGTCGATCCTCAACAAGCTATTAGGAGTTCAGCTAAACTCCTTTGCAACAGTCTTGCATAGGATTGCAATTTTTTGCAAAAGGTTGCGTGCAAGTGTCATTAGGGGACTGGCTTAATTTTGATCGAAGCAGTGTCAGTCGAATTGTGTGGAAAATGGCGACGACCATCATTGCTCGATATCGTGATGCTTTTGTTATGCGTAATAACAGGATGAAGGCAGGACTTTTTAATAAACACGGCCTACTTATCATCACTTGAAGTATAGACTGTACACATATAAAGATTTCAATTAAAACTTTTTAATTTTTTAAATAGAATTCCAGGCATTTAAACGAGCCTCTTGGCATTTTTGCGTTGTCCTTCGATAAAATGATATTTCTTCCAGTTTCAATTATTCCCAGGAACAAAGCTTCAGTGTTGCTATTCATCGTTATGGCGATACAAGCCGATTTTACGTATTTAAGAATGTTTGCAAAATGATAGAAATGTAGAGCCACCTTCTCAGGCTCCCAAAGCAGTTCTAACTTTCATTCGCTCGTCTCCAACTACAGTTTGTATATCGAATTTGAAGCTGCATGTCGTTATTTATTGGCATTATTTGTGGTAGAGGGGTACAGTGTATTTTCATGTTGTGTCCAATTAGATACTAGAATGCCTGGCCGATACTTGAACTTTTGGAGTTGTTATTCAAGTCTGAATCTTGAGAACTCGATTACTATCATGCTTCAAATTGACTCCCACTTTGTTCAAACACCCCTTCGAATAAACACCCCTCATATCTTGGCCAAAAACTAAATAAATGGCAACTTTATTGACCCCCTCAAGTAATCACTACCCCTGACATTAAGGAAGATGGAATTCTTCAAATATATCTTTCACACTTTCCGGAGAGGTCCATTCTTTGTTGCATTGAGAGGTCCATTCTCATAATAATAATAATAATAATAATAATAATAATAATAATAATAATAATAATAATAATAATAATAAATCTTGTTTACTTGGAACAGCAAGAATCATGCGGAAAGTATTGGACATTAAAAAATTTAAAGGAGAAGAAGCTACAATAACTTAGACCTCTAGTTATGACTCGCTATTGGAGGTCATTTAACAGGATATAAGAACAGTCTTGAGAGTATCAGAAATAATAATAATAATAATTGAAAAATTTTGCCCTTATATTACGCCAGTTTTTATAATAGGCCATCTGCTTTGAGTCTAGATAACGCATTAATTGATTTGTAGTGTCAGGTAGGGACACAATTGACAGTCTTGCTTGTTTCCCTTCACACATTCCCATTTTCTAGTAAGGGTAGTCGGTAGGCATTCAGTTTTAAACTTTGTATCCATGTTGCGACACCCGTGAGGTTGATGACAGAAATACACAGCATAAAATCGGACACTGGTTAACTGTGTAAAGGACACCTTAAACAACCAGCGTTGAACTAGCTGGTAGAAGGATGAAGACTTTGAGACAGACAGCGTCTGACCTTCTTTGGTTTAGCTATAACGGATCACTGGTAAACCAAAACTGGACATGATTTTAAAGTGAAGGAGCAGACAGACGTTTTCTCTTCTCAGGCAGATCCTGATTTCAAACTAAAATTATGAAGCTAACAATAATAATGCAAAACGGGACGAGTTATGAGATGTGAGTTCATTTCGTCACTCGCCTTATTCAGCTTTTACGAGAGTGTGGCAGGCACCTATATTGATACTTTGTGACTTTACAATTGCTAGCAAAACGGTGGACTATAGAATGGAATATATTTTATATGCCAACATGTTACCCAATAAAGCTTCAGTAAGTTTGTAGTAATAATAGAGTTTTAAATAGACATGTCAGAAGACAATTAACACAAAAAATGATTTGGAGGGGGTTGTTATTTTCCTTCGTTAAATCTTTTAGATCTCTTGGCTAGTACCAGCTTCTAATGTTAGAAATGGCTCTGTAACTCGACTTCACGAACAGTCTGGACTGCTGGCTTTAAAATCACTAAGACCCTGTTTGCCAGCTTAATTTATTACATACTAAGTCAATTCGTTAATGTACAGAAACTAGAACTTACTGTATGGACTGTTAACATCCTTGGTTCCTATCACTTCCCCATTAGGTCGAAGTTCAAGATATAATCCATTTTTGCACAACAATTTCCTCTTTCGAGTGTACCGCATCAGCTGAAATTTTATCTATGCCAACAAGAGAGAACGATAAAATTGAAAAGAGCCTTTTAAAGCACATTCACCAAAACCAAAATGATTGATCACAAATACATAACAAATTTGTGGTATCTTATTTATATGCCTAAGATTAATCTTATTTTGTACTTGCCGATTCTAACAGTGAATCGTCAGTCTCTGCCATCCGATTTCCAATCTGTAAGGTAGTTAAAGTACTGTAGCTAACAGCTAATCACCACTTCCTCCAGAGACTGTAAAAATTCTGATACTATGTCAGAGTAGAAGGAAACAGACTTCTACTTGTATTGAAAACCAATCCTGTATTAGTGCTCTTATCTTGTCAAACTATTATTTCTTATTTTATGTTCTCTCAGATTGTCCAATAGTGATTTGCATTTAAGCTGTAAATTAGTGAACCATCCCATAATATGCACGCAATTGTCACTTTAGTCAGCTTACCCCTAGACGCTCTCTCCTAGTTGCCATCTTCACAGCAAACAGGGACGTTTACCTCCATCAAACAGTGTTTCAGCTCTTAATGTTGACAAGTTAGAATACAAACGACACATTAAAAATACAGCGTCTGGAAGATAACAACTCCGTCTTTAGTAGAATAACATGCAAACATGTATGTTCCAATCAGTTCTCATTTTCTATTCCTTCTTTCAAAAAGTGAAGACTAAAGATGCAAACTTTTCCCTACAGATTGGGATAAGCGCTTTAGAATTCCTGACCGCAACTATCGGTATTTACAGTTTCTAAATTCAATTCAGCAAATCTCCTTAATTTAAATCGAAATCTAAGAAATCATGAAGTATGGGATAAAGAAGATCAACAAAGGAATAGCTTGAACTCTAGTATTGTAATCCTCGAGTTATTTGTGTTGACATATAGCCCAGATCTGCAAACAATAACAGAATAATAGGAGAAGAAAAATGCGTCCCTCTGCACACCGCTGTTACTCTGTCTACATCTTTATATCGAAATAAGCGATATTCCGACTCGGATTTCCTTCCATGTGTTTATATCTAGATATGAAAGACCGATGTTTTAATCGAGCGCTGTTTAAACCACTTAGTTTGGAGTGTAAGCCAATTGAGCCCTACCCTGATTATTTTAGTACACTTATCAGTGATTAGTTCCAACTGGCTGGCGGTGATCATCTTGAAATAAAAGCTATGAGATTTTGAACCGTTACAAAATAAATGAGACATTAAGCGGAATGACCAGAAAGCTGGACAATTAAGAAATTGGTAAGAGAGATATGAACTTGTATCAAGTTTTGATTTAAACACTACCTTACAATAAGAATAAAATGAATTCAATAATTCAGTTATTTTTTGCAAAGCTTTTCGTCAGTCACTTGTTTCCTCAGATTGTCCAAAATGAGTTACTAAACAAAAGAACTAAGCAGACTATGTTTGGGTGGAGCCTTCAATGAGACTACCGAAATAAACTGTGAAATACGCATTTTTCAATACACAGTATTACTATTATTATTATTATTATTATTATTATTATTATTACTATGAAGTCGTCGTATTCCAACAAATTTGTAAATTAAAGAATGGGTGCTATTGGTACATTAGCTCCAGAAGCAAAATTGTTCGGAGAATATTAGCTTCGTGTTGGCCTTAGTAAAGGAGAATCCTTCTATATCTTTAAATAGTTGACGTTTTGTTGTATTCATGCCACCTACTACTTGTTCTGCTGTATGGATAAAGAATGGGACACTACAGATCTGGTAACCTGGTAGTAAGATCCTAGTTTGTTATGTTAGCTTGTTGCTGAAATATTACAAAATTATCTGGGGTTTTTTCTCCCACTTGGAGTTTGTTTTTTGTTGTTTTTCCTTACTAGTTAGTCAATATTTATATAATTATAATTCTTTGAAGTTTTGGTATTGTTTTCGTACTTAGTTCATTTATGTTAGTTATTTATTTTACTTTGAATGTTGCCTGTATTAAGATAAGTTAGATGTGCCTGTACAGTCATTACCGATACTGTACATCTGACATTTAAAAAAAATTATTACTGGTAATTTTTGTTACATTTCTTAAGATGCCTTGTTCATTATTGTTTTGCAATTATTCCGTGTTTCAAGGGTTCAGAGAGTTGCTTTTCTCTATATGGTTTTGTTCTTTTGTGTCTGCCTGGGTAGCTTTGTGTGTTCGTTTGACATTTTCTAATTTCTATTTGTCATCTTTTACAGACGTTCAGATCTTGCGGCCAAACCAATGCTAGATTGCCGAAATAAAACCGCTCCTATGTTGATAATTATGAATTATTTTTGATTAAATGAGTGATAAACCTGTTCTTTCCTCTTGAAATGTTAGCATGACAAACAGCGCTCAACAGGAGAGGGTCGAAAATCTTTAAAGAATTTTGTGTTAAAAGCTTACATTTAATTTACATACAATTCCATGATTTGAGGGAAGTGTTGAGTCAAATTAGATCCGACTGCCTTTTGGTAGACGACCACAATTTGTTGCTCAACTCACGGTGTTTGCTACTCTGTTCATGTCACTAACTTTATTGTCACCGGGTTGATAAGATATACAAAATAGCATTATCATCAAAATACAACAACCTCCGAGTGGCGCATCGTCAACGACAAATACACGTAGAAGCCGGCACGGACAACAAGGAGCAAGTGCCTCAGGAATACTTTTAATATTAAAAGTGACACAAAAGGACAGTACAGGTCCTAGACTGTCCTTTTGCTATAGCTTTGGGTGGAACAACACGACACAAAAGTGTGATTTCGGGCTTTGAGTTTTAAGTCCTGGCATACGATGATCCTCCGGTAATTTTCTAAATTAACTGACTTGTGAATATACCTAGAGATTGCGCTAGGGAAACCGTTAGTATTAAAAGTGACACAAAAGAACAGTACAGGTCCTAGACTGTCATTTTCTGTCACTTTTAATACAAAGTTTTTGCTGGGGCACTCTCTAGATATATGCACAAGTCAGTTAATCTACAAAATTACTGGGGAATCATCGTATGCTAGCACTTAAACTCAGGGCAGGACTTTTGTGTCATGTTTTTTCACCCAGAGCTTTGTCAATAGCAAACGCTCATCAGAGTTCTACAGCTAAACAGCAGCTACTAGCGCTACAATAATGCATATCCACTATATCTAGGTATACGCTCTGTGAGGGGACGGAGGTATCCTTTCTCTACCATGTGACTAGATCCTAGATTGACAAGATAAAAAGCAAATATTTTGCGGAGTCCTTTGTACGATTTAAAGAAGAGAGAAACGCCATATAGGAGCTACACTTTACCGCAGAATTCATAAATAGACTCGTTGTAGTGTGAAACGTGGAGACGACCAACTCGGTTTAATAACTGTGCCTGAGTTCAGTTTGGTCTACTAACATCACCTAATTTGCAGTTTTTCAAAGAGGACTTTCAGAGAACAAGACGTTCTCACTATAGTCTCTTTTGTCGTGTTGTCTCTACAGTTACACGTACCTATATATCAACGTAGTGTGGACTCACAACTACAATGTCTGTTCTTAGATATAAACTCGGCATAATCATCTTCATTTTTGTCTGCATCTGGTGGGGCAGCTGACGGCAAGATAGTTTCCTTCAAATTTTATATACGTATGTAACCGAGGAACTCTATTTCCCATTGCTCGTAATTTCTTTCATCGAATTGTAGCTTATTCCAACATCCACTACTAGTATTCCTGGTCCCATAACCTGTAGAGCTCGCAGTCTCCATCATGATGGAGGTAATAAATATATACTATAAATCGGAGGAATAAACGTGAAAGAACAGCTACTTCTCCATTTCGAGCGCAAGACTTTTGTAACTAATTTATCTTCACTTCTGACAACAATACAAGATGTGAACAAAAGACATTACTTATGAGCGGAAACAGGGGTTCGATACTCAACATGCTTGCCACACATGTGAAGCAACAGAAAATGCCAATAACCTCAACAACGTTCCATCGAATGGAGAGATGGCTCTTGGAAGATTTAGCTTGCTGCATTCTAAAGAACCCAACAAATTTTGATGTTACTGGGGTACTTAGGAGTTTAAGAGATATAGGTAGCAGCAATTAAACCATTTTTTCCACTTCACAAAAGTAAAACTTGTAGTATAAAGTGTCTTCACTCGACTAATATTTGCGTACTAGCACGATCATATTGATTCTTTCTACAATTTTGGTGACCCAACTTAAGTTTTGTTCTACGTCCATTATTAATTTAAAAATGTAAAAAGAAAATAAATCTAAGATTGCAAATCCTGTCTCTGATAATTAAATTGGAATAGAATTCTCGGCATTTTTATCAAAACCATCAGATGTTTAGTAGCTTGTTTGCCTTAACGTTTCCTATTATTATGATGACCTAGTCCATAAATTCCATAATATTTTACTTTGGTTTGTTTCTTTAAAATGTTACAAACCAAAACTCTTGTGCCGAATCTTTGAGTAGAGTTATCGGTATTTTAGTAAAGTCATTATAAACTGCGTACTTTGTTCCCATTTTTTCCCCTATTATTTTGATGGCACAAAACTTGTGTTTATGCTATGTCTTATGTTTGTTTGCTCCTTTAAAATATAGAGAAGAAGCGACTGATGCATAATTCTAACTGAAGTATGCATTTTTATTTTGAGTAAAATTTTAGGCATTTCCATCAAAACGTGTTTTCCATCTCTTGTGGAAAAAAGACCGACAGAACAACTGTAAACTGATAACGTTAGCTGCCAAATCAGTAGTATGTGATCCAGAGACAGGGGTATGGAAAGTGTTTTACTCGATTACATGCTTAATGAGGAGTGAATAAATAATAATCTGATGCCATGCATAGAAAACCTGTAGGAAGGCAGCTAAAGAAAACCCAATATAATCTTAGTTAAAATAGTCTACATTGATACAAAATAACTCCATGCATTTAGCTGAATGAGGTTTCTGCATGTGTTTGCTGATGCAGACGGCAGTTAATGATATAGATTGGGCCAGTCAGTAAACCTCCTATCTGACATGTTGTGTTTCAAAATGTGAAGGTTACTCATATTTCACTTTGGCTATTTATGTTGTGATCGTACTATCATAGACACTAACACTGAAAAGATACAAATAAATGACACGTTAAAAGCTACACTTGAAGATACCGATAGATAGATAGATAGATAGATAGATAGATAGATAGATAGATAGATAGATAGATAGACGTACCTAAGGCAACAGTTTGGGCAAATTCTGCTGTCTGCATACAAATGTGCCGTAAGGGTGACATGCTTGTTATTTATCTTATTAATTTAAACACCTACTCTAAGTGTCAGCACTACATGGGAGCCGCCAGGCTGCTAGAAGGAAAACCAATGAAGAGAGTATATACCTGTGACCAGAGGCTCCTTGGAAGTAGTAGGCAACTTTTACTATCTCTGAGTTATGCTGTGTACCATGCAAATTAAGACCACACGGAAGAAATTCAAAAAGTTACTTTCAATATTAACCACCAGAGCTCTTAATATGAAAACCTGAGGCAGGATCCACAACACCTGCATCAGACCCTACATGCTGTGTGGCTGTGAAACATGGGTGCACACCAAGATTTCTCCCACTGTTTTCAAAGCCATGACAGGCCAATAGTCATATGGATGTTCAACATCAAACTCCACCAAGATACTATCTATCAAGAGCTTCTCAGTATTGCCAAGATACATATTTACCTAATATGGCGAAGCAGCTGAGATAAAACAGGCTGAGGTGGTACAGGCATGTCAAGCATAACATAAGTGGCTGGATTAAGCAGTGCACTAAATTGAAAGTACAGAGGATCACTGGCCAGGGACACCCAGGAAAAAAACCATGGCAGGAAAGTATACAAGGGGATGTCAACATCAGGGATACTGAACAGCAATCCACTTGATCATGACAGTTGGAATGAAAGATTGTGTGTGATCAAAACACCTCCTACTCTGCGTGTGGAAAGCTGAGATGATAAACAAGGATATGGGGGATGACTGTAATCCATCCTAACATCGGCTAACCACTTTTTTAATTTGTGACTAATTAGTATGGGTATTAATTTTATCATAATATACCTTATTAGAAACGTGAATTGTATATCATCACAAACTGTCAGTATAACATTGGTAACTTGTACCTACCACAGACTGTAGCATATCTTTGATTGATCACTTATTTCTTTAACCACAATTTTACTTATGTAACTACAATGTTCAGGAAAGCAACTAGAGGAGGGAGGCGGGGAGGCCTCCCCTGCCCTAATTTTCTACCACAAATTGTGCCCTTGTCTTAAGCTCTAGAAGGGAGGCCTTGCACTTGAATGCAAGACACTAACTGTTGGTCTTCATTTTTATTTTGTTCCAAACAATACCTTGTGAAGAATGTGTTCAAAAGCTTTCTTGAGGTTTACAAAAGCCATATATTTTGCCAGCTGCCACATACTACTCTTGCAGTTACCTAATAATAAAAATGGCACCCTTGGTGTGCCTTCCTGGAACAAAACCAAACTGGCATTCATCTATTTGATCTTGATCCCTGGTGACTTGATTAATTAACCTTTCCAGAATTTTTATCATATGTTCAGTCAACTTCAGTCCTTAGTAATTGCCATTGTCTAAGGCATCTCCCTCACCCTTGTATAGGCACACAATGAAGCTTTCCTCCCAGTCCTTTGGAATCCTCCTGCCAGCAATAAAAGAAGCAACCATGTCACAGATCATTTTCTGTCCCTGAGTCACTGTTAGCCTTGATCATCTGCAAGACAATGGCAGACAGACCTGTCTTTCATTTGTGAGATGGCAACCTCGATCATTTTAGTGGTGACACTGATTGGGAAGCCAGCCATATTTAGCCATATTTAGGAGCCAATTGAAATGTTGAGTCCAGAGTCATTGTTTCATTCCTTTTGTCAATGGCAACTATCCTGCACCATATTTGGTTGGTTTGTCACCAACAACATTGGCATTTTCGTGTGGCAACTGCTTGTTACAACTGTAGATATTTTTGTTGGTCGAGTCTGGTGCAATGCTGTCGAAAAAAAAAATTTCAGCCTCAAGACAATCATAGTGGATTGCCTTTCTAGCAACACGTTTACCTGTGTTGTATGCTGCACATGACCAAGTGCCCCTTTTCCAATCCTTGAAAGCAAGCCACTTGGCTTTGATTGGGCCATCAACTGCGTTGTTCCACCACCAAGTTCCTTTACACCAATGTTGAGGTTTACTTTTTCAAAAAACGTTTTCAGTGGTCTCTAGTAGACTCCTCTTTAGCCCACTCCAGATGTTCTTGGTATTACAATTACATGTGTAATTGGTTGTGGAGAGAGAAAATTCCCCTTGAAAGTGATCCTGCACCAGAGAATCTTTGAGCTTTCATGTTCTCATATGGGGAGCAAACGTTTGTGTAGTCTTACAAGGGATGTCAATAAGGAAGTCACAGACCCATAATTGATGTTGTAGTGTGACTTCCTTGCCCAGGATGACCTTTACATCCTTTATATTTTCTGTAGAGGATAAAGCCAATCTGAGTCAATCCAGACCCAGATCTGAGGTGATAAGGTGGATATCTTGAAACAAGTGATGTGAAGGAGGCGTTCATGGGATTTGCATATTCCAGTAACCTATCACTTTCAATATCAGATTCTGATCTTCTGTAACCAAAACCTCCATGCACCTCACTGAAACTTGCACCAGTAATTCTAAAATGACCATTCCAGCCAAAACACAGGAAAAGAATTTTGAAGGCAGCAATCTTAGATGTTACTAAGTTCAGCTCTGCATAGAACAATGCCTTGCTGTATGTCATTGAGTCGACTTTGTGGGGCATACAAAGATTGAATACAAACCACTTTCTCCAACAATCAGCTTGACAAAGATAATGGGATACACAAAGGGCATCAAACACTTTATAGATCAATACACTCTTCAGCAACAAGAACTACAACTCCAGCAGAGCCTTTGTTATTCCCACACCAGTAGAGTTTGTACTTTGAGACGTTCCCTTTGACAGTGCTACATCCCTTTTAAGGGTACCTGGTCTTTTCAACATAGCAGAAAACAATATTTCTACAACAAAATGTCTCTACAACCTCACAGACACTATTGCGCAGAGTATTCACATTAAGTGTACTGATTCTGGGCTGTCTCAGGTGCTTGCAGGATTTGCATTGATATTCCCTTTAGGCTTGACTGTCGAAGAATGCTGGAGGAATCCATTGAACCACCGTTCAACAGTCCTGCTGCCAACTCGAATGAGCATTTACTTCACCTGAGGCTTCTTTTGCAGCAGGCTCTTCTAGGTTTATACCAACCAAACTTGATAGGTTGTTTAGTTTCTACCAGCAACTAGGGTAGAATTCAGAGGGAACAACCTCCAAGAGCCACCAGGCTCGTGGCCTTCATGTGGGTTGCGCCTGCGGCAGACCCTGGGCCAAGGAGACCCATGGACATACCACCAACTCATCTTGAGCAGCAATCTTTCAGCAATAGAAATACATTTTTAATACAATTTGATCCCTTTCGTATGTATTAAATACTTTGGTTCTCTTTTTTAATTGGTTTTTAACCCTTGTACTCCCCTTTAACAGGGGATAGGCAGTGCCCATATATATGGGACTTTTGCTGAAGCATAGAGCACTTTAAGACCAGATGTCCTTCCTGTCATCACCAATGGCCCTTCAGGGAATCGAACCTGTACCCTCTATCATAGAAGGCAAGTGAACTATCCACTGGACCATGGCAGCTCATTCTTACATTGTTGAGTTTTCAAGGTATATTTATAAATTAACTTACAGGAGCTTTGGAAGTAAAGGGTAAAAAGAGTATCATATTACTGATCTACACATTTGATGCATTGATTTCAGTATTCATTTCCATTGTAGTTCTTTAAACTGTCAGTGTTTTTTTCAGTATAACAGAAAGTCACTGGCAAACAATGTGGGTCAGTTGATGTCAATCTAATGTACATGATTCCTTTTTTCTAGTCTTCCTTGTTAATTAGTTTCTTCTTGAAGACTGAGGTTTCATCAGTTATTATGTGAGGGCCGTAATTAGTTATGTTGACAATAGTTTCTATGCTATGAATGAATCAACCCGTTCATAATAGCTTTCAGGGACTCTTGGGCTTATGTATGTCCTTTACAATCACATCATCAGCAACAAAGTCTTGGTTATCAAAATAAAATCCATATAAATCCAATTTAAGTCATTGCTACTGTTGTAAATAAATATTAAGATATCATTTAGAGATTCTGAAGTCTGAAGTAATCCTCTTGGTCATTTCAAGTAAGTTACATAACTGACTGGCTCTAAGGCAGTTGCTGTGATTTATCCTGCCTCTATAATTATGCCACACAAAGGCAGTCATCCTACTAAGAATTAATAGTTTGCAAAGTAGGTGTATTTCTTATACTCTTGTCATGGAATAATCATAGTAGTAAACTGGACCTTAAAAACACCATTTAGATTAAACAATTGATGAAAATATTAAAATCAACAAATATTACATTACATATATATAATCATCTTCAAAAAACTTGTACTAGCTCTGTTTGATAGAGCTTTGCACTCAATATTGTCATTACAGATTTAAATAGATATATAATGCTCACATGGGTCTCTCTGAGAAGTCGTGGAAAAGAATTCCCCAGTCCCCTTGTGTTCACTCTATAGGTGCTGAGAGTGTGTGTTTGTGTGTGTGTGTGCATGCGTGTGTGTGTGTGTACTGTGTGTGTGTGTGTGTGTACTGTGTGTGGGTATGCTGTAATGTGTAAATAGGGAAAATGCAATGTGCAATGTGCAAAGAGCCATGTGCAATGGGCAAATAGCTGTGTGCAGTGTACAAATAGGAATGTGGAAGCAAATAGGTATATTCAATTTGCCAATAGGATGCACAGATACCTGGTACCTTCTGCCACTCACGAGCTATATATACTGTAGCTGAGTAGAAAAAAACAAAAAATCATTTCATCTTGGTTACCCTACCATTACTTAATAGGATTCCTTAAAATTTTTATTACCTAAAGTTTGACCTTTAGAATGGATCACAAAATTAGCATTGAAGAGGCAATCCTGTAATCAATAACATATCTATATGGACAAAAGAGGAGCCATATCCCCTTATCCCTAATAATAATATCACAAATATCCCCTTATACCAAATATGCCTAATAATAATACTGCTGGTACTTGGTCAAGAAAATGTCAATTCAAGCTATTGAAAGTCAGATAATGAGTATGGGAGGTGACACTGATATATGCCAACCACTCTAATTCACCTAACAAAATTCATGTAAATCTAAGGTATATATCACCATGAAATACTGTACATGTCTAGCTTGGGTCACCAACCATCTTGGTTCATACAAAATCATTCTATATTTTCAGTTTTCTCCGTGTTCTGTAAGCATTTTTAAATTCAGCAGTATGTCTTGCAGTTTGTAAATATCAAACTCAGAAAAAAAATATGGAGAGAGAACCAGCAAATTAAATTATATACTTGATTCATTCTTGAAGTAAGCCTACAAATGGCAGTCTGTCCAGAGTTACAGGCCGACAGCCTGCAAAAGTTAACACAGTGCATCATTAGCAGCTCTAGTGGCTCCTACCATTAAGTGGTATGTTGCATACAGTGTTAACATATTTAAATACATAACAACTGATTCCAGCCACTGCTATAGACCAACTAATTCTATCCACAAATGATTGTGTGTCAGTTATGAGGAATGGGTGTCTATTGTGCTGAGAATGTATAGAAAAGTGCCAAAGGATTGGACTACTTTAACCTCAATGAGGGAGCCCCTGCCCTCTGTCATTATTCTCAGCCCATGGGATAACGACCCTCTAAGCTTCTGGAGCTGTCATAGCATAATGTAATTTGCTTAACTGGTTTTTGTAACCCTAATTATACCAGGTATTCGATTGTTAGTCCCTGAGTAGTCCTATACCAGGTAATTGTTCCAACTAAAATCTCATACTGGTATGTTTCTGTGCTGAGTGCTTTGCCGCCTTACAAATCAAGCTTCCAAACACTACACGTTAATAATATTAACACTTCTGACAGAGTATAAACATTACCCTGAGCTGGAGCAATATAAGCCTACTTTGCACTGCCTACACTACATGAACATTAACTAGACATCACTATGGTACATATATGAAAAACGTGGGCCTTACATCCGTTTTCTCAGTTATTACTTTGAGTAAGAAAATAGGCCTATATCATGTATGGAAATGTAAAGAAATAGGTTTTAAAATCGCATCTAAAAGTATTTTTGGTGATAAAATGAGTCGTAATACTAAGGGGGCAAAACAGAGATGATTGTGCAGAGTCTTGGTTTCCATGAAACAAAATCTAGGTCTATCGACGACGAAAAGATCAACAATTCCCGATTTAGTACTTGTACACTTTACGTGCCCACCCGAAGGCATTTTAACAGGTCTGTTCAAATGTTCGCACCCAACCTTTATATATATATAACTAGACTGGCAGAAATTATAGTAACATGTATTTAAAATGTCACAGATTGGAAGGACATACGTGTTAAAATACATCTTAGTAATAGCTATCTAGTTCATATTTGTATAGTCTTCCAGAGAGTTGGCGCTTAGAGACAAACTCTTTTATCAAGGCCACAGTTTCTCTATTTTATATTGGCTGTAGGTTTTTTATTTTATCTGTACTCGGAAAACGTGATAGTTCTTATTTCTCCTTTGTTGCTTAATTTCCTGCAATTGCAAATTACAATACACCGATATTTAATGCTTATGTTGTTGTTTACATAAAAAGAATAATGGAGATTTCCACAATGTCCGAACTTACTCAATATGACAAAGCTTCTTTTAAGCTACTTTCAAGCTACTTTCAAGCTACTTTCAAGCTACTTTCAAGCTACTTTTAAGCTACTTTTAATCTACTTTTAAGCTACTTTAAAGCTTCTTTTAAGCTTCTTTTAAGCTTCTTTTAAGCTTTTTTAAGCTTCTTTTAAGCTACTTTGTGATGTCCAATCACATCCAATCACGTCATGTGATATCCGTGCGTGATTGATTGAGGTATCCTTCGTTAAACATTATATACTTTTAAGCTAATTTAAAGCTACTTTAAAGCTACTTCAACGCGCAAACAAATCGTGTATTTCATGGTTATCTGACGTGGCAAAGGTTCATGAAGTAGTGATAAGGAAATGGCCATTTGATTAGCCATATCTACACTGTTAACCGGAATTGTTACAGGACGCGTATCTATGAAAGAGCAGAAGAAGAATGTTTAACGTTAGCAATTTATGAAAGCATATTTTCTAATTCCCGTCTTTTAAAAAGAAAAGCTAACAGTGAAAAATATTCTACCCATTTAACTTAATTCAAAAATAAGCGCTTCTTAACTTTGTATGTGGCGGTATTGTTTCAAGTGCGATAGCTGCATTGTTTACTACATTGGGACAACGGAATGTCACCTGAAAGTAAGCATATCAGAACATCTGGAGTTTTTACGGTTTTACTGGAAAGCGGAATAGCAGTCCATGAGCATCGAACGACATCAGCAGCATGTCAAATGGATCCAACTTACTTTAGAACCCTGTCAAGAGACAGGAGTAACTTGATAATGGGTGAGGAACCTGTTCTGAATAGGACAGTGAAATCTTTCCCTCTTCTCTTTCTTCGGTGAAGGGGGGTACAGTGAAAAGGGTATAGTGGATAGGGTACGATGGAGGGGGTACAGGGACATATGCATACCTGTACGAGTATCATTTTACTATTGTTTTTGAATTCGTATCAAGTACTTATAAGGCCCAAATTTGTATTATCATTACTTCAAAATGTCCTCCATGTAAGACAAAGGCTTATTAATTTTAAATAAACAGACTTAACAAAAGAAAACAATGTTACCTAAAATAAACAGTAATATGGCACCTCTTAAAACAAACGTCTAATTGGGGCTAAAATGGCGTATTTGTTCTAGGTAGGTATTTATTTCATAAAATGAGCTTGAAGGAGGGTGGTTTTTTAGCAAAGGCGCTACTTCAAATACGCACAGTATAATAGATATCAATTTGTAGGAACTTGTAAGTATAATTGAAAGTGTCATTCCAACCGTATTGGGGCCAGGTTTCGTACTCTTGAGTGCCAAATAATCGTACCCCCCTCCCCCCGCTTATTAATTTTTTGAAATTTATAACCCCCCGCTTCTTATTAGGACCCTCCGTTTATCAATTTCAAGTAATTTCCCAGTAGCCAAAATGTAAATGATGTCTGAAAACACTTGAATTACTTCCCATGCAACATTTGACCGTGAAACAGTTGCTAATTAGTCAATTAGTACGATTTTTGTCCTCATGTGTCTCATCCTTATTTTAAACTTTCACAAAATTGAGACTGGAGTTCAGACCTCCCCGTTTATTTGGACCCGCCGTTTATTAACTTTAGATCGCAATGAAACCCCCCGTTTATTCAGACCCCTTCCCCTGTTTATTCGTCACTCCAGAGTATGGCCAATGTAAGAGCAAGGAGGCTTTTTTTATACGCATTGGTATTTCTATTAGAAACTTTTTGGGAGTAATTCCAAGCACAAAATATGTATTAGTAAGAAACAGTCATAACATATCATAGAAAAATACGGCATTACAATATTTTGTTCTGATCAACAGCATCAAGATACGAGCTCAAGCGTTTCACGGTTAGTACCCTACAATAGAGTACTAAAGTGTGACGTCACGGTTTAATGAATATCAAAAATTTGACAAATCTTTGGACTCATCGCCTTCTTGTTGACATAGACAACCTGTCCAAATTTGAGAACAATATCTTGAGAAATCGATGAGATACGCGCTTTCAAACTTTAAATCATGCCTATCAAAACCTTGTTAAATGAACCCAGTTCATAATTTTATGAACTGAGCAAAATTAACAGTGTTTCCTTTAGGCCTTTTCCAAATTCAAACAGCCATTTCTCTCAGCTGATATGGGAATTGAACACGATATTTTGTATACAGGCATTCTGTGGCAGGGTCAACACTGTGATATGATTATAATTGCGACTTCTCGCAAAAAGTTGTTGGTGACGTCATCACTTTAGTACTCTATTGAACCAAAAGGTTGTTGTATCTTTGCAAACGTTTGTCTTTAAACAATTGTGGTCTTACCAAGAGCAGATAAATACAGAGAAAGGAAAGTAGCACATACGACATTGGGTATTTATGCCTTGATATTATTTCTCTGTAAGACAGGTGACACAACAAAGCAAGAGGTCAAGCATCTTCGAATCCTGATGTAAATGTTAAACAGTTTCCTTTAAATAAATGTGAATTCCATTGGAAGTCTATTGGAGTACCTTAGTACCTACATGCTTAGGTCCCCTTTCCTTGGATTACAATCACTGTTAAACATTAAAACAGATCGTCCATAACAAGCACGGAGAAGGCTCCATTGGTCTGGGGGGTGGGGCTTCGGGGCAAAGAAAATCATTCTCAAATTTGCTCAACGACTCTTTTCATTCTTTTACTTCTCCTTATGTTTATCTGCAAAACGGAAATTACCCATCTGCCATCTTGCCGACCGAACTGACAGAGACAACGCATACCTGCAAAGAGGATTTTCTGGGGATGTCAAGAAATTGTACGGGGGGGATTATGGGGCAGGAAATCAGCTGGGGCAATGCCCCCTTACCCCCTATTGCTCCGTGCCCGGTCCAGAAGTTTTCTAGTCATACGTCACCCGAAGTCTTTGCATTGCACGCAATTGTTTAAAACTGGCTAGGAATAGTTTGTATTCTTCGGTCTGCTGCTCCTCTCCCCCCATCCCCACCCCCACCCCTATGATGACAACAGTGCGTCCTAAAATCTCATATATCACCCCAAATAAGTTTAAAGTAAGGATTACCTTACAATATTTTTATGTTGCAGATACTGAAAAGTCGTGGAAGTGGATCCGGCCATATCCTAGTTGTAAGAGAAACATGTTCTTCCTTAGAACCACGATTGAAAATAATCTCCAAGAATACTTCAACATCTACAGGATAGGGTATCCATACTTCTTATTACAATCGGTGCCTAACATTAAAAAGGATTGTTCACAAGCTTTCAAATTCAACGTTGCCGAAGCTGGTGAGTGGATATACATTTTATATTAACTTGTGGTGAGACACTTAAGCGTTAAGGTATTTTGTCATCTGCCACGTTTCAAAAGCATTCACTCCTTTTCGTTGTACGCTTTTACAGGTCATATCCAACTGAATAGGTTGAAGTCAATCGCAGGCAGGAGCCTCGAAAGGTATCTCGGATTGGTGTGGCTACAATATTAGGGATAGCATTAGAAGTTCTTAGCCTGTGATAAGTGAAACGCCAAATATGGAAACTTTATTGACAACGTTTCATCTAAGAGACTTCCTCAGGCCACTACTGACAATTGGTTAGTAGTGACTTGAAGAAGTCTGTTAGACGAAACGTTGTCAATAAATTTTCTATATTTGGCGTTTAAATCGTGATAACTTGTCAGTGGACTGTTCACCGTTCATTTACAAAGTTCTTAGCCTCTCACACATGCCCGAGGGCTTAAAAGTTATCGCGCGGGGGAGCGGGGAGATGTAATTAGTTAATGAAAAGATTTAAATTCAGTTAACTACTGATTGTTATCATGGATCTTGTAAAATTATATAGATTATATAAGAGAACATGGATATGGAAAGATTCGTCTACAGTTACTGACCTCATTTACGCATCAACATATCATAATAGTTTAAAAAGTACTGTGGTAACTTTTTGACAGAGCGCCGAACTTTTATCAAGGGGAGCATAGCCCCTAGAACTCCGTTGGCTGCCATCGTAACTCTTTGTTAACCCCCCTTTTTAGGTTGAAAAGCACAATACCAATGGTGCTTCTCTTGTACAAGGACATTATTTGTTTCTTATTTACGAGGGTACCACTTCACTTTCTACTAAGAACGTAGAATGTCCCTATCTTGTATTGTATGAATAAATTGTTTTTTGTAAATATCAGGAGGACTATAGCCGCTCATTCGCCCCTCTTCGCGGCTCTTGGTAGAGTAAACATGTAAATTAAAGATAATACAGGCCATCATATTTTACAATTCCAAGCCTTCATTTTTTGGTCAAGTAATTTAGTGATAAGAACCACATGTTAATTACAAGTATGAACCAGAGACGCCAGTGGGTTAAATAAGTCACGTATGTTGTTGACGTTTTTATCCGGCTCCACATGTCCAGGCTAGACCAACAAGCAAAACTACCGTGAAGCCCTTGTCTATTGGCTTAAAATTTTCAGGTGTGGTCTCTTTACATGGGGGGGGGGGCATATAAAGGTAATTGCTTCTCTCCGCATGGGAAGTAACATAGTTAGAGTATAATGGCCTCATAACAGACCTACAATACATTGGAGAAAATCAGAATAGGATATTCAGTTTTCAATTCCAACTTGCAATCAATACAGAAAGATAACCGAACACGTAACATGATAAATATAGACTTGTCCAAGGGAGAAACTATACCAAAAACATTCGCAATTTCTTTTAATTATTTTGGATCTACGTAGTTGTACGTCTTTACGAATAAAATCATGTTGGGATTTCTGCCTTGTTCTCCCATGCATCAGCAATGGGAGTTTGCCCGAATGAACATTTCTGAGGAGGCTGTAAACAACCATGCGACAGTTGAAGTAGATGGGGGGGGGGGGGGAGAGGGTTATATACACTCTTGCTTACACTGAAGGCTAATTTAATTTTTGCATTTCTTAATATCTGCAGAAATGTCATACCTCGGAAAGAATATAACATCTAAACGATCATATATGTTTGTTAAAAGTGAAAAATTGCTGTTCACATGTCTAATTACTCCAAGGAAATTACGGTACGTATTTTTACTGTTGTTACAACTACCTCTACACAAGGTATATACCATTTGAGAAGCTTTTTATCCAAAACAATTTATGGTTAAAATGTGTAATTTTATATCAAGGAAGCATTTTTTAACTTTGATTATGTCTCAGCAAAGTGCGAGGAAAGTACTCAAAATCTAATATAACTTTACTTTCAAACTGTGTGTGGTTATATTTCCAAATTTGAGGAAATTGTCTGTTGACCACAGGAATTGCACCGCGGCAGAGAGAAGTAAAGGGTTGACTACTTTAAGTGTGGGTCAGACACACACTTCCTTGTGTTATGACTTTGAGTCTTGATACATAAGGCATTTGTCATCCGTTTTCGTGAAGAAGTAATTAGAAGGGTTTGAAGAGACTTGCATGTTGATACTTGAAACCAATCCTTTATCTCTTATTTGGTGTTACACCTTACTTAATATGTGCAGGGCACGGAAGTTAACCAAGTTTTTATTCTTAGAAAGAAATAAATTATCTTAACTTTTGCCCCCATTGCGGAACATCTTACGGATAGTGTTGTGAGTCTCCTACCAGTCATTCCCTCCACCCTTTACGCTACAGATTTAGTTCCAAGTAGTCCGTCACATTAATCTTGAAGACAATTCTTCATAGAGAATGGCTTACCATGTCTTAAACGCTAAGTCGATTAGATTATTCAGGATTTGTCAAAGGGGCGGGCGTGTCAGCTCGATAAATTTCCAAACTCCTTCGCACTTCTCCGCACTTCTCCACACTCCTCCACACGTCTCCACACTCCTCCACACTCCTTCTCCTTCTTTTTCACTCTCTCTCACTCTTCCGCACTCTTTTGCACTCCTCCACACTTTTTCTCACCCTTTCTCACTCTTTCTCACTCTTTCTCACTTTTTCTTACTTTTTCGCACTCTTTCTCACCCTCTCTCACTCTTACTCACTCTTTCTCACTCTTTCTCACTCATTCTCACTCTTTCTCACTCTTTCTCACTCTTTCTCACTCTTCTGTACTCCTCCACACTTTTTCTCGCCCTTTCTCACTCTTTCTCACTCTTTCTTACTCTTTCCCACTCTTTCGCACTCTTTGCGGACGGAAAAGATGCCCCCAAGTCTTTATAGGGTTACGATCACTTTCCCTGAACCATATGACTAAATATTGCAGGGTGGCCCCTTGATTCCTGTGTAAAGTGGTTGTACCTTTGCATTGTAATACTCTACTAATATGAAATAGTGAAGAATGCTTCAGTTAGTTCAATGGTCAATAGTGAGAAACTTAATTGAATTCGTTTTGTTGCAGTAAGCAGTTATATATATACGCCACGGCACGTATCACGGCGTATAACACGACACATAACACGACATATAACACGGAGCAGAACATAACACAACACATAACACGACAATTAACTTAAGACATCACACGACACATCACACGACATATAACACGGAACATAACACAACACATAACACGACAATTAACATAACACATCATACGACACATCACACGACATATAACACGGAACATAATACAACACATAACACGACAATTAACATAACACATCACACGACACATAACACGACATATAACACGAAAATTAACACGGCAAATAACATGGCACATTGTACGACTCATTACACTACACATTTATTGTCCTACATTTGCGACTACTGGGTCGATTTGTAGTGCATTCAGCTTTTCCTTCGTTATCGACAATGGCCAAGATTGCCATCCACTGCTGTTCTGAGATGTATGGACTTCGCTGCAGAAGGGGGCTTTATGATAGGTGACATAGAGTTCACACCAAGTTATGGATTCATTTTGTTAAAACATTTGATAAGACACTGGTTACGGTAAGTCGTTCTGAGTGAGTGGGTACAATTTACTACGAAAAGTTACGGAGTTGGATAGTTACAGCGACAAGCGTCAGCAGTAAGTAGTAAAACTGAGGTTTTCTGTCTTTGGCGTTATGGCATTCAACGGTTTTATTGCCGAAGGAATGGATTTTGCTTTTCGTGGGTAGATCTAAAGGCTTGTGATGATACGTTCTTAGTCATTTTGATCTATCATGGGCGCATGATTTTCATCTGCCCATGATAGGTCTTCCAATTCTTGCTAGTCCTTTTTTACCGTACTTTGCCACGTTGCTGTCGGTCTGCCTCTGTTCATTTTCCATTTGGGTTCCAGTGGCGTTCAACTTCGGAATACTGTTTTCTGGCATCAAGAGAGTGTTATCTCTGTTGCCCAAAGGGAGTCGTCATCTAGCCCTGTAGACTGTTCTCTATTACGCTCACTCCGTACAATTTTACATGACCAGTGTCGGACAGACAGTGTGCTGCATCTCAGCTAAGGTTATAATGTGTATGTAGCACGAAATAATACGCACTAATAATAGAAACTTGTGTGTTTTCTGTTGCCTCTTTTGATACCACTATACCCATCGCTGGCAGTACAGTCAGTTGCACATTGTTGAAGATAACAACAACGAATTTCAATTGCAAGTTTACGGCCGTTTTATTTATTGTACGAAGTCAGTTTAGTGGGATTAATCATTCAATTTCAAGTATTATGTGTGACAGGTTTCTCTGTTAGACTAGAAAAGCTGGAAACTCTGAAGGGAATACCCAGCCGTGAAGGGTCTGGTACCTACTTGATTTTTAACTTTTCACTGGTATGTTGTTTTCATAGTAGAGTAGATTGGAGGGAGAAACACAAATATATTGCAAGAAGTGGAATTACTTACGGATTGCTAGGCACCAGCATGCTAACAATGTTAGAGTTTGACGAACGTCTCGCCAATATTTGGTGAATTGCCCAAACGGAGAAGGGATAAATTAAGAAAGGACTGCGGCAAGCAGTTTCTAAAGGACCGCACGATTGTGATCACTTCGATATCAGCAGCTTTAAGAACCTGGTAACGAGCTAAGCAGCTGTTGCCAATGTGAGATATTTGCTACTGACGCCATTTGGACGAATATGTTTCCTTTAGTGCTCAAAGGGGTATGTTGTGTAAAAAGCTACAGTGAAACAATCTCCACAGTAGACTTGGACTTTCATGTCTTTTCCTGCAAGGAAAATGTAGTTTTACTTATAAGAAAAATTATAATTTCATGTCACAGTACCAAATAAACAGTTGATAACAAGAAAAGGTAGGCAGTGTGTTTCTCATAACGATGGCTGTTCTAAATTTAGCTGAGCATGAAGATTTCGAAAGGATGCGTAAAAATAGTCTGTGACGTTGAAGCATAGTGGGCAAAAAGCATCATTTCGGTTTGTGAAGGAGCAAGTGTTAAAAATTTCAATGCAAAAGTTTGACAGAAAAGTAGCGTGTTTGTAAATGGCAATTGTCCAATGCAGGGTTTACTGGGTGCAAAGTAATGTCATTTTCTTACCGTTATATGTTTTTTTTGTATCAACGAGGATGCATCGTGTGAAAAAATCGTTACCTTCATCCTATTTAAAGATGGTGAAAGTTGAAGATTCGAGAAAGGTGTCAGTGTTTGATATTAACGCATTGTTAAATGTCTGATTTTGTCAAAACGTTCTACGGTGTACGTTTTTGTTCGGGAATGTCATGTGGAGAATGCTCTGCACTCTAGTTCTCGTTTGTTGTGCTCTTTTCTATTCCTATCCGTGCACTATCCTGATCTTATGTTGTCAGTGATCAGTTCAAACATATAGGTGCGTGTTATCCGCCCTGGTCGCGCTTGTATTTTGCGCTAGCCACCCACGACTGCCCATCAAATTGTCACAGCTTTCCCTTTCACTGGTCAATTTTACTTCTTCCTTAAGTTCCCTTCCCGTTCTTATCCCCTTATATCCCTTTCCCGTCTTCTCTCTTCGAATTAATACTCTCCTTGTTGTCTGCTGCTACCTCACTTTCTCCTTTCCACCTCATTACTCTCTTTTCTTTTGTCCTTCTTGCTTCTCTCTGTGCTCCTCTACTTGCTCGTCTTCTTGCTCGTCTTCTTGCTCGTCTTCTTGCTCGTCTTCTTGCTCATCTTCTTGCTCCTCTTCTTGCTCCTCTTCTTGCTCCTCTTCTTGCTCCTCTTCTTGCTCATCTTTTGCTCCTCTTCTTGCTCCTCTACTTGCTCCTCTTCTGGCTCCTCTTCCTGCTCCTCTTCTTGCTCATCTTCTTGCTCCTCTCCTTGCTCCTCTCCTTGCTTCTCTCCTTGCTCCTCTCCTTGCTCCTCTCCTTGCTCCTCTTCTTGCTCATCGTTTGCTCCTCTCCTTGCTCCTTATCTTGCTCCTCTCCTTGTTCCTCTACTTGCTCCCCTCCTTGCTCCTTTCCTTCTTGATCCCCTCAT
>JAAAKM020006971.1:122110059-122122102 GCA_010016025.2 Alatinidae sp. Z8VKAUB7J3 | reverse complement strand
GATATTTTACTCTCAAAAGGTGAAAGTTAAATGAGACTGTGGGAATAAGAAATTTATGAAAATTAGCTATATAAAATTATGCGTACTAGTTAGTAGTTGTAAAAGTAATCAAGTAAGAACTATCGAGGATATTTTCAATTTTTTTATCCCACTGATATCAATTTAAGACGCCGACCCTTGCAGAGTAGTCACTGTACTGCATCTTTTTCTGCCTCACATTAATTCCTTTTTAACCATGAAAGTAGAAAAACTTGTGCAAGTTGGATCTGTCTTATTTTAGAGGATTGTAGGATACATGATCACGTTTTAAAATAATTGGCTCATTTTGAAATGTAACTAGTCAGGTATTTCCCTGTTTCATCTTCTCCTGTTTAAAGTGCCCAGCAATTAACTTATTTAACCATCGTCTGTTCCTTCTATGGCACAAGATTCAGGAATATACGTCACGTGGTATTTATGGATTGGTATCTATGAAGACCAGACCGGTTGTCGATTTTAAGATTCACGCTCCAAAGACTGATGTTTGTTTCCATTTATACGCATGCGATGTATGATATACGTTATCTACTTAGCCTGTGTTACAGAGTAAAGCAGTCTATATCCTTGGGTCCGCGAGTAGAAGAATCACACGAAAACATGGGGATTATCTCCTTCCCGTTTAATACTTTTCTCGTATAGTATCTATTTTTATTGGCCGTTTGACGGCAGTCCTATTAAGCCGATAAAAGTTTTAGTGGAACAGTTCGTTTGCAGATCCTTCTCAACAAGGGCAGTTATTAAGGGCATTTCATATCAAAGATTTTCACGAGCCAATACAACAAACGCGTTACTGCAGATTTGCTTGAATGCAATTGGATCTTAATCTCGTCTATCTCGTCAAAACGTGTGTTTATGAAACCCCCTCCCCCTCCCCCCTCTCTGAATTTGCACGTGCAACTGAAAGCAGATATAAAGACTGAAAAGTGAAAGTCAACGACGTTTATTTAATGTTGGCAGTACGTAGCGTTGATTATCTTCGGTTTCTTGGAACCTCCTAATATTAGAAAACGCCGAAAGACAAGACATTGTTATTGAGTTGGATTTGCACTTTACGTTGTTGTGTGCGATTTATTTGTTTTGTATGACACTAGCCCTCGGAATCCAAGGCGCGCAAATTTCGTAAAGATAGTGTGAACACTTGGCTAAGAAATATGCCCTAATGGAGGAACTTCAAAAAACTTTCTTCTGCGATGCAGGCAGGGTTCATTATACATCTTCCAGGTGACAGTGTTTTGATTCATCATTAATTGTGTAGTTTTGTAAGGAGTCCAATCCCTGATAAGTTAGTAGAAAGTTTTTACAAATGAAGTGTACTGTACAGGCAATGACCCACTTGTTACGGCCACGTTTGCAATTGCATGATACCTGTACTGATTCATATCCTTCAGCCCTGTCTATTGCTTATTTCGCGTAAATCACCATAGTAGTAGGTATAGAGGTCGTGGGATAAAACGTACTTATATTACTTGACCCACGCTTATAATAAGGTTTGATCCCTGGTGGTGACATATTTTCTATTTCTCTCGTGTTCTCTTCAAAATTAACTTATATTAACTGTTAGCGGAAGTTAGCCATTGTTCACTTCTAGTAAGAGTATGACCGTTGTAAGTTTTGCTGCTGTCCTTAACACAGTTTAAAAGGTGGGATTCGTTTGTTTGATATATTTGATGGAAGAGATAAAAATGTTTGTCAAACAGGGTTTCTTGACTTCTTTTGACTCTTCTGGTAAAAAAAATTGTTTTGGTTTGTTATTGCAACAATATTCTTATCATATTCTGTAATCAGTGCTTGAAATGCTATTATCATCCTGTATCAAACTATCGGTGTTACAATGAAAAAAGGCTGTGTCAGCATTATTTGATTAAGCTCTCTCGTGGTTGTGGTTTATCATAAATATCAAAGTTCTCTGTGATGTCAATATCTAATGCCCGATTATAATATTTAATAACTGTACTTGTACTCCATCTGCATTTCCCGATAATTGCTAAAGACCTACCGATCAGCAATATAACACTTCTGTCATGAGACCGTGAATCTTCTATTGATTGTCAAGACCCATAGCCACAGATTGACCATAGGGAGCTAAGCCCATCTAAATTTACAGTCAGTTCCCCAATTCTCCCGTAGAGATTCAAATATCAATAGGCTTTCCTTGAGCAGTTACAAAGTCAGGTCCTCAAAAGATGGAAATAGTTCCTCAAAGATTTGTACTTGTATTTTTGGGTGGTCATGACTAAGTTAAACATACTATAATCATATTTCAATGTGTTTGCTTTCTACTAACTTTATTGTTTTTTAAAAGTGTAACTTGATCTAAGATTGATTCAAGTATCTCTGCGTTTGAATTGTTGAGAAATAAGGGAGTGATCTGCCTAAAGTGAGCGAATTCAAGCACTTGGGATCAACTATACGAAGTGACGGAGGATGTGGACGAGAGGTGAAGACGAGGGTCAAAACAGGATGGAATGGATGGAGGAAGGAAAGCGGAGTTCTCTGTGATTAGCACTCAAACTAAAAGGAAAGTGTGTAGGACTTCAGTGAGACCAGCATTGACGTATGGATTAGAAGACAACCTTGAAGTGGCAGAACTGAAAATGCTACGTGCCGCCTTAGGAGTGACCAGAGAAGACTGAATAAGAAACAAATTTATCCAAGGGACAGGACATGTGCGGAGAATAGGTGACAAGATAAGGAAAAGGAGGCTGAGATGGTATAGACATGTACAAAGGCGAGATGAGGACTACATAGGAAATAAAATGTTGAGGATGGAATTGCCAGGAAAGAGAAAGAGGGGAGTAGACCAAAAAGACGTTACATGGACTCAGTCATGGAAGATATGAGTAATGCAGGACTGTGTAAGGAAGATTCACTTGACAGGAAAAGATGGATGGAGTTGACTCGATGTGGCGACCACTAAATGGGATAAGCCGAGAAAAGAAGAATAATAAAAAGATGTAATTCGATGCAGGGCAATTACTTAGTATCAAAGTGATATTTTACAGCATGAGACGCGTTATTTAGATTAAATTGCCCCTGCTAATACCGTATATTTTACTACCTATACGGAAACCCTTCTTGTATAATATTCACATGAGAAACCTCTAAAATCTATCAGCACACTGACTTGTATACGCGATAATTGTATTCGTGTACAGAAACAAAGTGCCACAGCTATATACGTGTAAGTGACAATGAAAAATACGTTATTATTCATATATGAGAAAGGTACGACAGTTCTCCGTCTCATGATGTTTATCAGTTCTTTGGAAGATTGAAAAGTATGATAATTTTTTCAGTGCAATGGACGTTTATAAGCCACATCTGAGTTTCTACCTATCGCATACGAGTCCCAACTAGGACAAAAGTTTTTCACTAACCACCTGCAACATGCTGGAAGGGAAGCAAAGCGTGGGCCTTAGAATTTATGATACATCTGTCCTTGTTGACGCTCTAATGATAAGGAGAGAGCTGTTTTCATTTACGTAACAGTTTGGGCTTTTTTTATTTCAACAAAAGCTCAGCTTTCGGCAATTCAAACAACTTTGAAAGCAGAAATAGCCTCGTTATCTTGCAAAGTTTATGACGATTCGCTAGATCTCAGGTTTTTATTACCTCCCATGTCGTCCAAATGTAGAACATGTCACTTTCTATCCCGTTTATAGTTCTAAGGCTATTATGATCTTATGTTGTAGAAACCGGTGTAATGTATTAGTAGTATCAGGGAGTATGATGCACATAGCATTAACAGACTAGCAAGTCAAATCGAGATTGTTGGGAGATGGCAACCTGAAAAGTGTAAAATAAATCATATCGTGTCTCCTGCTACAAGAAGCTATAAAGTTCTCCATGTGTATGATGTATTATTTTCAGGGGAACATAAACTTACGTATTTAACGGACAGAGGTTTTGCGTAACATGAAGCTGAATAAATCCCTATCTTATAAACCTGCTGGGGTTTGTACAGTTACGTAATTAGACTAAGTACGTTTGCAAGGTTTGAAGACTCCATGTGTGCAAATAGATACAGATAACAGGATCTTGTTCTTCTTTATATGGAATAGCAACTGAATCTCGTGCAAGCTATCAATTTGATTCTTCGACCCAAAAATAGTTGAGAGTTATCTGATTGTCAGAAGTCAGGTGAGTTATCTGAAAGAGCGTCAACGCTATTTCTATTTTTTATTGAAAAGGGGGATCTAAATGAATGTGGAAATTGTTTGAGGTATTTTTAAATTTGATATGATCTCACTGCAGCCAAATCACAGACTGCAGTTGAGACAAAGCTACATTAACAAAGTCTACTGCAGTTTTAGTTGGCTCACAATCTTTCTATCAGTTTAGGTTTTTGGTGGTGCAGTTCTTTCATTGCATAAACTAATTCCTAATTGGACTTATGTTTCCAGTAGCCATAAAGCAACGGGAAATAAACCCTAACGTCGTCGGTTTCTAAAGACTGATTCTTTATTACGGGACAAAGTACAAAACATTCATTACACAGCAAGAAATCGCTGTTCAGAGTGGAAAATTTGGAATAAAGCTTATAGAATGCAGCTTAGCTTATTTACTGGAAAGGTACCCTTTATTAGTAAGGTATTCTGACGGCACGTCAAAAGTTGCATGAGGGTATTCAAAGCCATGTTGTCAATTGAAAAGAGAAAGTGTCTGATAAAGTTGAGTTTTGGTTCACTGCAAATTCCTCATCGTTTCTAGGTTATATATAGAAGCTGCTGAACCAGGGCTCCAGAAACGAGGACGGAGAGAAATGACTATTCAAACAAAGACAGCATTAACGTAGATATAGTAACATATGATTCAAGAAATTCAGATCTAAAGAAAGTTGTCAGCTTTAAAACCAAAATTATGAAGTTAGCTGGCCGTTGCACAGACATACCCCTTTTAAACTGGTATCGTTTGGAAAAAACACTAGAGAAATAGAAAATATGTCACTACCGGGGATCGAACCCGTGACCCACGCTTTCGCGGCGTGCGTTCTACCAACTGAGCTAGGTGACCTCCTATGTTAACATACTCTATTTCTCTAGTCGCCAGATTAGCTTCCAATCATCCACTAGTTGGCATCGACATCCAGGTCAACGCAATTGGAGATCAGCCTCTCTGCGCCTTGTGACTTGACCAAGGAAGAACTGCCATAAGGCGCGGCATCAATTCAAAGTCCATAAGAGTTAGAGAGTATCATCGAGAAGAGAGGATTTGAAGCGTTAGTTTTGAACTAATGTAAAATGGTGACGGTACTCAGTGATATTGTAGCTGACAAATTTAATGAACTGCTGTAGAGAGGTTGAAAGGAAGAAAGAGACTGTAATAGCCAAATTAACAGGGACTTGGCAAGATCTAACACAACAAGCTACTTTTTCTTTGTAATTTTTATCTATTTCTCTTTTAAACTTCCATTCATAGCTACACGAGCACCATATCTAGTTGGTATACTACCGACCCTGATATGTCTCTTTTTCCTATTGTGAGCAAAATACATGATAAAGTTTGGAAGAAATTTACACGCCATCACTTTCAGCATTATCGTCACAAGGACATTAAAGAACGTATTCCTGATTCTACTAACGCGTTCTGCTACTATGCAACACAAGGGAAAGAAGTCAAATAAAAGCAACAATAACAGAAAGCCATATAACATGCGAATGCTCTGTTTAATCCATTGACAACTCGATCTCCATATTACCATTTCATCTTTATTAAAGTGGGTCACCACATCCTCTGAATCATTGGTGTTCTGGAAGTTTCTTCTTCGCTTCCTTTGTACTAAGGTAGGCATTTGAGCTTGTAATGTACGTATAGTCCACATGGTGAAAACTATGGTTAAACACAAGATACTAGCAAATCCAAAGGAGACTGTCGACATCTTGATATAATAAGTAAGCAGTCCAATTACGGCAGTGAATGTGATAGCGGCCGTTATGGCAGCAATCCAAAGATGAATATCGTAGAAACGTGCTTGTAAAGGTCTTCGAACTCTCAAGTTTAGATTCAATGTTAATAAAAAGATGGCATTTACGGTGAGTATACGGCATGGTATATGTGTATACTGTAGGAGAGAAAAACCTGGCGTGCCAGCACACTGTTTTCCTTGTTGTGCAAACTTAATACTTGCAAGGATTGGAAACACGATAACTCCATTAAGAAAATCAGCTGTGAAAAGGAAAGCAAAGAGAATTCTGTTGGATAAACTCATTGTTACTTTTACATGTTTTGACACACTTATCACTGTAAATGCATACCCAGATAACATGGTGTTGACCATCGACAGCAAAGTCCAAATAATTGCATCCACAGTATTGTAAGTAGTAAATGTGGCAAGCATATTTTGGAAATAACAACTTTCGCTTATATTCATCATCACAACAATCTATTTAGAATCTCCAACACATATGACAGTATCCTCTGTCACCTGTAAAGTGTTAAGCATGACATTTCCTTCTCCAATGTTGAAAATGTCAATGAAGTTTGGACATATGATTTCGCAATTAGCCTTGATGCTTTTGAAATGTACGTAAGTAACTCACACTGACTGCCAATAACATGGAACATGACTTTTATTTCTCCAAAAATAATACCTTCGGCTCGCAACTTTGAAGCTATAAATAAAATTTAATGTTTCGTAAATACATGTAGTAGATTCACAATTCCGTCTGTGACATTAAAAAAGGAATTGTCTGACATAAACTTGTGAATTTTTCTTCCATTCTCTTTATTATTACCTCATTATCTTGAGAAAATCAAGATCTCCTGCAGTTTCTTTTATCGGCCAACTTCGTAAAGCTTAGATTTGCATTCGTATTACAAGCACTCTTTGTAATACCTGTTGAAGCTTTCCCTTTTGAATATGATGTTGTCCTGGAGAAGCGTTGCTGGGTGGCAACACTAAGAACGAGAAGGTAGTGGTTGAGTTATTCATGCAATGGCATACCACATCACCCACAGTCATTGTCGTTTCTACGCTATATTGATCTCTTTCTGCTCTTCTTTGGTGGCAAGCTTAATTATACAGAAGATAACCATTGATAGCTCCTGAACATTTTCCATACTTTAGGGGGAAAGTTGGAATTTTTGCTTAAGAAAGAAAAAGACTGTCATGAACTATTTTGATGCCAGCGGAACTTGGAAAAGAGAAAGGAAAATCAGTAGACCGTAGTTTCATATCATCTATGTCATCATCACATGTTCAAATCCATTTCAAGGAGTCTCTATATCTTTTCTTACGCCTGCAATCACAATGTCAAAGATATTCCATGCAAGTTCTTATCTATGGATGTTTTATTACAAAACAGAATCCTAATTATAGCGTTATTATGAACAAGGAAGGAATTGTTCTGAAAATAACCACTTGTATCAAGTCGCACATGCATGATCTCTAACGTGATAATAGTCTTTGTTTCTCTATGACGCAGAAACGTAAGATGTAGTAACTCTTTTGTGAAAAAAACATCGAAGGCTGTTGCCTTTTTATACCTACATTGAGTGTACATTTCCTGATAAAAATGATCCCTCCCTCTATTTAATGTTTTCGCTGCACACAAGTCAGGTGACACTACAAAGTATGGAGTTCCTGTTAGTAGATAATATTTAATAACGGAATCATTAGTGAAATGCCATTGACCGGTTTTGTTGCACCCTCACCAGAATGGCTCGTGCAAAGAACGAGTTCTTCAAACATTCAAGCATCATTTATGATAACTCGCAAACAAAGAAAGGGATCGAAGCAAAAATTTGTCGCGAATTTAAAATTAAAATTACTGTAAACGTTCTTTCTTTATTGCAAGACATACATAACATATATTTGTTTGTCCGTCAGATCAGGTCAATTTCTAAATTAATGTATTCTAGGTGGTTTCTGATGTGTTGCCAAAGTATGCTGTTGCAATCATGATAAAAAATAACAATTTTTAACTCTTATATTTATCGGCCGGTGGGTCCATACACTTCTCACCTTTTACACGTAACTGCCTTTTCAGGGTGAGCCCTCAGGTTCCGTAAGCTTGAGCTGTTTTCAGGTCTCAGGCTTCTATGGGATAGGGGTGTTTCAAATGGATTCCTTCTAAGTTGCTTAGTTAAATTTTATTATGTCAAAGCTGCAAAGCGTCCCTGCCGGTTACCGCTACCGTTTTTATACTTGTTAAACTTGGACCCTGCTGTCGTAATTGACTGAATCAGCGGAAGCCTAGATGGAATACGTCCTTTCACTGCAACGTGTTATTTTGAAGAAGGTTATTTTTTTATGACCCTTGTTTTCTTCTTCATCAACTCCTCCCCCCCCCCCCCAAAAAAAAAAAGGATTTTCTAAAAACCAACAGGTGATGGATTTGAACATTCAGTGTACCTAAGCAAGGTGTTTAGTATGTGACTTGAGTCCTCAGCATGAACCCACCCGATTACTGATGAAAAGGTAACGTGTAACCGTGTCTCAATATGTGCTGTTATTGCCTATGATATGATAACACAGTATTTGTTTTCACAGCTATCATTTTATTAATGGGCAGACCTGCATAACCTGCTCTTCACCATCATCATAGGTTTGAGAAAGTAGCTTTATTTTCATACTTAGAAGATACTAAGGATGGTGACTTCTCAATCACTGGCATGCTGAAGTACAAGAGTTAAGCTGGGCAACTCACACACCTGTATTAGCTCAGAAACCCAACTTAGCAACAAGCCATTATCTTCGGGGTATTCCTAAGTAACGACAGACAAGTAGAACGTTGACATTCAAACGAATTTAAAACATGATGTTCTCTGCTATAAGTACACATGAGTTGTAGTTTCAAGTCTAATGTCATGACTAAACAACTCACTCGTATAATTGTTGTTTATCTTATACAGAAACGTTTCTCTTGGAGTGGTGATTACTTGGAAACCTGAGTTCATTACATCAAAAATGTCCATTCTAATTTATTTTTAAAGGCCAACATCTGTATGTATCTGCATAAACACATATAGAAGAACCCCATCCACTGATAAAAATAACAAGGCATTAGCAATCAGACAATTTTGTCAAAACTTAATGTACATTGTACTTCTTTTCATGGTGCAATCTCTTCTTACCTTTGAACTGGTAACTCTTGGTTTTCTTCAACTCCAGACGTACTCCGACCTTTGACAACCGTTTCGTTAGTAAAATGAGTACGAAGAACAGAAAGGTTTTTATACCGTTTTGGAAATCCTGTAAATGCACATCTGCTTAAAAAAGTCAGATTTAGTCATGTCCCGATTCTTTCAAAGATTATCAAAAAAATGTATGGAATGCCTTCGAAGACTTATAATCAGTCCTTTAAATTAAGGAAAGAATATTTTTCTTAACAAAATACTATACAAACGAACTGCCTCCTTGAAGAGTCTTGACATTAAATGAACTATTTACTTACCCAAAGTCGTAAATAGGTTAGGTTTACTTTTTAAAGATACGGCAATGTCTCTTCTTTGCAACGTTACTAATTTACTCATGCTAATTTTATGGCAGGTTAAGAGTGACCATTTCTGTGCTAAAAATTCCACGGTAAGTATTTGATTAACCAAAACCTCGTTTATCAAGACTTCGATTATCCGACCAGTTAGAAAGTTAGAGGTAGAAAAGAGTCGAGTAGCATGTAAACAATCAACGATCAAAACATTTAAAATCAGATATGACAGACGTTGACTGCATATCTTGAGTAAAATACTACTTTCAAATGATCATTAACACTTTAAAAATTTGTAGTTTGAAAGTCAATTATTGAAAATTTTTTATTTTTTGTACATATTTTAATAAATCTATCTCAAGCAGAAGAATAATCAAGCAATTGTACCTTGCAGGCACTTTAAACATGAAAGTGAGACTTAAAAACAGAACTCCATTCTAATAAAACCTATTAAAATCAAGGAAAGCTTTTGTCACATAACCTGGTACTTTCAAGGTCAGTAAGTGAAAACAAAACGCCGGGTAATTTCTCCTCTTGAAGAATACCATAGTTTAAGGATCTTAAGCTCTTAGCATATTTGTACGTTCCCTCTGCCTTTGCTCTGTGTATTTGGTTAGATATTTTTGTAACTTCAGCATATGTCTTTCAGTTTAACTTATATCAGGCACCTGATTATGCCTGGTTATGTTTTGATTTCCCAATTACTTGAACTATATGAGATAACTTAAACTTCAACATAGTAGTGAATATTGATAGGCTATTATGAAACTGATAAACCAAGCACGTGTATTGTTACGTAGAAACAAGTCTTAATTTTCTATGTCATTTGAAACTTCAATCATGTCTGGAAACCCATAAGTACAAGGGTCCTTGTATCGTATCAAGTAAGAAATACTTTCTGGGCAAACATTTTCTCTTATACTTACTTTATTTTCAATCAATAAGGATCACGTGTTCTAAAAGTCAAGTAGGGTTCTTGATCTTCACCTCAACGAAAAGTTATTTTAGGGATCATATGTGTCTATTGATGCAATGGAAACTCAAAAAATTCTGAAATTTGTAACTTAAAGTACAACAAACAAGTTCAAGGGCCTGACCAAATAAGGGCAGGCACATTCCTATATTTGCATATTCAAGTTCGCTTAAGCTAAGTAGCGGCTTTATGAATTGATTTTAGGGCATCGACGATCCATTTTGAGGTTATGTTAATATATGACATTTTGTATTCATCATCAAGACAGCAAGAATTGAAGACAGTCCAATTATGGTGCCCTTTGACGTCGAGTCTTTATTCACTAACGTACCCATCCGGGATCCTGTGGAGGGCGCACTGACAGAAAGTTTTGCTGGCAGAACCACACTGATGCCAACTGAAATTACTGACCTGTTAGACATTGTACTGCGTTCAACATACTTAAGCATACAAAGGGAATCTCTGTAAACAACAAGAAGGTGCATCTATGAGTAGTCCACTATCTGCTGTCGTAGTTAACCTGTACATGAAAACCGTTGTGGAACAAGCCATTAGATCTTCACGATGCTCACTGACCATGTACAGACGATATGTGGACGACATTTTTGTTATTCCTGGTTTGGTCTTGCAACGCTTGAGCACTCAGAATTCTTCCGTAAAATTTAAAATGGAAACGGAAATGGAGAACAAGATCACTTTCCTGCACACAACAACCTTCAGGGGTTGTCACGGCCGCCACACCACAAGCAATATATAGAAAGTCAACGCAAACAGATCAGTACCTAGCGTAGGACTCTCATCATCTGCAATCTATGAAACGTTGTGTCGTCAAGTACCTTTATGACCGAGTCCATCGTCTCATATTAACATCTGACGGAATTTTAAAGGAGGAGAAACACTTGTCTTCAGTTTTTATGTTCATATCCCTTCAGCATTCGTCCACAAGGTAATTAAGACAAGAAGGACGTTCTCACCAACAGAATCTGCACCCGAGTTCAAATCTACAGCGGTCTTGTCATATATCGAGGGAGTAGCCAAATACATTAGCCGTTGTTTAGAGAAGGAGGGAGTGCTGTGTTCAAATCGGAAACGACGCTGAGATTAGAACTAGTGCGATCAAAGGACCCGGCAGATCCATCCAGGAAAGATGGGATCTTATACAAGTACATTGGAGAAACTGGAAGAGCGGTGAAAGACAGGAACAACGAACATGATCGAGATATACGCTTGGGTCGCACACAAGCGTCTTCTGCTTCGTAACATGTGCAGGAAACTGGCCACTGACCCCTTTCGTGGGGTGAAATTAAACTTATAGATCGGGAACAGAACTGTTACACCTGCAGAGTTACCAAATCAGAGGCTTACCAAATCAGACTTACAAAATCAGACTTCAAATAATATAATAATATGAACATAATATAAACAGATATGACCGGCATGATAACAAGTTTGTCAACACAAACAAAGTATTCTTTTGCTCAGCTACAAATGATCGAATGAAACGTAGATACTATTTGGGTCAGTAAAGAGTGGTGCATAACCCGTTGGGTCTGTCTTTTGATCAATGGGACTTCTCTACTAACACCCCTCCCCCTCTATCTAT
>JAAAKM020006971.1:122097645-122109959 GCA_010016025.2 Alatinidae sp. Z8VKAUB7J3 | reverse complement strand
AGAGTGGTGCATAACCCGTTGGGTCTGTCTTTTGATCAATGGGACTTCTCTACTAACACCCCTCCCCCTCTATCTATCCCATAAGGGTTTTCTTTTTACTAGGAAGGTTTACTCTTCCCTTTTTGACGCTAACAGAGGAAGCTTGTAAAGAAACATGACACAACTGATGAAAATAAATTAGTTTTCTACTACTACTTTAAAGGACCAGATGAGCCCCAAAACATTAAACATTTCCATCACCTCAATCAGAGGCCTCGTTCGTCGTTCGTCGTCATTGACATGTAAATTCTGATCGCTGAACAATTTTCAAACTTTAATGAATTGATTAAGCATTTTATGACTCCAGTAGCAGTCTGTCAGTCAAAGACGCCTGCTGTGCAGTGGACCCAGTATTGAAACTACCCGAAATAAATAATAAAACCACCAAATAAGCTTACCAATAGATAAAGAGTAGCTGCATCATCAAAGGGCGACGCCCGTCAATTTGTTTTACTAGTCGGACAAACAAGCTATGAGACACGTTCAACTGTTCAGTAGGATGCCCCTTATAGTCCATGGGGAGCACATGTAATCAATGAGAACAGATGATACGTCGGCCCCTATTCAAAAGACCGAGAGGCGATTTTGAGGACTACGTTCGCGTACCAATGCCGTGAAATGGAATACAATATACCGTACCGTATAGAAGTCACGGCGTTTATTACGACCCCAAGCTTTTGGGTGCGGCGTTTATTACAAAGTAAAAAATGAATAAAAATTCATGCCAAAAGTCTTCAAGACAAACTATAAAAGCTAAAAAAAAGCAGAAATTGTCGATAGAAAATATTTAAAACACGTATACACTGTATTTGTATATTTTTGTTAGGTTTTCTTTCTAATAAATGACCCTCTTCAAGATGTGGAGTTTATCAGAGGGCGGGGTTTATGGTAAATGTTCTGCTGGAAATGCGGCGTTTGATAGAGGGTGGCGTTTATCAGAAAGTGGTGTTTATTGGAGGAAATGCTGTAACTAGTGGTAGATTTTTACTTCCAAGCAGCCCTAGATCAGCAATCCAACAGCTTGCCATCCGCTTTCTATGACTTGCACTTCCTCTTAATTTGCCTTAATGAATTTAAAGTACCTATGCGAAATGAATTGGTTTGAGGTTCGTCAATTGCAATCTGTTGCGTATATCCTCCAAATATATGCTGTTATGTATTCTGTTTTGGTTTGCCAATAATATCCCTCATTGATTTTTTTAAAGATGAATTTCTGTGTAAGAGTATGCCTCCATATAGAAAGTAGCTGTCACATTGTTTTAAAAGTACACGAGGAGAAATGGTACGGATGAAGAAGGATAGCAATACATTATTGGGTGTGACCATGGGTACTTACGATCGTGCAGATGTTTGTGAGCTCATAGCTTTGTAAGGGCTATACAACCTTTAACGTCTGCTCTGCAAAACTAACATAGACATATATAGGGATAAATAACTTATGAGTTTTATTTGTTTCTAACGCCGTTTGAAATACATGATGTTACAAGAGAAATGAAATTTTAAGTACTTTAGCATTCACACCATAAGATCTCCAGTATCAAGTTTAAAAAGAGACGAGTTGAATTACATACACCTCAGGGATAATTTTTGAAACTGTTGGATTCATAAGGTCGAAAACACATGCTAGAATCTTCTCGCTGCCACGACTAGATTAGGATTACTGAATAGACACTGTCCTGCTACTTTGCTCGACATGCCCATGTCTGTAACCAGCCTAATGCGCCTATTGCCAACGGGCTTTTAATACTATTCTAAGTAAAATCCAATCTCAAACATGTAAATTCATACAAATGCCATAAATTTTTCTAAATAGTTTATGATTTTTTCATGAGCGCAGCTTCATTCTAACTTAAGTGGAACGCCACCAAATTTTAAACGATGAAGAGATGCAATTGATGAATTTATTAAAACTGACTTAGTCTGAAACACACTGCTTCATTTCTTTGGAATAGAGATGGTAGACTTCCCCCTAAAATCGTTAGCTGTGAAGCCCTTCCTGTTCGTATTGAGTATTTGCACATCTTATATGGCGGTAATTAAAAATTAATTGTTGTGCAATCAATCCGGATGTAGATTTGCCAGTGTTGACAGCTGCCATCTTCGTTTTCTGCAAGTGTTCAAGTACTTTTGGGAGGGTAGTGTATATATATATATAAATTTGACGATGGCAGTCCCACAATGTCTTCCCTGGCCTATCCTTGCCCTTAACTCACCCTTGATATCCCGAATCTGTCATATGTCTTGCATAAGCTTTTCAATTTCAAAATATAGTTTATTTGCCCCATTGGTTGTAGCCAGAGATTATTGACATTTGCTTATGGGGCCTTAGGAAGCCGGGAGTAAGAGGGATATGACTCGCAAATAATTAAAACAAACATTGTGTTTATTCAAGGTAAGTCAGAAATATTATGCGTGGCAGTAGAAGGGGGGGGGGGGGGGTATTTCACAAGGAGCAAAATAATATCCTAATGCAAAAATAAGAGCATCACCAATGTAACAAGTATTTTCTGCAATAGAGAGACGTGATCAAATTTGTTACAGCCGAAGATACGATAAATATTTCGTATCTTTTTTCTTTAGATTGCCGGACTTCCGCACTTTCGGGTCGTTTCAAGGTGAAAAAAATTGCTCCTCAACGCTCTTTGTCAATCTTCTGAGAGGTGTATCTTGGTCTGTGACTTGAAAAATGTTGAACCCTTTCTAAAGACTTTTTAGAAAATTAAATTGAGTTTCAAAACCTAATCAATGTTACTCGTAATTTCCCCAATACTTTAGCTCCCCAATCCAAGAGAACCTCGTCAGCCCCTGTAGTACGGTAATGTTATGTATCATTAGGATTGATATATTATAACATATTTTTGTATTTAAAGCAAAATTGGCAAGACCACATACGTAGAGTATTTACTTGACCTTGAAAAGAATAAATAAGCACTCCGCGGCAATGTTTCAAATTTCTAACAAGCTCCTCGGGGCTATCTTTCATCCTAGGGTATGCACATTGAGAGTAAAATTTCAACCAGATAGGAGTCAAGAAAATAGTCGACTTTGCCCCAGTTAAAAAGTATATGGTCTAAACTTTCTCGAGAAATGTTTTTCAGGGGAAATGGCAGCAAGAGCATATAAAGTCCAAAGCCTTGATCATTTCTCACAAGAATGCAAACAAACCAAAATCGGTTGCTACTAGTAACTCTTTATCCGGTCCTGCGGAGAACGAGGTTATCTTCACTCCTCATTCTTTTTAACCACTCTACCGAAGATTATTAGATTCATTTGATTATCGTAAATTTCGTAGAGCATGCGGATGTTTACTTACTTTCACAGCATAGTCTTACGTTATCAACCCACTCGTCGTATAATTCCCTCCATAATTGTGTTGATTCTTTACTTCCTCGAATGCAGCTGTTGTTTACTTCCCAGTGTCTTTTATCGAGTGTGACCTTCCTCCTGCTAATAGCCGCGCAGCCGAGGGCGGGTGCGGGGGGAGAGGGGACTTTGCCCGCCCAACAGCTAAAATTTGGCCACGTTTGCCCCCCCCCCCCTACCGCTCAAAAAAACCTTACCGGCATTGAAAGAGGTGGATTGCTTTTGTATTTCAATTCACGACAAAAGAACGACGAGAAGTAGTCTAAGTCTCTCAAATGTGATTTTGAGCCTTCTAGGGCCTGAAAATTCAAATTTCCAAAGTCAACAAAACCGTAGTGGATTGGCTGAAAGGAAGGACGGGAGGGAAAAGGTTTCGTTTGGAATTTGCTCGCCGATAACAATTTGACTGGCTGCGTGGCTGCGCCCAGTCATAGTATTTTCAGTGCGGGCGGGACCAGAGCAGTAAAGCGGCGAAATTAAGCAATAAACTAGCAAATAAAACAAACAACTGAAGATTGTTGCTTGCATCTATGACTGAAGAACCATCCTATTTCTTTAAAAAGGATTTCTAGCCAATTTGAAAACCAGCGTGTGATTTTCTTTTAAGTTATTGTTCTAGTTATTTTTTTCTCTTTAAATTGAATCTTAACAAGGAGAAAGGGGAGGGTTTTTTTTCTGAACTCTAAGTCTAATTCGACAAAACTGTAAATTTTTCGTTCAAATGTTAGAAAACGTCTTCATGATTTAATTACAAGACTTCAGTTCATTCTCCAAATATCGGTATTTCTTGCTCGTTCACGATTATTTAAGATAAGGGTGTCTGAATGAAGAAGCACACTGTAAGGTCTCCAAAGTAGAACACCTTCTTTGTCGCAATTTTATAGGATTTATGTGAAATGTTAAAAGAACATTGATTGTATTAGCGCTATTTGGACGAAAGGGGAGAGGGATATTAGCCCTACAGCTTTTACTATTTTCAGCAAATATTAAAATTCAAAGCCACCTGGTCCTGGCCGATCCTTTTGCTCGTTTTGCAACTCCTGCGAATTCTCACACTAAGCTTAACACAATATGCACTTGTATGCTACTGGCCAGGACTTACCAGCACCCTCCTCCTGGCCCCAATAGCCAAATACCTAGCAAAGCCAGCATCCAGGCAAAAAATACAAAAGCGGTAATAGCCCCTATCGCATACAGTGGTGATATAGGCCAGAGGAAGTACATTGAAGTTCTAATTCAGGTACCAAGAATAGGCCAGCACATTGTGAATTTTCATGCGATTTCTGTTATATTTATTCGATCCTCCTAATTTCGTGACACATAAATATTCCATTTTTTGTACAAAATGACATGATACACGAGAAGTAAAACTTTTGCGCATACCCTAACTACGCGGTTGTTACAGCATGTCGTGCAGGCACACGAAGCACCTGCCTTCTTGGTTTTTCTCCGAGAAAATCGGCTTTGGCAGAGCCAATCATGCGATTCATTTCCCATCAAACTTCGCGCGCATCTTGTATATGCATTTTATCAGTTACTTTGTGTGCACATGTCCGTAAGTAATGGAACGAAAATCGGATCAAAACAAAACAACAAGCTGACTAGTCCCAAGGGTTTACGTCGGCACAAATTATCCATTGGAAAATGAGATTTACCACAGCAATAAATTCAACATTGAAGGTTCCACTAGTAAGTTGATATGAACGGGAATTTTTCACAAGTGAGAGATAACGATTCAAATGACAAGCTGAGCTGTGAAGGCCTTGTTCGCAACAACAATGGACAGTCCGGTACACAGATGGATGAAAGTCCTGTTGAAAAGTTAAAGAGCCAGGTGGTACTACCTCCCAATCTATCTGACGATAAAAAATGGAGGTGGTCGAAGTCAAATCTATATCAGAAGTATTCACCAAGGGGACTTAGTAGCTTTCGTCGATCGACGGATTCAGACAGCAGTCGCGACGAAGAGGCAACAACTACTGCAGGAGGAAAGGATTACGTTGATGATAGTTTTGTAAGTTTTAGTATGGAAAACCAAAGCCCGAAGAATATTTCTGCCAAAACTCAGTGGATCAAAGACCAGGTTGCTAGTTTTATTGTCAAACGTATTCCAAGTAAAACGCACGAATCACCCGAGAAGAGCGAAGGCTCTACTCGGTCAAATGGATCAGTTTCATTTGGGTTTACGAAAACTGATGATAGTGAGAGTACATCAACATCGGACACAAGTGCAATGGCAACGGAGCCAGTTGTTATGAAATTGGAATATGATATCGAAGGCTGCGTTCTTGTGGATACAGACAATGTTTCTGAAACCCCAGAGAATGTTCCCCAAGTGGCATTTGTTGATAAAGCAGGTTTGTCATCACTTGATGAAAAGGAGATGGCCTATTTGGAGTTTATCGAAGCTAAAGATGGTAGTAAAGGCCCCAGGAGAGATAATTTAGACGATGTGAACCCAGTTAGTATGAAGAAAGCACACGATTCCTCAAAGTCACACTGGATTAAGGATCAAGTGACAAGTTTACTTTCGAAAACTAAGGGGCATTCGAAATCATCTCCAGTCTTAATACCTGAAGAGAAAGTTGAACCCAAAGAGGAGCTTGTATCCATGAAAGAAGTAGAGCAGTCAGACTTCGAAATCGTGGAGGTAGAAAACCCTAGTTTTGGAGACCTGCATAGCAGTTTCCAGAGTAAAATACATCGTCTTTCCACCCCAAATGAACTCGAAATAGGGAGCGGGTCGCCCACATTCAAAAGAGATGGTAGTGAAAGCATCGATGGATTACATTCTCCAGATATGGACAGTGAGAGCTCAAGGCTATCGGGAGAAGAAGGAGATAAAACACCAACAAGTAAAGAAGATAAGAGAAAGCTGAGTTCCATGCTGAAGATGATAGGTGGAACCAAAACAGGGGATAAAGCTACCGGGTCCGAAAAGCAAGACGATATCAGTGGAGAGCCTAAGAGTGATTCGGATAGCAATAAGGACGGGAAAATCACACCAGAAGGAGAGACGCTTAGAGTACCAAGTGAACCTCCCCCTCGATCAACTGGGTCGCCAACACCACCCAGTCCAGGTAGCAAAAAATCTGCTAAAGGCCAGAAGATCAAAGGTCTCTTAAGTATGCCTCATCAAATGTCAACCGACCTAACGCATCTTCCATCCACTTCTCCCACAACAGGAAAGTCGAAAGGATCCTCGTCAGCGACAGCTTCACGAAAGTTTCCCAACCCCAGTAAAGCATTTAAAATTCCGAAGAAACTGACTTTCTCAGAGCTTCTTCATTCACAAGAAGGATCACACTTGGCTCCAGATGATGAGCATAAAGAAGAAAGCAGCGAAAGCATGTCTCCCTCGCCAGTTCCCAGAGTTGAAAAAGAAGATGATGACTCAGATGATAGTCTTGACCCCAAAGAACTAGAAGCTTTGCTAAAAAAGGATTCAACAGTTGCAGGTGACCGGGAACAGGCAGGGTCAATTACTTATACACAGTTGTGGGTCACATCTGTTTTCTTTTATGGTTTTCTTTTGTCATCTCCAAGTCCATTCATAACAGGAGCTGTATATGGATTTTTGTTTATGTATTTGCTTGGCTGCTTTATAATTTGGCTATTATGCCCATCTGGAAAATCTTACCAGCAATACAAGATGGAGCTTAAAGAATACCTTGCTGAGCCAGAGGGTGGATCTCCTATTAAGCAGACTTCTACTACAAACACACTTGATCCATCTGGTTTCCAGAAGCCAAGAGATTTAAAGGTAATGTAATGAATGTAACGAGCATAACTTATAATACCTTATATAATTTTATTTCATTTAAGCCACTAGTTCATTACAAATTTAACCAAAGAAGGGTTGATTTCATGTTGTATTTCCCTGAGCTTCACTCAATTAAACCAAGTTATGCCACTATGTAAGAGAGGAGATCTTACAGAGCTATTAAATAGTATTCTGGAGTATGCCAAAAGTAGTACCACTCCAGTACCCCCTTGACTAGATATGATACTTGCCTCAGGCAGCTGTGCTACACCAAGCCAAAATAGGAGGCTTAAGACCATCAATGAAATGACACTGTCTTCTCCTCATTTACAACTAACTGGATCATCTAAAAATCGATTCTTTTATACACTTTATAAAGACTTGATAATGTTTATTACCAAAAACTGTAAAATAACTTAAAACGAAACTGACCCAAAAATAAACTAAAGAATATGCCTACACTTACAACACACATGGCTTTACATCACCGCTTAGGCATACAAGACATTCCAAAATGGATTAAACAATTTGAAAACAATATTCTCTGGGTGAAGTTCCGAAAGTGTTCAAGAATAGATCAGACATCACTTCACATAAATGGGCTCTTACATTTGGGTCTGACAGAGAAAGGTGGTGTAGGTAAGGATATGGTAATTCCATGCTGCATTCAGAGCATATAATACCAGATACATTTTTTACTGCTGGGTTTAAAGAGTTTCAGATTGATGACAGAACATGGACTCAAACCATCCACCTTCAGCTTGCTAGAGCAGCTCCTAACCATCTTGAGGTAACTAACCTCCAGGTGCAGGTATGTAGGATTAATTTAAAGACCCTGATCAACTGTCACATTTGTGTAAATGTATCACCATATTCTGACAAAGATCATATTGACATATTAGAGAAAATGTGTAACCTTTGAGTTATATGTAGGTCTACAGACTGAGGAAATACAAGGGGGGATTGTATATGAAGATATTTACCTTAATACGTCAAATTAAGTCACATAATTATATAGGCTGCACCTTCAAAACTGCCGCCTAATAATAACATGGCTTAATATTATGTAAGTAAAGCAAGGAGCGAAGAGGAACTGTCATTGGGCCCATTTGCATAGATTTTAAAAGTGGCATTAAGGAATAAATAGAAGGGGTATTTTGAAGCATTATATCTCAAACTGTCCGTTGACTCCTGCAGCCTAATTAAAAAGCTGGTGCCAGGCACTGATGAAGGCTCAAAGCCGAAACACAATGAATATTAATTAATTAATTTCCCCATCCCCACTGACTGGAGGAGAATTCGCGAAAGATTGACACTAAAATCTTCACCTTAGCTTTTGAGCCTCGATGGCTCAATAACCTCACAACTCATCCTGATGTTCAAATTATGTATTGGCAAATGTTTGTTTTGTTGATGGAAAGTAGATTTGATGGTATCAAGAGTGTATTTTGTGTTATCAGCAGAATTTTGTTGATGTTGTTTGAGCGCCTATTTCTCCTTTTTTAGAGCCTTTTGATTTAAAAAGTAAGAATGTTCTCAAAATGTTACTTGTTATTGCTTATTTTGGCCTTAACTTGGAAAAATTTGCAGTCACACTTTGTTAGGCAAACAATTTCTGATAGGACTTTGCGACAAGCCCATTGCAAATTGTAATTTGTGATCTGTCGATTTGACCGTGACCCTTGTTTAGTATTCTGGCCAATGGCTCCCTGCCAGATAAAGCTATGAACTCTTGATGCTGAATCTAAAAAGTCAATTCCTGTGTATAACATTTTATTGCAAAGGAAACAGATTTTGATGAGCTTCCTATGAACTGGAATATCTAGTGTGGTATATAGTTGGAAGAAAAATTCAATATCCCTTTGCCGACTTTAAAGGAAAGTTATGAATTCATACAGAATCCATACTTTTAAGAAGCATGTTAATTTTATTAACTTCACCTTTGGGTCAGGAGTTGGTAGAGAGTCACGCAGCCAAGCTTTTTATACCAGTGCAAATTGTCAATGGAGGTTATGAGATAAAATATGTGGAAATCTAGGCTTTAAAACATGCTTGAAGCTGTAAAACCATAACATTAATGCCCAGATTAGTTCTTGTAAGAGTTTAGGTACTGTGGTCATTTTTCTGGTGAGATGTGGTTATGCTGGTCCCTTCTATTCACTGTGGAATGGATTGCATGTGTGTTTACTTCTTTTAAAGGATTTGTGCCTATGTTTAAGAAACACTAATTTTCAGGTGACAACTGATCACATGAATTCCTAATGAAAGTAGCATCATCCCACTTTATAATATCTACCTGTGTAAAGATGACTCCAAGTACTATTTTGAAAGTGGATATTTGCTTATGACGGTGTTTGGCATTGCAATCTGAATTTAGTTCTTGCATTTAGTTAGTTTGCTCACTACCTGTAATGGCAAAGTTTCCATTTGAATATTAACATTCTGATGATGCTAGTAAGGTAGCACAGTTGATATTGATACTTTGTAAGTTGATGCATATTTACACACAATTACAATTTGCAAGCATATTTACAATATGTGATTTTCAAGTATAATCAAAATTTACCAGTGTAAATGATGGTTGTATGTAGTAAGATGTGTGAGTGGGCAATTCACAAAGTATATATATATATAACTTACATGACAATGTCACATTCTTCAAAAACTGCATATTTTGTGAAATAAACATCCAGTCCTATACTAGCATTGCGTGCACTGTAATTAATTTATCGAAGTCATAAGCAGTAGTTTGTTTTCTACTATATATGTATAATTTAGCTGATGGTAAATTTACATGCCCATCTATATTTTTTATTTTAGGAATGGAGAGCAGCATTTCCTCTGACTTGAAGATGCTGTTTACATCATCGAAATACAACACAACACTAATTCTTCAGGATAATTATTCTTCTTCAGCCACACTTCAAATAGTTAAATCCTCCCATTTTATTACAGAGACAATAGCAAGGTCATCTTACCCCCAAGGGAAGGAAGATCTGTCAAGTTATATTCCTTCCAGAACATTAAACTTTAAAGTTTCTGACTCATTAGGACTTATTGCCGCATCAAGTTGGAAAGAAAAATCAAATATGACAAATTTAGTTACCCATAGTATAAACAAGACCATGATAAACTCTAACGCTAAAATGAATACTGCGTTTTCAACATCATTAGCAGCTAAAGATGGTAGAGTCTCTCATAAGCTATCAAGTACAGAGATTTCAAGTTCAAAAATTACAATAATTAGCAAAAATTCCTTAATAGACACAGAACTATTATCAAATTATATATCTTTGACTACGACTTCAACATTAAGTGAATTAATAAAGGAAACCATGATGATTTCAAGTACGACTTCGATCTTCAAAGGAAGAACTTCAGCAGTTAGAGGCATTGTAGCATCAGGAAGCATACATACTAATTTTGTTGTGACTGCAACACTAAAAACACTATCTGTTCCTGTTGAGTTATCTGAAATTCAAAGAAGCACTGGGACTGTGAGGCAAACAGCAAATGTTAATAGCTCAAAACCACTGAAAGTCATAGAAAGTGTTTCTACAGTGCCTGTGTCGACAGAGGAACATACAAGACAGATAGTATCACCTAGCATGTCCAAAAAAGGAGGGCTTGGCCTATTATCAAGCAACTTTGATAATTCAACAACCATCATACAAAATGTCAGTATCCATGTTCCAGTTATACCGAAAGGTGATGGAGGTAAACAGTTTGATAAAATCATAATAGGTGTATCAGTAGGAGCATCAGCAGTATTTCTTCTCATAATGTTAATTGCACTTTGCTGGCTAATTCGAAGGAGGAAGAGAAAGGCACCACACAGAAGTGTACACTATCGATTCAACTATTCAACTCCTGAGAAAGGACAAGATGAGTTACTTGGTTCGCGGGACTCAGTTGAAATGTATGCAAACTTGAAATATGCATTTAGAGATGGAATTATGAACAAAGGTCTTGATTCAAGTGGTAAGTAATACTCTTGTTATATACCTTATATATATTTTTAGTCTTTCGCCATCACTATCATCTGGTTTATTTACAGGTCTCACCACAAACTTGTAATTATATAGTGCCTTTGTTATCACCACACAATCTTCCTTTTGATAATTTTGATCATGATGAGTGGACATCATCATGTTAGCTTGAACAATACCTTGTTATCACAACCATAAACACGATGGTGATTGGGATGATCATGATTATCATTGTTATCATCATCTTCTCAGTGTCTTTCTATTTAATTGTTTTCATTCTCTTTCTGTCTCTTCTGCACCTGCATCTGAACCTATCCACCTGTGTGCCTCCTCTGGCATCATATCTCTATCTGTTACTGATTATTATTATTATGATAAACTCTGTATAGCCAACTAATCATGCGGAGGCAATTCATAGTTTCTCACTCTTGATCAAGTAAACTACGCTGATGTTGTACCTCATATTGTTTACTAATCATTTCATTGTTTCTGTTGGCAACAGATGGAAGTTTGACAACATTGCCTGGTACATCAAGATCTACTGTACCTTTGACAAATGCAGACTCTACATTTGGAGGAGACACCCTACCACTTTCAGCAAATAACCCACAAGCACCAGATGCAGGAGTATTTGATGGACTAGAGAATCCACAAGGTACTGGGTGAATCAAAGAATGATATACTTGCAACTTGTGGGTTATTTAGGTAGAGCAGAGGTGAAGTAGGACACGTAGTAAAAGTTTGGAGGCACCACATTAAGCAGCTTGCTACAAATTTATACTCTTACTTTATCAGATCTATGCTCTCCCTGTCAACCAAAATACTCCAAATCCCAGTTTTTGAGATATTGTAATGTTTTTCCAATAAATATTATAGTATTGAAATACATTTATTAAATATTTTGAAGTGATGCTTTTGAAACAGCTGTGTTCAAAGTTCTTAATAAATATATATACAAATTACAATATACCCTTAATATAGTTCATGTGTACCTAATTTACGCATCTTTCCACTCTTATGCTTATTGATGCCTGAGATATTGGCATATACGTGCTTGTGTCTACCCCTCCTCCAACATATATCAACATAACTATAGAGTATACTATTCCCAAACCATTATATTTTAAAGTGTTACATATCAATACTAATGGCTACTAAAT
>JAAAKM020006971.1:122035068-122090258 GCA_010016025.2 Alatinidae sp. Z8VKAUB7J3 | reverse complement strand
TGGCCCCGTTTGTCCTGTTACCCTGCGAGGTTTATTTGCAGCAAACAATCAAGCAAAGTGATAATAGAAAGCTCTTGCATGCAACGAAGCCTTTTATAAACAGGAGACGGAAAGCAGCTGCTGCAACTCTTAGCAGAAAAACAACGGTTTTTGTTTTTTCCAGACATGTTTCAGGTAACCGTAATTAATGGTTTAAACCAAAAGTCATATGCCTTTTCCCTGGTTCAGGTATCCAGTAATCTTAGATTAAAATGAATCCGTTACTCAAAGCAATGGGTAGCGGTAGCGCCCCCTTTAGGAGTCACTAACATAAAATGAAAGTTTGAAAATCGAAACTTTTCTGTTAGAGACCACTTAGTTTTTATTCACGTGTATTCCTGCCGTAGATCAAACCAAAAATCTTAAACAACTACCTAATTGTAAATGTATTAAGGGTATCTTAGCCCTCTTTTATAGCTATTTTGTGTGAACTTCCAAACGAATTTGACTCCATTTGCAGGGTCTACAAGTTGTACTTTGTGACTCCCCATCCCTAAACAATCTAACTCCAGGTACATGTCTGTTTCTTTTATTGGCCTTCTATGAAGCCGGATTTACTCTTTAGCCCGCATTGTAAGAGATGACCACATATTTAGGCATCAGTAGTAAAAGATTTTCAACACAGTTGCTAGATGACAACAGATCTAGCTTGTTGGAATATAGCTCTTGTATGATGATTTATAACTCCGTTTTCCCTTTTTTTTGTTGTAGGTATGGAAGAAAGACGGTGCTCTTTCCCTCGTATGCTCTCTTACTGACAGCGGGGTTTGTCAGTAGCTTTGTACACAATATATGGCTCTTCGCTTTCCTTAGATTATTAATCGGACTGTTCGAGGGCGGAGTCATGCTGGTAATTTTTGTTATGGCAACAGAACTAGTAGGACCAAGGTATCGTGCTTTAGGTGGGACATTAATGTGGTTTGCATTCACGGCTGCGCTGTGTTTGGTTGCCCTACAAGCTTGGCTGGTACCAAACTGGAGGACGCTTCTCATCATAATCACGGCACCATATAGTATCATGCTGTTAACTTACAAGTACGTGTCTGAAATGTGCTTCATGTAGTCTTGTGATTAAAAAAATAGTTTCTCATTACACTTTTTAGTTTAACGTGGTTTGACTCCGTATGAGATTCTCTGAATGGGACAGGAGGCTGTTCACGAAATATTTGACTCTTCGATCGGGAATCGAATTTTTCGAAGTGATTTGCACCCAGTTTTATTTGCTCAGTTCAGGGGCCACGGAAGACACCATGGGTTAGAGGGACTAGAATATGGTGGCGCGAGAGGGGCTTAAATGAACTTAAGCTAGCTTTGTTCAGCTAAAAAGCTTGATATATCAGGGTTGCACTTCTTTTTGTAAGAGGGTGGGTTTTTTCTTGTGTGTTGCTTCACTCTTTGCTCGCATCTTAGGTTGTTCTTAACTGAGACTGTACTTATATATTGACTTCAAAGTTATTTGGGGGGGAGGGGGGCAGAGCCCGTTATTCAACCTTGTCTGCAGTCCTTAAAGTAGAGTTTGAAACTGTAGATTCAGAATTATCCTTCTTATTACTTTGGTAGCCTTTTCTGTACAAAATGATTATTTTCTTTCGCGGAAAGCCATAATAGTTTTATCTGTTACGAATTGTGAGTCACAAATTCGATTTTTACTGCTTTTCCTTATTACAAGTAATTGGTTCCTTCCACTCGATGGTGTAAATACTCGGGGAAAGCCCTAAAGTGAAAACTGGAAACTCGCGTCTTTTGGCTCCATCTGGGTTTCAAAAAGCACCCGAATAAACTTGTATCCTCAATACTATTTTAAAAAAGCCAAAAGAGGCCTGTTTGTTTGTTGGTTTGTTTATTTGTTTATTATCGTGCAGCTGCGACCTCAAATGAAAATAAATTGAGCTCTTAGATACCTGACGTCATCGTACTAAATAAAGGGTTCTTTATCTTAGCCCCAGAGGTAAGCGACCTGTAGACTGCTAAGCGACCATTTCAGCAGCGACAATGTACGTGCCGAAAGCAGTGCCGATTAAGCAAAATTTTATAATGATGTTAAATATAAAATACAAACAATACATAAACTTCATTCACAGCTTCAAGTTTTCAAGAAGATAAGCTTCTCTTACTTACGTCAGTCTATAGTTCCTGTTATCATGTTTTCTTCAAATACAATACAATTGTTAAAACAAAGTCTAATTTTTCACAGAGATTCTTCTGCAGCTGGTTCCGTGAGAGCCAGAGAGAAAGAAAACCCTTCTGAATAAAATGCTAAGTATTGACAAGAACAATATATGCAGTGGAAAAATGTGATTCCTAGAGAGATTCTTGAAAACTGGCACAGACGCTTTGAACGTACGAGGGCTGATAACACAGAGTCAATGTGTTCAATTTACAACAGTCAAATTTAGTGGCACAGAAGTGCTTCCTTCTACGATGTCTAAATTGCATATCAGAACATTATGAAAGTGGAGAAACGAAGAACTGACAAAGCCATAAATCATGTCAACTATTGTACGGCAAAAAAACTGTGAATGAGACCAAAGGATTGTTTTGCTGAGATGGGAAAGCCAGGGTTCCTCTATTACCAAATCCACTGGATGTTTCAAGAAACCTTACACTCGCGGAATCCGCCTTTTCAAGGCTCTTTATCAAAGACATTCAAAGTTAAAATATGTACTGCCAAATGGCTTCAATTGGAGCTTTAAAGGGCGTTGATGAACGTCTATCTTCAAACCTTTCGGAAAAACCATTGGGCTAGGCTCGACCTTCTTTATAAAAAAGAATCATGGCGATGGACTAATTAGTATACCATAAATACAATTACACCAAGGCAACCTCACAAACACAGCACGCATGCACAGACCTACTTACTTCTAGTATCTGCGCATAGAGGAACGGTCCACCACAAACCACTTGATGAGTGTCGATGAAAGATCGGACCTGCTCCACCAATACTTTAGTCTACAAAAAATAAATCCATGAAGATACAGATAAAACAAATTAGCAATTATGTTACGCGAGAAGCTATGAAGAGAAAAGGCATCCCTGTGCAACTCAAGGGGCACCATAACACGCCTGTTATCATTTAACACTTAAATCAAGAAATTGTATAACCTTCGCAGGTAAATGTCAGAAAATAAATAAAACTCTTCTATACCTGAGAAACTGCCATTTTTATGCCATCCGCCAAGTTCTTTTCATTTTTTCTGAGAAAAAGGCAACATTGATATCAAAATATCATAACTGATATCAAAATAAATTTTAGCAGCAAAGAAGAGAGGGAGGAAAAGCAATGCTTTAGAAAAGCATTTGGTAATTTTGTTACGAATGCATCATACAAGTGTAGATGTGCTGAAAGAATATAACATGAAAACCAAGTATTAAATGTAATATCAGCTAAAATCGTTGTTGTGAAGTGTTTTTATTAATATGTTGGGTAAAATTTTCATAGATAATTCTTCTTTCCAAAGAATTTTCTTACAGCTCCCTTTGACAAACTTATTTCCCGGCTATTAGGTAATTCTAATGAGCCTCCAGGATACATAGCCTACCCAAGACCACAGTATTCATATGAAATTAGAAGAACACGATTAGTTTATAAAAGCGCTCTCGTCGAGACGAGAGGATTTGAAAGGTCAACTTAGAAAGTCACGAGAGAACCAGATAATGTCAACGTAGAGACTCGAACCCGTGACTCACAATAGTCTGCAATTCCTTTCAGCTGGATGTCGATGTCCACTGGTTGGATAACTGGGAGCTGATGTGGCGACTAGTCAAATAAAGTATGTCACCTAGCTCAGTCGTTAAGGGAAACGCCGCGAAAGACTTTTGGGTTATCAGTTCAAGTCTCGGTGGTGACATATTATTTATTAAAAAAGAGATATTCTGGATCCTAGTGCCATGTACTATTTCTCCCGTTTTCATTTCATGTCCCCTATCCCATCAGTTCGGAACTATTTTCGATGATGATAATTGTGGCTTAGAAGTTTCTAAACTTTCCATTTATTGTTCGATATCGCACTCAGTTGCTATTGCATCGCTGAGGTATCAAAAAAGCTTAACAAAGTATGACTATTTTCTCTCTGTTCCCATGACTAATATCCCACCAGTACACATCGACAGCGACAGCTTTTCTTTCTTGTATTGAGGTAGCATGTGTTTATTCAGCACTTTTAGCATTTTCATAGAAAGAACCAGTCTTTAAGAAAACAAACAGATGTCACCAAGAAGTCTTTAGAAAATCAATTCACACTCGAAACTTTATAGTTCAAAACGTGAACGGTAGCGGAAAAATCGATCATAAAAGCTTGATTTCAGCCTGAAAGGCTATTAAGCAACGCTGTGTAGGCCTACGTTTGTGTCCATATTTTTGCCTCAAGGATAAGCAAACAAAGTGCTTATGAAACTACACGAAACGTGTATCCTCGTGCATCATTTTTACTTCCACTCGGCCCCATGCTATTCAATAGTCAGCAAACAGGCTGATGAGTGATCTTTTTTGTGTTTGGCGTGAAAATAAAAGTCACTTGGGTTTCATGTGAAATGATTCTTATAAATGGATATTTCCGTCAAACTATTGGCAAATATAGCCACAGGTCGTACAACTACAAGACATCGTTTCATTGTACTCTTAATGTAAAAGGAATGCCAGAACCATCATACCTTGAAAGTGCATCCATTGCAGTGAGAAACCAATCGGTGTGATCTCCTTTGCTCTAGATAAGAAGTGGGTATTAAAGAAAATGAGACTGAATGTGCTTATGGACGTAGGGGGTGGGGGCGTGTGTGCTTCATCTTGCTTTTTACGCGCACAGTGGTAGTTTGAAGAGCGGGAAGAGCCTTAAAAAAACCGCGGGTAAACATGTAAATAGAAGCGTGAGTGTAACATGATTTCTTTATGGGTTGAATGAGGTAGAGAACACCTCTTAAATACGTTCAAAGCAATCAAAACTAACTGCACAGAATTGTAGTGAGTGATACAGTCTAAACAAGTGGTTCCCAACGCGGATGGTAAAGGTCTCTTGGGGAGTTGGAGGGGGAGGCATAAGAAGACGTAATAGTATGTCTTAGACCAGGGTTTCTCAACCTCAGACAGTAAATTATCCCACTCGTGTTACCAAAATTTTTAAGTACCCCCAGGGTCCCAAAAAATTCTGCATTGTTTCGCGTAAAACATGCTGTCAGTTGTTGGATCCCCCTAGTACCCCTTGTCTCAATTATACCCCCTTTAAAATCTATCAAATACCCCCTTAGGGGTCCAGGAGCCCCGTTGAGAATCAATGCCTTAGACTACAAACACCGAGTAAATTTCTTAAAATACTGTTCAAACTTCTTTGTTAGCTACGTGCTCTCGCTGATGGTGTTACACACTGTATTTTATATTTTGTACCTCACAAAGACAAAGCTGACTGTTTGATCTTAATTTCTGTGAGAAATGGGTGTCACAGATGTGTCTCGGGAAAGAGGGCGGTGGCATCAAATGCTTTAGAACCACTAGTCAAAAATTCATAGGGATTTGATACGTACATGCGGATCATAAACTCGGCATACAAAGTGCTATTTGATTAAATAATTTCACAATATCTTATTAAGATGTCGTAAATATTTCCTCTTATTCTCAATAACAATGGAGGCATGATATCAAGTTCATTTTGATAACCAATATAACTTACCGGTTGCTCTAAAAGTGCTGTGACGGCATGCACAACATCGCTAGCACACAGCTAAAATCAGAAAATGTATACTGGGTCAACATTTGAAAATGAAGTCAGTATACTCCAAACAGCCCTAAATTGAAAGGTTTTTATGAATAGACTTTTTAAGAAATTGGTTGATGAAAGTAACGTTAAATATTGTATCAGGCAACGCATTCATTTGGTTAAACGTTTACGCCAGGAACTGGTCACAGCAAAATTGTTTGTTAAAATGTATAAAATAGGGGAGAGTTTGCAGGTTTCGGTACCCTGCCGTCACTTAAAAAGAATAGCAACTTCACTTTTAGCCAAATTCAGGAAATAAGAGCCTCCAGAAGAGCTTCAATTCGAAATACGGGTCACGATTGATAGAACTGTATATATTACCCAAAAATCACACATAATTTAAACAAGGGGCAGGAACAGGGTATTCTGTTCCCCTATTGTATTTAAATTATCAGCATATAAAGAGAAGAACGCATAAAGGACGTTTAGACACTTCAGTCTGAAACTACACTTCATTCATTCCAAAAGTTGATTCTGTAATTTCCGTTTGGAAAGGAAAGTGGTTGAAACGTATCATAAAATATATGATAACATATTCCTAGTAAATTAATTCTGTTAATCATAAATGCAAGGTTCTTTTATATCCATGTTGTAGCATATTTACAAGTGACGATTGCTCATTTACCGAATTGGAAACCACATAATTACTTTTCGTATGACATTAAATGCAAGGTAAGCTGGCGCACTCGACCAGGTGTGGCAAATCAAATGTCTATTAATCGAATCCTTATCTTGTAAACATTCTAATATAATAGCGTTTTAGGAAAATTTGAAAGCCATTGTGTTAAACAATGATGGGGTGGTATCCCCGTACTACGTTTTCAGCTGGTACGTTACTACATTTTGTAGAGAAATACCATCACAAAAATACATTATGATGGTGGAAGGTGGTATGTGTGTGGGTATGGAAGGGGCCCTTACATTCCCCAAGTGCTAATTGCACTTGGGAGGACGACTGACGTTGAAGATTGGACCGGTATGAAGTATTCAGTGTGCGCACGAGAAGCTATTAATGAAGGCACTAGTGACGAGTAATCCAACGCCTACAGATGTATAGATGCGACCAGCAGGTAGCAGGTAAGGCCATTTGTACTGTCAAAGACATGATCTACCACTTGGGTCAATAAAACTTTATGCCAGGGAAACCATCCATGGTAGTAAAGCTTATCCAAATTCCCTGACAGGGTTTTCGGATTGCCACAATTTTGAGTTATTTATCGTATTATTTGTTAATTTCTTAATATTTACTCGTAAATGCCAATTAGAAACATTTTCAACGGGATAAGCGAAGTGAATGCATAAGCTGTACGGAAATACGTTGCTTTTGCTAACTAACAATTTGCAATATATTGCAAGGAAAATCGACACGGGATCATCGCAACAAGTTTAATGTATCAATATTATCAAGTGCCTTTGTATTTCATGAGTCTTGCAAAACAATACTTCATTTCTTTTAAAGCAAAATGAGCATGGACCAAACTCTTGGTGTACAAACAGAAACATAGTTTGTAAGGGGGGCTAGACCCCATCAAGAAAAATCAACCCCCACCTACAAAGACAACCCCCACCTACAAGTCTAAAGGCCAACCTTTCAAGAGAAACTACTTGAACCAGAATCGCTAATACAACTTTTAACTTGAAGTGGATACCAGCCTGTAAACTTTTATTTTAGACTGGTTTACAACCCCACCTGCAAATATTAACCCCCACCCTAGAGGCCAACCCCCACCTGTAAATAGGATTCCAGCCAACCCCCATATAGACAAACTTTTTTGAAAATGCTTGACCCCTTCCATCTGTCTGGGGGTGCGAACTATGAGAAATATACAGCAAAAAAACTTAACCTGTGGTAAGGCTTAAATTCGACATTGTCGACACTCACACTGAATTTGGGATTAACGATATACACATTTGATATAATAGTAAGGTATTATTAATTTAAAACTTTAAATATAGACTTGAACTAGCCTAAACATACTCTTGAAGGAAGGAACTTGCCCTTCAAATATTCCTTACATTCTTACGTTCCTCCGTTTAAGAGAGGGCCAACCAATTTCTTGTGTCATGGTACGGGCCATATTACTATTCTTGCGTACGAAGTGATGCTAGGTCCATATCCGTTCAGAAAGCAATTTGCACGCAAGGTATTGCACGATACTTAGTTTTTTTCAAGAGCACCAAACCCCCTCTACAATAAGGTCAAAAATTAAGCTTAAAATACAAATGACCTGTTATTCAGGCTTTTTAAATCCTTTTACAAGAAAGGTCTTACAGCCGTTTAACATAAGACATTCAATTGGTAGCACATTTTTGCTTCAATAAGCAAAAATCGCACAACTGGCTACTAATAATTTCCTGGAGACGGGATTTAACTTGCTCTTGCTAGCAAGACACCACCCTGACAATAACATGGTATTTTTCAGTTGTAGAGGTGTTATCCCGACAATATCATCCTAAAAAGTTGACTATTTAGTTAAACCAACTTCAAACATGTACCAAAACCTGCTAAAATAGAATAAAACAATCTTATTAGAAATTTGTTATAGAAAGTATGTCCAAGGCAAGATTAATTTGGCAGAGAGCCCTATGTACGTCTATTAAACAGCAAGACAGTTTTAGACTGGGCTAGACGTATCATACCCGACAGAACGAAAGGTGGCTTTATACTTTAAGAAGTATCATTGAAATTGATTAGGATGACATCAACCCATCACAACTTTTTAAATTGAGTTTGTCAGGTGTTGCCCCATTTACAGTGATAGGAACAACAAAATTATTGGTCAGGTACAATCAGATTTATGAGTCGGTCTCATTTCCTGTAAATCACTTTGATCTTCTTTCTTAGGAAGCATATTCAAAGTGATTGTTTAAGACGTCTCTTAATTTATAAGCCTTTATTTGCTCTTCTTTGTAGTATGGCTTTCAAACTGTTTTAAAGGCTCCTCGTAGTTTCCCTATCATGGCCAAATGTCTACGGCTCAACGCTCTAAAAACAAAAACAGTAGTCCTAAAGGTAAGTTATTGTTGTTCTTTCAGTTATTGACCCATATAATATCAGATAAAGCTGCTTCTAAATGTTAACCATCACTTGAAAATGTTGGTTCTCTTGCAGAAACTCATTAAAAGAAGCAGAAAGGGCAGCTGTGGGTATTAGAATATATATAAAGATAGTCAAGGCGTACAGTTTTTAAATGAGCACGGTGAGAGAACGAAGTGATGGTATGTCCACGGTAGCATATTCAAACCAACGAAATCTAGGGTATTATAATGTGGTACACGACAGTTAGGATTATTTATCAAAAATTGCTTTCAGATCTATTTCATTTTAGTAGAGAGATAGGATTGATAGGTAAAGGACGGTTCGCTTCTAAAGGATGCTGCTAGTGCTAAGCTATAGAACAATAGCAGAGCTACGAAGAGTGTGAAGGTCCTGGTAAATGTACTTCTTAATACGCTATATAATGTGAACCTGGTATAACAACCAATACGGTAAATCTGCCCAGAGTGCCCTTTATGCTTGTTTAGTGAAGACAGGTCAGTGAGCATGTGTACTATTTGCAAGTGTTTTACTGTGAAAATAATTGGATATGGAATGTGTTAAAAATGAAAAAGTATAATAAATGCCTTATCACGTTATTTTTGACCGTTTTTGGCAATTACGACCCTGATAGTTATTTAACTATGAAATTTGCTTTTACGGTGCCAAAATCAACTCCTAAAAAGTATGAAATTAACAGTTATGTTAAGGATTGCATGTAAGTATTAAAAGTGAAGAAATAAACTGACAACAATGAGGATGACGTAAAATTTTAAGATAGAATTCTAAAATGTCAATTTTAGAAAAGACACTAGAGAAATAGGAAACATATCATCGCCGAGGCTCGAGCCCGTGACCCGCGCTATCACTGCGTGTGCTCTACCAACTGGGCTAATTGCCCTCTGATGTTAACGACCTCTGTTTGCCTAGTCGCCACATAAGCTCCCAATCATCCACCGGTGAATATCGACATCTAGCTCAACGCAGTTGGGGACCAGCGTCTGCGCGCCATGCGACTTGACCATCTAACGTTTCCTAACTTACAATGGGCTTTTCAACAGATAGATAGGCCTTTCTCGGCCCATACTTTTCTATATCATCAAAGAAACAACTTTTCCTTGGACGTTTTGATACAAACACAAGATAGCGTTAAGTTCTGTAAATAAATTGCAAATCATGAATTTTATCTTTTGTAGATTTTTACGCAAGCTTGTGAACAAGAAAGCGGTCACAGTAAAGTAATGCAGGCATTAGACGAGTTCAAAGTTTATTCATTCGAACGGCAAAGATTCGAAAGATTAGTAGCATCTATATTGACAAAACCACATAATCTGGCATATCAGGTAAGAACAGCCATAAGGGAATTTTCTGTATAAGTAAGGTAACTGACTAGATCAAAGCCTCTTATTCTGTACCCTGCAATTCTCACCCCCTTCCTCTCCCTCATAGCTACCATTTAACTATTTTATTTACCTTACAGCGTAAGAGAGAGCCTTTCTGTTTCTTGTCTCTTAAGATCATAGGGGAGACCAAATGTGCGAGCTCCTTTATTGCTTTTAGTCGATCCGCGACTGATTTATTTTTTATCATAAAGTCTTAATGACAGGGCTCTGCTTCTAATTGTAGAGGTTACAAGACAATTCGGAAAAAGATAAGGGAAAATCTACTTGTTAATATATAGTTGGATAGATAAACAAAAAGTATTGACCTTCCTAGTCTAGTCCTTTGACATGATCCTGTTTATACTAAAACGTATCATAGAATCAACACAAGGATCCATTTTAATTTTTGTCACGTTTGAAATTTTTTTTTTCTTATTATCTCTAAAGCCTCTTAATGGTCATTTATTCTAAACGTCGCAATCAAATTTGAAAATATCCATTTCTTCTGTTGGGCATTATCATCAAATCACAGTTCTTTTAAAGTTGAAAATCCATTCTTGATCTTCAAGTGTATTTATATTGTTATTTTTATTATCATTATTACTATTATTACTTTGATGTGATCATTTGTTTTTAAAATAAGGTAAGATACTCCCCAGATAAAAACCTAATGCTTATTCAAATCTCTTCTCTGTAGGAAACCGTGTTAGAATTTTTGAACGCTGTTCTTAGTTGCTCTTCCAATTTGAACCAACGGGTGTACTTCCAACAAGACATCGAAAACGCCGGATTCAGTCCAGATGCAGTTGAGGATGTATGTTAGTGTTTTATTAATCTCGTGCGTTAAATTTTAATCGGTATAGTTTAGAAATAAATGGGCAGTTTTTTCCAAAGGCAAACACACAATGATGTCAGTTAAACAAATTGGACTACAAACTACTGCCTAGGGCAAAGCAAACCGTTTTGATAGACATTGCTGCATCTAACCGTCCCTTGCCATACGAAATTTTCTTCCAACTCATCAAATATTTCAGAGTAGAAATTAAATTATGTTTACGTGTTATGTCTCTTAAATTATTGAAATATTAATTCCATTATGCTTCACCGTATTGTCATAAAATGCACGCTGTTGAAAGCTACTAGTTAAAGGATGTTGCAAAGATATGTTATGCTAACAATGTTATCATTATTATTACCCCTGTCAAGATCGTCGTCAGCATTATCATTGACTTTCTTTCATCTTCATCTTTGTAGTCATCTGCATAAATAAGATCATCATAGTAACCGTATTATCTTCTACATCCTGGTCAGGCTTTCAACTAATTTAGTGAAGGTTATGACAAATTTAGTACTCCTTACTTGTGATATTTACCAGTTCCGCAAAAAGAGAATTATATATGCTAGCATGAACAACCATGTTATACATTGGCAGGAAAAGGAACCTTCTTTCGCAAGGCCATTTTGCCTCGCTTCGACAGGCCATTTTGTCTTGTTTTGCAAAGCCATCTTGCATTTTTTCATGGTTCATATATTGCGTATTGATAATCTGGGCTTTTGATTTAATTGAGCTCATTTGCATGCAGGTAATCTTTGCCTTTGGTATATACTTGGCAACTTACTCTGATAAGCCTACTTAGGAAGCCTATCTTAAAGGTTCGGAAAGATTAAAGCTTAAGTAAAAACTTCATACAAATATTCAACAACTTCTTTTAACATTTTTGCTTGTGAACAATATGTTGTAACTGCATTAGTCGCTAAAAGTTATCCATCACATCAGATTTAAAGAGAAGCGAAAGACTTCGAAAAAATTTAGTAAATATGCACTCTCAGTGGGACTTAGCAGTAATTCTGACAGTAGAGGATCCCAACATAAAAATTGTAAAGTTAAATAACAATCTGCAAACTTGCCCTATCAGAAGAGTGGACTTCCTAAGAAAACCCATACAAATACTCCGCGGTATAAATGTTTCCAAGGCATATTTAGCAACCTAACAATAAAACAATAAAAGAAACATTTATCTTTGATGATTAGAAAAGTAAACGCATTACCACAGGACTTTCGAGTGCAAATCACAATCATTGAACCTACAGTAAAGTTACAGCTGCATCAATCATAATTAAATTCCCACCTTACGTTCATTCTAAGCCAGGATTGATAAGATCGGGAATGGAAGTTTACTTAAGGACATTAGAGCTTTATCAATTTGTACCTCCATTGCTAACAATTATATTTAAAGAATATTACACTGGGCGTATATGTTATCCGTTATACAAGTAGATATCAACACTTATCACATACTTTTGCATGCTTCTGCTAGGCGATACGCGGGCTGGAAGCCGAAGGTCTGAGGGAACAATTAAAAAGATGGCGGAATAATTGCATAGATGTTGGAAGCACAATTGATGAATTTATTACTCTACGAGGAAGGACTGTTCTTCTTAGAGACGAGGTAAATTCATAAAAATTTAAATACGTCTGCTTTATGTTTAATGCAATGGATTATATTCCTGTTTGTAACGTTGTTGTCTTATGTCATTTCTTGGTAGTGTGCATTTTTTTTATATTTATATTTTGACAGAAGGCTTTCGAAGGAATGCCATTTATAATCTCCTCTCTAGCACCAGTATCTCCTTTCAATAACTACAGTTATAGTTATTGCCTGTTTGCCGTTCAACCTTACTAGTCGTTTTGATAGGTTCAACGTTAATCTGTTCGGGAGGTTACTTAATTAGCTTCGCAAAAATTGAAGCAAAATAATATCCAAAAAGCACTCTCTCTTGATTATCCTTTCGTCGAATCGTCTGAGTAGAGATTGTCTGCATACATTCAGCTTGGAGCTCTCAAAATAGCTTTGTTTGTATTTGTCTATCCTATGGATGGATTGCGTTGCCATGACAGTAAATTCTGATTATCAATTTTGGTTCAATATCACCACGTTTAGTAATGCGATTTTCTCTCATGATGTGTTACTATGGCTACTGCTTCCCTAACGGCAGTTATTTGTCATCAAGAAGCAAGAAATATATTGATCCGGGAGATTACTTACGTTCAGAGTAGTGAAGGAGTGCAGACGATTTCCCCCTCCAATGCAAGTGTGCGTACAACACATGAATCTTTTCGTCCATCATTATTTTTACGATTGAAAATTCAAGACAATTCCGTAACAATCATTAAATGAATTTCGATTTCCTTGAATGTCGAATGCAATGTTTTACATGTATTTCTAGTATCATATGTATCTGTATATATTTGCATATTTTAAATCATGTACGTGTCTAACTATTTCAATTCTTTTCTTTGTAGGTCGATCTCCTTCAGTCGAAATTAGAGGTATGCTATGCCAGTGATTTTACTTTTGTATAGAAACTAATTTCAATACTTCAATTGGAAATTTATGATGAACATAACTAACAGTTACTGCTAATCAGACGTAAAATGCAAGTCGAAGTTGCATTCTTCCTGTAGCCGTGCGGATACGTCGTCTTCTCATAAAATGTCCTAGCTGCCATGTCTTTCCTTGTCAAGCTTAGACCACACGTTGTCAACTCCAAAGGAAAAGACGCCCACCAAATAAGAATATCGTTAATTTGATGATTGTCAAGCCGTGTCAAAGTCTGCGTGGCTCGCACATCACAAAGGTTACTATACAATAATCATCAACAAACTGTTAAAACATGAGACACAAAGCTTGACCAAGTTAGTTTAGCAAGCGTCTGGCTGTAGTTAGTATTATAGTAAAAATTGCAGGTGTATTTTAACAATCACTCAGAATTTTGCTGAAGATCCTGAAATTTTTGCTACCTACCAGTAGTTTGATAAAAAAAAAAAATTAAAGCCCTGGAGCATTGTAGGTTGGATCTTCAACTTAAAATAGCCAATATTGGTTGCAAAAGTGATTCGCATATAATTCTGGGCCATCTATATGTCGTATCACCTGAACGTTCCATCTTAGTGATTTACAATACGATATTTGCTGTAAGAACTGGCATTAACTAAAAAAAGTAAAACTTGCAGACAAACTTTAAAACTAACTTTATATTACAAAATGATGCCTAAATGCAGCTGTTAATTGTTGAAAAAGAATGCATCATTATGTAACAGCTGCCATTGTTATTAAGAATCTTCCATGTTATAACTTCATTTCTGATGTTTTGTCTTCTCTTTCTAATAGGAAGCAGAGAAAGAGAAGAAAAAGATTGTCCTGGAAAAGAAAGAGGTAAGCATTTTCTTAAATTGTACGTATTTTGTATTATTTTTGAATTTATTTAAATACTACATCATTATTTATTCGAATGTGCTTTATATCAACTACTTTCCTTAACAACGAAGTTAGTTTTAGAAATTTGTAAATCTAGATTTTTCAACCGATCTTCAGTAGACGTGGTTGACGTCTGACGTCGTCAGTGTTTTGACTCATGTGAAAACAAAAATTTCAACTTCACGCAAACGTGACGGACGTCAAGTCTCTCATGTGAAAAGGGTATTACTCACGCATACAGAAGTAGCAAGCAGAGCGTTCAAGGAAGCATTCATTGCTTTCCTTTCATAAGGATGTTTTTTACAAAAATGTCAGTATAGTCATGATACACTGATTCGCGATGCCTCTGTGAATATTTTGGCCATTACACATTGATAGGCGCCAAGTTGGCAAGTGGTAATTGTCCTTTTCGTATGACGATGTTCTATCTTGCATTGTGGATCAACAGTATAATTTTTTGAAAACGTTGGCACATGATGTATTCCATTACTTTATATCGATATCTTGTAAGCAAATATTTAACCAGTGTCACTTTTTAAAAGCTCATGGCAATACTCCACATATGTGAGGATGAATCAGTAGCCCCGTCCACCGTCCATTCACATCCACTTTATGTCAAGTGAGCAAGTGTAGCGTATATGTAATGTGGAGTCTCCCTTAAATTGATGGAAGTAAATGCAACAGCATTGAGTGGTCGTGGAGACAAAGCACATTAATTACGAGTGCGTTAATGGACGTGTCGGCCCTTCCCATTGTTTGTTAGCAAGGGGTTTAATAATAGGGATGATGTTAACTGGGAAGGCTAAAGGGTTCATCGTGTATTAAAAGGTAGCGAGATTTGTGAATGAATCTTGTATTATGTAACAATGGTGGTCTTCTGTGGTAGTGATTCTTATTAATTTTTTATTAGCCGGAGACTCGTTGTGCATTAGAATGGAACATAACACAATATTTCAGGTGTTTTTATTTTTTGTTGCCAAAAAGACATCGGATATTGCTAAGAATGTAGTTTTATTTATTTCCACCCTCTAGAGGGTATCATATGGTGTTTTGTTTTTAGTTGCATCTGCGGTGCTCCCCTCCATGTTATTCTGGGACGCAAAATTCCTCAGAAATCAGTTTTCACTCTGATAATGATTTATTAAACGTTTCATACTAATGACCTCTATTGCATTCCGTACAAAACTATTGCCCAAGAGGATAGGAAGTGCTGCGCATGCGCGATTCTGATCCTGGAAGGTTGCTGTCTGAGTTCACTGAATCTTGGAATATAACCATAAGTTACACCGAGGAAGAGAAAACTATGGCATGATGAAAAAAAATCACATTTTTGATAGTTTGTTAAGTGTAGGAGCATCCTGTCAAAGTCAGAAAAATATTTTTTGAGAATCATTTGCCAGCAAAGTTATGATATGCAAAACGGTTGGAATAGATTTCTTTCGTATCAAAAACACACTTTGTACATAACCTCCTTCTGCCACATAGTGGATGAAGGGCTGCTCGTAACAACCATTTCTTGGTTTGTTTTGTTTTCATATTGAGTGAATTACAAAAGTTGTGAATGTTTGTATTCCTTTTGTCATTTTCTTAAAGAATATATTAAAGGAAAGTTTTAGCAAAAACGTTTCCAGCCAGGGAAAGATCAACCATAAGTTATATTCCATATAAGGACTTGCCATTGATCAAGTGTCATGTACAGGGGACTTAAACATAGACTGAACTCGTTTCACTTAGCACTGCATTTAGGATGAAGAGAATGGAAATTTAAGGATCTTAAAAGTAAAACAGACATAAATGTAATGAGGAAGCGGGGTTATGGACGGAGGTTTGAGTGTTTATGCACTTGAGAATATGTGGGTTGTACGTCGTTACAGCAGAATTGTTGAAAGGCAAATGAGGGAAGAACATGTAATTCCATATTGGGGTCTAGTAACAAGGAGAGATCATTGCTTCTGGGACTCTATTTGATTGGAGCAAAGGAATAAGAGGGCGGCGAAAATTGAGAACAAAAACGTTTACGTATGAATATTAAGTTGATAACTTTTGGTCATGCAATTAAAGTAAAAGGCAAAATGACAAAGGAGTGGTCAACATACGCGTTCAATGACTCTGAAAACGTCCAAACAAACCTCGAAAGCAAGATGCCTGAAAGCTTTTTTCAGCATGCTCCCATTCTTTTTCCAGAATATCAACCTCGTTCGCAGTAACATAAGTAAGATTTAGCAATTCATTCCTTTCACTTTCGATTTCATATCTTGCTTTCTCAAGACTTTCCATGTGGCTGAGCTTTGCTTTGATAGTCACATTTAGTTGTTGGTTTTCATATTCGAAAGTATCGGCTTGATTTAGTAAGGACAAACAGGATGCTGCAGAGCTGCAACCAGACTCGATTAAGCTGGCAAACTCCGCTTCCATATCAGACGTTTTCTCTTTTTCATCTGACAACGTATCCTGAAGCCCAACCTGTTTCCTCTCCAAATATTCAATTTTCTTTAACAAGTTTCTTTCATCATCTTGTAACATCTTGATTTCCAACAAGTTAGAATTTGTTAATTCTTTTAGGTCTTTCAGAGGGTTTATAAGGTCATTTTGAATCGAAAATGGTGCCTCATATTGCTCGCCATGTATACTCGTGTTATTTTCGTCTTCATCTCCATCAATTCGTTTTGATATATTGTTCTTTAATACGTTGACTGCATCCTTTATTTCATCTTTTATCTTAAATAGTTGTTCATGCAATCGATTTTCTTCAGTATTCAGGTATTCAATATCTCTCTTAAGATCATCAAATTCCCCTTTCAACTCTTCTTCTTTTCCTGTCGCGTTCTTCAAGCAAGCACTCTCATTATTATCTCCTCTGTAATCGATTCCTTTGTCATCCACCGGCGACATGATCTCCCTTACTTTATTTTGTCCATTTTCGATATTATAAGAATTGAGTTTTGCCACAAATTTTGCAGCTTTATCAACGTATATCTCGTTTATCTCATCCTGAATTTGTAACTTTGTTGAAAGGTGTACTTGTGAGTTTATAGATCTGTCTAGTTTTCTTTTTACGTTTGTTATACTTTCCTTCTTAGTCAAAAGGTGCGACTTCGTCTTCAACATGACTCCTTTCATATATTTAGTTTGGTCCTGAATATGTTTAACATCCTTTTTATGTTTACCCCATACTTCCATTTCGTTTCTGACTTTCAATATCGCTTGCTTAACGGCAGATCCTATTTGGAATCGTTCGTCGTCATCGTTAACATTGAAAGAATCTTTGATGGCTAAGTTCAAGGATTCCAGCCTTTTCAAACTTGGGTTCTGAAGAAAATTGCTACTGTTCTGTGTGAAACCAGCCATTACTGTACAGTAGATTTTGAGGTAACAAAGCTAGCCAGATCAATCAACAAGATTCTATTGATTAGTAATCTCTTCTTTGCAACTCACAAACCAGACTCTGTTTTACGAGTTACATATTTCGACTACTGATTGTATTTCTGTGACGTCAAATTGAAGAAATGGCATCCAGGCGACAATAGCGTTGACGCAGCACAGATTTATGAACGGGATGTATACTTTTAAACCAAAGTCGATGTATGGAATTTACAAAGACCCTGGTTAAACAATGCATTTTTGTGTGCAGCTTATACATGGAGAAGTCTAAGGAATATTTCAAATGCACAATTTACAATGTTTAATAGGAAAGTATATATCGTAAAGGCGTACTATTATCAGATTAAATAACACTGGTTTACAAAGAAATTGAGGGAAGCACAAAAATACCAGTTTTTGCCTAATTTGAGGGTGCTGAAATCCGTTTTTACCCATCACCTCTAGTTTTTTAGATATGCATAGTGTGCATTTTGTGCATAAACGGTACATAAAGGCGTATATGCATTCAGGTTTAATTCTAATATTGTGAGACTTAAGGCTTATTTTTTAGTTATTATGCACTAAATGTAGGTGATATCATTACATTACATCTATAATTATCTATGAAGATGGATTTTGGCAATTAGAGCAGTAGGTCTCAATCCACACTCATTAGTGCTCTTGCAGTCATTGGAATAGGTTGTCTCGCAGGCGGCACAGGAGGTCGGTGTCTCTTAATTATCGTGTAAATATCCCTTATTTTTGACTGTAAAATTGGTGATCAGGACAAGTCTCGGGCTCCACACATCTGTTGTAAACCCTGCTACAATGGACTAACTGCATGGTTTAATGGCAAGAAAGCGGCTTTCAACTTTGCAGTCCCGATGGTTTGGAGAGAGCCATGAAGCCACGCAGATGATTGTTATTTTTTAACTAATATAATTGGTTTCAATGCATCTTCTAGGCTAAAGATCATATATCCCAACCTTCCGTCTGCTGTAAGACCCGTTCCCAATTCAGATGATCTTCCTGTACCCAAACCTCCAGTAAATAAGGATCTAATCTCCTCATCAGATGAAGAAATTCCTTCAAGAGAGGATTCTCCCGAGTCAATATCTCTGGAAGATATTGAGTCTACATATTCAGAAACAAGTAGCAACGAGCCACACTGGGTCACGCAAAAAGACCTGAATGATCTTGCTCGTGATTTATATCTGTGAAAACAGCAGTCAGAGCTCTTGGCTTCTCGGCTTAAACAGTGGAACCTAGTCCATGAAAATGTAAGGATCACAAGTTTCAGGAATCGGAACAAAGACCTTGCTTTCTTTGTCGACATGGATAACAAGTTGTGCTACTGCACAAACACACCTGGCTTGTGCACATCCCTTGGTGTGCCACATAATCCTTCAGGCTGGCGTCTTTTCATAGACTCCTCCGAGCGAAGTCTCAAGACTGTGCTTCTGCATAACGGGAATAAGTATCCCAGCATTCCCATTGCACACTCTGTCCATCTAAAGGAGTCCTATGACAATATGGAGCTTCTTTTAGAAGCTATTAAGTTCAGCGAGTACCAGTGGAGTCTGGGGGACCCCAAGGTCCCCAAGGTCATTGGTCTTCTTATGGGTATGAAAGCAGGTTTCACAAGGGTTTTTTTTCTCTGTCTCTGGGATAGTCGAGCTGTATCCCCACATTACAAGCAGAAAGACAGGGGTCTAGGAGCACTTTTGCCCCTGGTGAATACAACATCGAGGAGAATCCTCTAGTGGATAAGAATAAGGTGCTTCTTCCACTCTTCAAATAAAGCTTGGCTTGATGAAGAAATTTGTGAAGGCGTTGGACAGAAATGGTGCTGCCTTTCAACACTTGTCTACTGTGTTCCCAGGTCTTAGTGCTGTTAAGCTCAAAGAGGGCATCTTTGTTGGACCCCAGATCTGAGAAGTGCTGAAGGATACTGATTTTGAGGAGCTTCTTAACTTAAAGAAACTTAGAGCATGGGAAGCATTCAAGTCAGTCTGTAGTGGCTTCCTTGGTAGCAAACACGTGTTAGATTACCAAGCCTGTGTTGAGAAGTTGCTAAAGTCTTACGAGTATATGGGGTGTCGAATGTCACTCAAGATTCATTTTCTCCATTCCCACCTCAACTTCTTCCTGCCAAACCTTGGAGCAGTGAGTGATGAGCATGGAGAAAGATTCCAACAAGACATTACGAAGATGGAGAGCAACTATTAAGGCAAATGGAACCCCGACATGATGGGAGACGTCTGCTGGATGCTCTTGCGTGACATCCTGGAGGCAAAATACGCCAGATCTTCTAAGAAAACGTACTTTTGACTGTCTGTGGTACTATGGATTGAGTAATTGTGTCATCCAAGTATATTGATTCAATTGGTGTTCTTTATCTATCCTATTTTATCTGTTATAAGCACCTGCAACTATTGAAACGTGCATTTATATTCTCTGTTTATACTAAAATGAGACTATTTAAAAGCCAGAAAACTAGAGGTGATAGAGCAAAACTATTTATACCTTTGAATTCAGCACAGCCGAACTAGCAAAAAACACCTATCCCCATTCTTGCCTCAGACCAAAATATTTTTTTTGTAAACCAGTGTAATTATCCACTATTACAATAAATAGAGACGAATACAGTTGCAATGTTTTCCACCAGACGCACAATATATTAGTTGTTTCTACTTCAAACTCGGTCTTGTATATTTATATCCGTGCCGTAGACTTGGAATAGGATCTTCCCACTCATCCCCCTTTTACAACCAAATAATTCTTTGTATTGCGTGTCCTGATTAGTACAAAATCATCAAGTCAGTCGATAATAGACATAAGTCACCTAATTTACTGTAGAATTATTTTATATCTTACCCGATGACTGTAACACGTGGGACATTGTGAAGAAATAGTTTAAGACGAAAGACGTAGCCGGAAGGAGTTTTAAACATTTCTTATCCCTACGTATCTGCAGAATTTGAATACAAATATATAAACAGTGCAGTGCTTTGTAAGGTAAAGTTGGTGCGAGAGAAGAAGGAAGTCTTTTCAAGCTAATTTCTTTTCCACTGCAAGCTACCGGCTGCAGACTACTGAACGGGTGGAAGTTTGAGATATACTAACATTTACACAAAGCAAGTAAAAGAATGGCGTATTCTTTGCCAAGGCTCCGTTGATATTACTCTTCATCGATTGTTTAGCATTGGAATTTACTTATTTTAAGGCCCTTTCCTCTGGGCCTTGAAAGAGTAACTGTTCTCGTATGGACAATACATAACAGAACATTGGCCAATAAATGAAAAGTTTGTGTTAATATTTTGCTACTAAGCCGTCATTGAACGTACGTCATGTAAAATGAGAAAAAATAGCTTTGAATATTTACTTAAATAAAACTCCTAAATTTAGTAGCCTGTTTATTAGATTAATTATTAGTGAAATGAGTGAGCGGAGGAGATCGATGGTAGTCGTACCGTTAAGGGAGCCATTAGAAAAATAGTTAAAGAACACTGACACAAGTTCAACGCAATTGGAGACCAGCCTCTATGCGCCATGCGACTTGACCAAGGAAGGAATGGCATCCAGCCCGTCTATCTGTCCAAAGCCGTTTGAAAGTTAGAAAGGTCAAATCATATGTCGGTACTTTAAATACTTATTCCCCGTAATTCTTTGTGCCTAAATAACAATCAGAAAGCTTAAGCAGCAACAATTCTTCCCTTTGTGGAGGGCTTGATTAATGAAAGCACAATTCTCACCAGATTATAACTTCCTCACGCTCATAATTTTTATACACTTTAAGCTAAATAATTGCTTTCAGATCTTATAAAGAAAACACTCAATTACATAACAAAAGTAGTTATCACAAATATGAACTTGATACAGAAATTTGTGTCTTTTTTGCATTATCAACCTTCAAGGATGTCTTAGTGCAATCGTTTGCTCGAAAGCAATCTTGTTTTTTTGTATAGCTTTTGTGACGAGGCATTTTTAATGTTTGTGATTTAAAGAAATTAACTCATTGAAATGAGTATTAGTAGTGCAGTTGCTTTCTATGACAGGTATAAAAAGGAGCATGACCGACAAGAAACTTAAAAAGCTGTACAACGTAGTGGAACCTTTACTATTTGGATACTAATTTTTATCAAGCAATATTTTCCAAACATTTTGTCGTACGCCAATTTGGTCAACATAGAAAACAAGTGCCCGCTCTCTCTTCCTCTATTAAAGTCATATTAATCACAGTTTGGCTGACAAAGAAATTTAGATATACATATAAAAGGGAAGATTGAAATAGTCCATATACAACTAGATGTACTAATGAATGAAAGCGATGTGTTTCCAGTAAAAATATTTGATTGCTCCAACAATGAAATTTTTCAACCTAGCTTCAAAAACAACCTTTGTTTTCCATGTAGACTTTTTCCCGGTAAGGAAAAGTCTCCAGAGTTCGGCAAACACCTTATGGTGAGTGTGGTCTGGACAATCTGATCGACTTTCATAGTACCTTCTATTACCTTTAAAGGTTGTCAAGTTATATCAAATAAGTAGATATCAAACTTCAGAATTTGTTTGATTTACCATATAATTGCTGGGCTATGGTTTCCGTTTATATCACATTGATGGTATTAACCCTATTAAGCTAGCTACTTAGGCAGCTCCACCGCCTTCATTTTTTTTTCTGATTTAATGAAATCGAATTAATTACCTTAGGGAACAATTTGATCATCCCTTCTTGGAAAATTCGGAATTGTGCGTAATTTTCCTGAACAATGTGATACCGATTTGATCATATCCCTAATTGTGATCTGTAATACTGGAACATACTTGTATATTTTGCCATTTCTCTTAATAAATTTGAAAAAGAGAAGTGTTATATGAACCATTTCTATATTAATTGACTGTAGTTTAAATCGGTAACCTTAAATGTCAAAAGACTGGTGGTTTCTTCATGATGCAATAATAAGCGGACTTTGTAAAATCCTTATTCAATTGCAATGAAATGGATTAGAAAGAAAGTGAGAGGCTCCAAGTAACATTGTTTACTTTGTTGTAAACAAAGAGTGATATTTCTGAAGTTTAGAATTAGAGATAGAAGGTAAGAAAGAAAAAATAATAATTTGAATTGAATTATAAATCACTCATACCAAAGAATCGGGGAAAAGCCAACGTGACATTCTACTCTTGTGCTGGTTATTCATTTTCTTTGTGCATGCGCAGAAAAGGTACCTTGAAAGCATAAAATATGGTGTTTTTATCAAGATGCAGTGGCGATATCATGTAAATGTTAAATAAAAATAAAACATCTTAAAAATGCTTGAAAAGTCAGAAATTCAGTTTGGAATGGTAATTTGGCACAAACAACAATAGAAGGGTGATCAAGACGTTACTATTTCAGGTGGTGCTTATGGAACCAATTTTACATATATCCTTTTAAAGGCAATAAACGATTGTTGCTGTAAGCTTTATCCTAAACCATGGCTTTTAAAATTTAGTCAAGGCGTGCAATTTTGATTCCTCCTTCCTTGTAAATTGTGTGAATCCCACCCATCACAGGATTAATCCTATTCCAGGCGGCGGGAGGGAGGAAGAGGGAATCCTTTTTGCCCTCGGCTGTCTTTCAAGTTAAATAAGTAGCCAGTTAGATAAGTTATAATGCTAAAACTCACATTACTTAGCTCAAATTTATCCGTAAAAATTTTGCTGAAAAGATTTTTCTTGACTTGGATAACTCTAATTAGATAAAACATGAAAAATAGCATGGTAATACTTTAACTCTTGCTTTGATTTAGCGTTGTTGTCACAATTGATTACAAAGCAGAGATCATTAAACATCTGTGTTTTAATGTACAGTGACGATTGTTAATGTTTAGGACAATATTAAATAAACTTGTACTGACTTTAACCAATTCTTTATAATTTGTGTAACCCATGTAGCATGTGGTTGTGCAATTTAAGAGCTTGCTTTGACCCCTTCCTCCCAACGGGGTTTGACACTAGGGTGAAAACCTTTGATAACGTCTTTTTATCAGAGTCATACAGCTTACCCAGTTTACAAAAGGGCTAATTGGGGAGATGGAGGCAGAAACTCTAGTAGCCCGGCTAGACAGATATGTCTGTCTTCGGATAGCTAGTTCTTGTCACATAGTTCCTTACGGTATGTGTTTGATAAAGAAGAGAAATGCACAACTGAATGTGGTTTTCGCGACCTCGTCCACTATTATGGATCGGATCGAACAGCTGAATTCTCATACGTCCGAATTGACGGGAGAATCCATCTATCTCGATAACCCATCCACAGTTTTACAGTAAACTACTTGCGTCCCTCATTTGACTGGGCACTAAAATTGCATTGAACATAGCACTTTTTCTCAGCAACTATAAAAGATTAGAAAGATTTCATATAAAGGTATCGTGTAGTTGCATCGGTATATCAGATGGAGTTTTGTAAGTCCTTCTTTCATTTAACTCTCTAGATGCCAGATCACGAGGAAGAAGGAGAAGAGGATAAGGAAGGTGAGCTTGAGCAAATGAAGGAGATGGGAGAGAGTAGCCTAGGAACACCACCACAATCACAACGGCCTGATATATCAGGTGGTGACAATGCCATTGATGTTGGCATTGGTACAGAGAAGGAAGAAAAAGAGGAAAACACATTGACACAACAAGATGCAGATGAGTTAGCGCAAAAGATACAAAGTCTTGGTCAAGGAGCGAGTGAAAAAGAAGACGAGGGCGTAAGTCCAGCTGCCCAGGCTGCAGCAGCCGCGTTGGCGCAAAAAATAAAAGATATGGGAAAGGAAGCCAGTGAGAAGGAATCTGAGGAGGCAAATGAAGAGGGAAAGCAAGGAAATGAAACTGAGAATTCAAATAGTGCAGGAGATGAGATAGAGTCAGGGGAAGAGGAACCCAAAGAACCCGCTGAAGAAGGACAAGGTGAAGAAAGTAATAATGCAGCCAATGAAGGAAATGAAGCAGGCGAAGAAGCAAATACAGACGGAGAATCTGGAAACGAATCAGAAGAAGAAAGCGAGGCTGATAAAGCAAAAACTGATTCTTCCAGCAGCGAATCAGAGAATAAAGCCGAGGAATCAAAGGACGAGGAAAACAAAGAAGAAGAAGATGAAAATTCTGGTGACAATGACGAACAAGGAAACTCTCAGCCGACAAATGTATCCTCATCTAGCAAATCAACTCCAACAACGAGCTCATCTACCACGCGCGCCAGCACTACAGGTCCAACTGAGAAAACATCCGATGAAGACGAGGGTGAAAGTGGTGCTGATGAAAACTCAGGAGAAGCAGAGCCGACCAACCCAGAGCGAGCAAGTAATGGAAGCAACTCTTCTTCAGGAAACGTCCCTTCCCTGCTGTATCCGCCCAGTCAACAAAAAGGTAACCCGGCAATTATTCCACCTGCGGCTCCAGGGAAAAAACCTCCACCGCAGCAACCACCTCCAAAGAATAACAAAAACGGAGAGCAACAGGTGGATGCGTCCAAGGCAAAAGCCGCGCAAGGACAGGGACAAGTACAAGTCCAGCAACAGCCTGTGGCGCCGTCATATACTCCTGCTCAATCTTTATATCCCGCTCCTAACCAGGTTGCCCCTTTATGGCCGGCAAAAACAACAAAAAAGAAAAAACCAAAATCTTCAAAGAAGCAGTAATATCAAGTGATGGAATGCGTCAAGTTTTACTCTTTACACTACTGGTAATAATACAGTAACTACAAAGATGATATTAACACTGGTAGCAAATGTTGTATATAAGTGGAAATATTTTCTGCACATTTTTACCTTCGAAAATAATGAAAGATAGAGGCTGGTAGTAGATTTAGCATGTCCAAAATGTAGATTTAGAAATCACGGGATCAAGTTTATAAAACCTGAAAATTCCCGTCATTATCATTCTCCATGCACTGTGGACAAATTTCTTAACAGATTCAGAAACGTTCAATGGTCTACACCAGCCATCGACAATCATCGATTGATGAAAGCAATAAAGCTGTAAGCAAGGACCATGTAAGCTTATTCTGTTTTAGAGTAGCGATTGTACGATTCTACAACAAGAACCAATCTGACAATGTCGATTGTAACAAAGTCTAAAGAAATGTAAATGTTACTTCTGGTAGAAGAGAGAAAAAGTTAACTAGAAATAAATAAGAGAAATAAACAGTGTTTTTTCTAAGAAACATTTCTTCTCCCTTCACTTTTTGCTAAAAGATATGACAACTAACTTTGATGGCAATGCTGAACCATTGGCATCGCCACCTGTTGCTACTAGAGATCTGTATCGGTTTAAAACCATTTGCTCAAACCGACCGAGACTTGTTAAAGCTAACCCGAAATCCGATCAGAGTACGAATGCTCAAACTATACCTAATCCGATCCGAATCCGATCTCATAAAAGTACTAAAAACGCTCAATTTCGGATAAAGAAAATTTGTATTTCGTTATATTCAAAAATAATGTAAAAACAGCTAGTGTGTTACAGATTGTATGTTACAGTTTATCACAGAATACTGGGAGCTTGCATAACTGTTGCGTCACACAATCTGCTCCCACATTCAGTGGCGCCTCCTAATTCAACACTTTTGGGAGAGAGGCTGCACCTTAGCTAATCCGCAAATGACTCACGCTCTTATGAATCTTGAAATATAAACATTATTACACAGGACAGACCTAAATCCGATATTCATAATCTTATGATTTTAAAACACCTGTCCTACCTGAATCCGAACTATTTATTACAGACGCAATCCGACCGAATTCGAGCTTTCGGTTCTGATCGGATTTCGGTTCGGATTGCAGACCTCTAGTTGGTACCAACGTAAATCAGTAGAAAAAGCATAGAAACTAATCTGGACAACTACGAAAAGATCCATGTTTCACTTTTATAGCGTCATGTGCAACCCGCCTGTTTTGCGAAACGTTCCAATTTTTCGAAGGATGTCAATCAGCTTGTGAACAGCGGCAAGCCTTTATGTTGATCAATTGCGGGACTGAGTCAAGGCCTGGTTAGATTAATGCATGTAAATATATTTCTTGTAATTATTGTGAGTCGGAAAGTCACGATAAATTTTCATTTTTGTGATCAAAAAACAGAACAGTACAACATATATTTCCTTGTGTTTTTTACACAGCAAGTTTTTTATAAGATTTTTCACTTTTGCTTTTTATGTGAAACGCATTCTTTTATTGGAAAATACTTCAAAAAAGAACTCGCGTAGTGTTAGTGAAGCTTTTCTATGATTTCTTCAGATTAAAGACATTGGTACATAATACATTTTTACGACAGAATTTATAGAAAGAATCAAAATTTACAATAGGTGGGACATGATTGGTGGAAGAATGCGGACGTCGCGGAAGACAGGTAAAAAGCTTTTTAGCGCTTGGGACAACATTAATGACAAACAGCTAATATATATATATATATATACTAATTCCTTGTGTTTGCACAGAAAAGACTTACGCAAAGATATATGTACAGCTTCTTAGACAGAAAGATGAGTTTAGAACGTGCTCTCGCCAGGACCTTCAACTGTTGGTCACTATACTCTGATAGAAATTGTGGATGTTCTAATAAGTGTTCTAAAATGGACGAATTTACTCCCCGCTCAAAATGAGCTTTCTACATTGACGATAAAGGGCAAGAAAATTATCGTAGAACGCGGCAATTTTCTTTTCCTGTTTGACAATCACTTGATAGTGTACAGATGTGCACAGATGTTCGCAAGCAAGTTTGTGTGTATGCGTATATCTACCAATATTTCAGTTCATCCAACTGTCTGTCTGTCAGATAAAGCTGTTACCCTTTCCTCTGTAAACAGTCTTTATAGGCTTGCCGAGGTCTTCGTCGTGACCTCTTATCTCGATACTCTCTGTTAATATAAGATTCTCCGCCATAACATGTGCCCACCAATTTGCATCCAAGTACATATGTTTGTAAACCTTTTATGAATTTCTTTTCCTTTCGATGCTTCTTAGATATATATAACCTTGCGTTATTAAAATATTTATGTTTCCTGGCTTAATCCAAGGTTACTTTTTTTCATAAAGTGATGGCGAAATGTAAATATTGATGCAAGCACCTTCTTCTGATTAGGACAAGCATGTTAAATTTCTGTTTCGGTATTACCATGTATCCCACTAGATCATTTTCTGATATTCTGAAAACTTACCTGAAAAATAATAACACTTTTGTGATTATTGACATTTGATAAGAATTATGTCAGGAAGTATGTATGTTCCCATTCTTGGGATGGTTGCTCTTGAGGATTATGACTATAAGAAATGGACAGTCAACGCCATTTGTAAATTCCATTTATATACCCAAAAACTTTTTGGTTACTTTAATATACTGTGCCAAATTTAGTGCCATTTTAACGTAGCAGATAATAGGACTACAGAAAGCAGGGACATCAAGTTAGAGAAAATTAAATGTGTGCTATTTTGCGAAATTATGTTGACGTACTTTATGCAACTTGACTTATCGGCTAAGGAATCTGTGCTCCTTGCTCTCTCAGCATTCCTCGTACGCAATTCGTCTCTATTCATTGTCCGTCGCTATGCTGTCTGATTTGGTAGTCCAGTTTCTAGCAATTTCGTTAATTTGGTAAAATTGCAACAATAACATGAAGCAAAATAAGTCGGGTGAAGGGAGCTGAAGCCGCTTGAAAGGTACGCGAAGTCCAGAACGTATATATACGTATTTGCAAAGAATGCACGTACTTGTAAAGATTTCACACCGAACATAAAATTGGCATTGCGACTCCTCTTGTGACTGTAGAATCAATGGCAGATTTCAATAAATACTGTAGTATAGCTATAATAGGTATAATATAATATTAATAGGCATAAGATATTAAAGGGATGGCCTTAAAACGTAACTTATAAAAAGATTACCTCTCAAGACAGTATAAACTCAATCATCGATGCTGAATTAAGGCAGACATTGCTCGAAAATAGCCAAAAATAAGAACCATGGGCTACCTTGAAACGGTAGGAGGGTATGGTTCAAGGATGGTACCAGTAGGTCAAATATGATAACAGTCGATAGCATATCGACAATTTCTTTGCCTGTTGTATCCTTTGTCTTAAGCCCTGTCATGATTCCTATCCTTGCTTTAAGTTTTCCCCTCTACTTTTTGTTACAGATAAATGGAAAGCAGTCATTGGATTATTTATATCGTCAGCAGTATCTGCTGCATTATCTGCAGTGGCATCTTTCATTGCCGTGATAGCAAAAAGGCAATCAAGGATACCTGCTACTGTCTTCTGCGCTGTTTCAGGTAATTCAACTCAACAATAAAAATGAGTATAGGTCACTTATGTTTGCTTAACAGTATTTTTCTCGTGTTACAGCATACTACCACTAATTCGAACTTCAGATGGACCAATGAAAATAATTCAAGTAAACGAATCTCCAGTTATCAGGTTATGCCGAAAGTATTACTGAAGGGTTAAGGGGGATGCAAAAACCGTTCGAGTTTCCCAAACTTTGTTCGAGCTAACAAAACTTCGAGTTATCAGATGTTTGAGCTATTGGGATAATACTGTATTCACCAATACCTTAAGATCTGAGCGCCCAAATCCCCCCGGTACGCCCCTAGAAAAGACTTTTCCCATCTCAATATCAACAACTGATGACTTCCCTGCCCATTCCATAACCGATTTAGTCTACAATCGTTTTGAAACCTAATACATAACCGATCTACTTCCAAATGGTTGTGACAACCATTTTCAAAACGGTTCTGCCAGTCTGAACCGATTTAAGACCTAGAACCGATTTCAAAACTGATCTTAAAACGGTTTTAAGCACCAGTGTGAACACGGCTATTATGTCTTCATATCATAATAATGTGTATCTTTTTACACTAGGCATTTGCTACACTTGACAGTTAATCCAATTAAATAAAAGAAAACAAACTATCATTTAATAGGGTGTTACATAAATAGTGTAAGAAACAGTATTGACAAGGGGAAACAACGGTATCAAATTTTAAGAGTCAGAGGAGCTTAATTATGAACCCAGCGGCGGATAGTAGAGAGAGATCGGGGGGTTCGGACTATCCTTTGCTTTATCCTTCCACAATGTAGGTCGAAGGTATGGTCTTTGGAACCTCTTAAATGCTGATAAGATACATTTGAAAACATATCGATTGTCAGATAATTCTAGTAGAGGCTCCAGACACCTTTAAGACGAGCCATGTCGTGAACATTTCCCGTTAGTAAAAGGCAACCCAATCCCTAAAAAAATTCTGGACCTGTACCTAGATCGGTTGATAGCTAATTTTAAAGAATTTTGATGGATAAATAAATAAATAAATGAAGGAATGAAGGAAGGAAGGAATGATTGGTGAAAGGATGATGATATGATTAATTAATTTAGAAGTTGTTTGTTGAATAGATAGATGGATGGATGGATGGATGGATGGATGGATGGATGGATGGATGGATGGATGGATGGATGGATGGATGGATGGATGGATGAATGAATGTATAAAATGATGGTGGATAAAATATGTATCAATGAAAGCGTTTAAGTTCACAGAATGCATAGTAGTTACAGACTAAATACGTGATGGTGAGCGAAAGCTTGGAAATTTGTAGCATCATTTTAATTAGAATTATTAGAAAATTAATTACTGCAAAGCGGACTAATAGAAGAAGACAGGGAAAGTAAGGTCTAATCGAAGTGTAATGAATCGCATCATTTCCGCGTAGCCACTGTTGTTGACCAACCCTTTCAAACGTTAATGAGACTCCTTTGCTCATTTGTTCTTATGCATAATTACCGGAGTGAGTTTATAACTGTCCGGTAGTTAAATGGTCAATTGAAGCACGAGGCATCATCTCGAATTGAAAACGTATATTTTGATGTTGTTTTGTTTACTTACATATATATTGACAATGGATGAAATTCTTTCTTAAAACTTTCTCCTAAATTCAAACTGACCTCTGCAATTGATATACCACTTTGAATTCGTGCGTTTGTTACAAACATCAACGCACAGAAAAGAATGCTCATATGTAGTATGTTAGAAAGATTTTGGTAAACAGATATTAAATTAACTGTGCCTCCACTATATTCATTACACCGTTTTGTAGTTATAATAAAGTCAAAAATAACTAACTTATTTAGGGACCAAGTGGCCTGACTAAAGGAACTACGCATTAACAAAGAAAATTAAATAAGCCTCAGAGAAGCAAGAACAACAGTAAGAAGGGGGTCGAGCCTAACGTTGCATCCAAAGTTGGAATGAGTGTGGGAAGAATAATCCTTTCTATGACAAGGAGTGTGAGCTCCGAAGAGTTGAGAGTGTTGACCAGAGCGAAAGCGAATGTTAGAAAGGAGCTGAAGTCTAGTAGTGTACCTTGAGAGCATATTGCTAGAATAGAATGTCATGCAAAAAATAAAATGTCATAATGGAAAAACTCGACACTACTAAAAAGGGATAGGAACAACGTTATGAGAGTTTAAAATTTATTATGGAGGCGTGTTTTCTGTCAAATGATAGATAGGTGTTATGTGAATGGCGTGAATATGTATTGGGGCAATTAAATTGAAACGTGTTAATACAACAAAAGTGGAAGCTAGTACGTATTTGACAATCGTACCGATATTTGGTATTGCTCACTGTAACGCGTCGCTATCGCACATCAATACTGAGCTATAAAACTTTTTTTCACGTAAAAATCTTCTGATCTTGATCCAAAGGCACTTAGTAAAATGATTTCCTTTATCCATTAGATACACTATATTTTTAATAGATTTTTAGGTCAACCAAGATGTCTAAGGCTACTGACTTAAAGTGACGGTTCTATGACGGAGATATTTCTTGCGTAGGCCTACAATTAGAATCAGCGTGCAATTCTTTATTTGAAATTAATGGGTGTGACAGTGCTATCACGTACTCAGGATTATTCAATCCTTAATCCATGAAGTTGCATTTATCTAATTTGCTTCAATTGATACCCCTTTTTCCCTTTTAGTTGTTACTGGAGTAACAGCGCTCGTCATGTTTCAAGTGGAATTTCATGTGGAACCAACAACCCTTGACTGGTCTTACTATGTTGGATGTTGTGGACCTATCTTCTTGATTTTAATGAATGGGCTGTGCTTACATCTGACCGAAATAAGAAGAAAAAACAATACAAACGAAGAGAAAGCTACAGATTCACAATAAAACGTTTCTTGGACCAGTAACAAACTAGAGGAAACATTGATACTCTTAAAGGAAACAGAGTGAATTCCGACCACGAATGGAGTAAACCTGCATATAGGTTCCTCATGACCTCTCACAGGACCTTGAAATATATTTATCTACGGTGTTGCAGAGGTATAGTTTTGCTATAAGGCGGTGGAGGACAAGTGTCTTATTTAATACCTTAACCCTATCTTACATGGGCTTTTTGGCTCTTCTCATACATGGGGGGGGGTCTAGTAGGCCCGCGGCACTTTGACACGCTATAACTTTTTATTGGCCAATGCTATTACAAAGATGTTTGGCACGTTTATAGTTTAACTCTTTTCCAACAAATTGAAAAATTAAATTTTGTAATTTGGTGTGTATGACGTTATCTCTGGCTATGAAATGTTGAAAAATTTCAAATTTTTTAAAATTTACAAAAAAGGCCTTAAAACATACCTTTTGAATTACAGTTTCATTTTTTAAGTGCTTTAAGTAAGATATTTTAGATTTTGAGAATTTCATGGTCCGGGTGTTAAAAGTTATGAGCTGAAGTATGTAGCCGCGGGCCTACTAGCACCCCCCTCCCCCCTATGTAAGGTAAGGTTAAAGCCAACTTGCAAAAAAGTGATAGACAGTGGAACAGCCAAATTTAAGAAGAAGAGAAAAGAGTCACTTCACAATTATTGAAACCATATAGAACAGGAAACTCACAATAATTAGCCAAATACAACTGCCACTATCGCATGTATTTCAAAATCTCCAGGGATATTAACTTGGAAGCGACATCTTACGATACCATCAAGTGACGATTGTTTAGCTGGAGATTCTCGTCCTAAGATGCCGCTCTATTATTTGATAACATCTGAAAATAGTCTTGATGCCGTCAACTTACACGTTCGCGTTCCTATAACATAACAGTTGTAAGCTATATCATGTACTTTAATTGCTAGTGAACTTTATATATCTGTATATACTGTATATATTGGTAAAAATATTGTATCAGATTACAAAGCTTTCAGGGCATAGTCACATCACAACTGGTGTGGACATCTATTGTCCAAATGTGTTTGTCTGTACACTAACAATAACATAAACATGCAAGAAGCTGTTTCTAATACAAAAAGTTGTAGAAGCGGTTCAAGTGCACTATTTATTAATTTACAAGCAAAACACACTTCTCTGAAGTTGTTTTTGCTTAAGTACCTCACAGCTCCAAGGAGTTCTTCGATCAGTAATTGTATAGTCTGCACTGTTCTCTTATTCACTCACTATTACACTCTTAATGGTGTGGTATGGATTCTCCATTTCATGTGACAGAGGAGCGACACGACGATTGTAGGCTCTTACTTGCTAATTAAGAATGAAAAAGGAAAGAGCAGATACGTGTCAAACCCGAAACGCTAGAGGGATTAGCTGAACTTGTGTCTGCTGAACTTTAAGAAACAGCAGACACAATCTAAATGTTTCTTTCATTTTAAGACAACAGCAATTACACCGGGGGAGGGGGGTGGCTACGTTTTCAAGGCTCCCAACCGTCCTAGGTCCCTCTAGACGGTGAGCAACAGAGGCGTGACAGAGACAGAATGAATCCTATGAAACATATACGTGAAGATTGAATTCCTTTAAAACATATACGTTGGATCCCAGAATAGATTGCCGATAGATAGAAGAAACTATCATTGAATAGAGTATCAACTTTCTACTTTCAATGGGCTTTGGACAGTATGACGAGCTGGATGGCAGTCCTTCCTTGGTCAAGTCACATGTCACATAGAGGCTGGTATCCAACTGCTTTGAGATGGATGTCAGTGTCCACCGGGTGGATGATTGGGAGCTAATGTGGCGACTAGGGAAATGGAGTATGTTAACATCGGGGCTTCTTTAGCAGGAAATAGCATTGTTTTGGATGCCAGTCTAGGTGGCCAAAGTTACCTCCAAGGCCAAAGTTACCCCATTTTACGGTACTCCATGCATTTCAAAATGAGACACGCAATTTCTTAGAGAGGTACTTTATGACCTCATCAATGACAACATTCTCCTACAGAATGCCTGGAATGTTGCGTAAAAAGCATTTAACTTTATAGGCCTGTTTTACATTAGTCATTATATACCCTTATGTTGGTGAATCATGACAAAATTTGGTTATTGTTAATTTGTAGTAAGTTGTTGAGCTTGAACATTCTTTCACATTGAGATGGAACTGGCAATCTCTCAGTTTATCCGCCTGATAAGCACTGGAACTGTCTCAATTACTGTCTTAGTGTAATGTTTCCTGGACTGTTCAATGTTACAGATGAACTCAGTTCACCTCCATTAAATTGTAACCTTGCAAGAACTTAATTATGAAAAAACAACATGCATTCTTTCAATTATTTCCTCTGTGATTTATGATTAAGTGTACGAATAGTGCAGTTACCCTGTCTACACGATAATCCTAGGTGATAGGTCCAGACTGTCATACCGATTTTCACCACAAAATTTCTGCTATCGCGACCTTCGACTTGAAAGATTCCGTTAAATATTAAGGCTTTTGAACCTTTCTATTTAGTTGCAGCTATCTTACTTCGCACCGTATCACCTGCACCTATCTATTCCTCACCAGAAAACAACAAAAGCATCAGCAGAAAGATTGATGTGCTCAGAGGATGCCTGGTTTTAGAAGCTTGCTTCGTACTTTCACGTGCTCAAAATCAAATAGAAAAGGGCGTAAATTAAAACACTCTGGCTATGTACAGTACATATTCACACTGCTCAACAAATACAAGAGACCACAGACAATTTAAACCGATCTATTGGACATTAGACGTGCCGGTAACTGCACTTCGAATGACCTAATGTCAGGCGCCACAAACCTGACTGTCGAAAGTTCGGGAGACATTGCATCACTTTCTTAACCCCTTCCTTACGTTTTCTACGCAAAAAGTCTCAAACATAATGTTTTAGAATATCAACTGTTACTATTATCAGAAAAATTTAAAGGAATACTTCATTTCGTACCATTTTATAGCCTTTATATTCAAAACCCTTCCACTTCGGGTTTCTCGCTTTCTCAAGAGATCGTAAAAGGGTTCAGAGGAAATTCAAGACACGTGTGACCGCAAAGCAGGTTGGATCTAGCATATCCACAACGCGATGTAAGAAATCAGGAAAACAAAATGGTAGCAATACAAACTATTGGCCTTGTAAGTGCTCTGAATGGCCGAATAAACGGTGGGGTCTGAATAAACAGGGAGGGTCATTGTCACGGTCTAAAGTTAATCAACAGGGGTCCAAATAAACGGGGGGATCTGAACTCCAGTCTCAATTTCGTGAAAATTTTAAATAAGGATGACACACATTAGGACAGAAAACGTACTAATTGACTAATTAGCAACTGCTTCAGGGTCAATGTTGCATGGAAAGTTATTCAAGTATTTTTAGACATCATTTACATTTTGAGTAATAGGAAAATTTCTTGTAATTGATAAACGGGGGGTCCTAATAAGGAGCGGGTAGGTTTCTAAATTTCAAGAAATTTATAAGCGGTGGGGTGCGATCATTTGGTACTCGAGAGTAAAGACCTGAAAAATCATGACTAAATACAGACGATGTAGACACAATTACCAGAATAACCAATGACAGAAAGCTTGGTGTGGCATAATCAAGAGAGCCATGTTAGAAATTGATGAGTCAACATAGCAGAGAGAGAGAGCTGAGAAGCAATCTTTCCTAGCGCCCCAGGAAATGAGTTGCGGCATTAAGTCGTGGTTCCAAACTAAAGATACATCCGTCTGTACTTTTGCCATTTCATCTCTACGGATACTTGAATATTTTTGCATTTTATATACCTCCTATAAATTCTTCGACTAGTTTATTAAGCTGCGCTGTAAAAATTTTAACATCACTTCATAATGGCAACTATGAGTGCCGAAACTTCGTGCATAGATAATGAAAGATTGTGGCATTTTACAACCAAGTGGTTTTCTTTTGTTGTATTACATAGATTAGCAAATGGAAAATCTGCATTCAGAAAGTTAGAGAAAGTCGCAACTCAGCTCATCAAAATCAAGAGAGATATTAAGTTTAACAAACTTTGTAACAGAAATGGTATGCTTCCCAATTACACGAAAATTGGAATTTGTAGCCAATGATATATTGTCTCTCTAGTTTATCTTCATCATCATTATCGTTATCATTATCATCGTCGTTATCATCATTATCATATTAATAATGATAAAAATAATAACAATAATGGTCATCATTATCATCATTGTCAACATCCTCGTCATTATCATTATCATCATCATAATAATAATTATCGTCATCATCATCATTGGCATCATGATCATCGTCATCATTATCATCATCATCATCATTATGATCAATCTCGACTTGAACTTGAACTTGAAGACTTCCACACGTACGGTGCTTTCTGCTCCATCTTGAGTTTGTGTGGAACCAACTCGTTCCTTACATATCTGTTAAAAATATACTTCCGTTTCAATTATACTTCTTGTTTTAAACAGCCATCAGCATACTTGTAATCCTCTGGCAAATATGACGTAATGTGCATCAGCAATCACTTCATACATTCGCCACGTATCTCATGTTGTGCTTTGGTGATCATGGCTTCAATCTCTTACTCTTTCTAGTTGCTCTATGTTTATTAACCCATGTTCCGATATTTTCCAATCACTCTTTCAATCTTGTCTACAGGCGCGTAACAGGCGGGGTTCAGGGAGTGCACATCCTAAGGGCCCCGACCAGATTGTGATATCATGGGGGCCCCAGCACTTCTATATATTTTTATATTTTATGGAAATTTGAAAAAAATTGACCTAAAGATAGCGAACTTTTGTCGTGAAGACATAAATGCGATTTTTCATATTTATTAAAATCTTCAGGAGGACAAGAAGAATCTAACGTCTTACAATAAATACTTTCTCTTAAAAGCTGTATGTTTTAAAGTTGAAAAAGAGTAAAACCGGCCCAAAAATGGCTCAAAACAGGGGCTTCAGGGCTAAGAAATTGTCAAAATTGCGAAATTTTCCGGACCCCATGGAAGGCCTTACAACATCATTACGCACCCCAGCTGTATAACCACTCACTGCGAGTGGAGGTCCTCGCTTTGCACTAATTTACCCGAGGAGGATGGTGAAAGTGTTCTAGGGGCCCCAACTACCGTTATTACGCGCCTGCTTGTCTAGATGCTTCTGCCTCTCACACTCTCTTCCTCTAGTTTCTTTTATCCTGCCTGCCATCGCCAGGTGTTAAAGATGACTTTGATGAAACAATTTATCATTCAACTCATTTTAATTGCATAGCTTTTCGCCGGCTTGTCAGTCGATCCACAAACGCACCGACCTCAAGTTTGGCAAGCCCTGAAAGAGACAGTGAAAGCAACAATCAGATCGGCAATTGAGGATCATCTGATAGAAAGCACTGAATGTGCACATTAAAGATAGAAAGCACTGAATGTGCACATTTAAGATAGAAAGCACTGAATGTGCACATTAAAGATAGAAAGCACTAAATGTGCACATTAAAGATAGAAAGCACTAAATGTGCACATTAAAGATAGAAAGCACTGAATGTGCACATTAAAGATAGAAAGCACTGAATGTACACATTAAAGATAGAAAGCACTGAATGTGCACATTAAAGATAGAAAGCACTAAATGTGCACATTAAAGATAGAAAGCACTGAATGTACACATTAAAGATAGAAAGCACTGAATTTGCACATTAAAGATAGAAAGCACTGAATGTGCACATTAAAGACAGAAAGCACTGAATGTGCACATTAAAGAACATTTTTCAGTTTTACGTAAGGGGCGATGTAAGTTTCATTTAGCAGAGTCTGGTCCTATTTCGCGTCTTTTGATCGTGCAGACAAAAAGAATCGATTTTAAAATCATCAATGTTTTAGCGCGCCATCAACTTAGGTTATGTAATTTTGTCTACGTCCACATTTTATTCTAATTTTTATTCCATTGTATTTTCTACATATAAATAGTATCTTATTTATGTACTCATTACCGATGAAGATCAACTGACGAGAATCGTCAAAAAGCATTTTCATCAAAATGAGTTACCTGCTGAATTGTATTTGTAAGTTCTGAAATACAAATGATATGCTAGTTTTGAAAAGAACATAAGAGAATAGAAAATATGTTACCACCGGGGAATGAACCCGTGACCCACGCTTTCGCAGCGTGCACTCTACCAACTGAGTCAGGTGACCCCTGATGCTAACATAATCTATTTCTCTGGTTGCCACATTAGCTCCCAATCATCTACCGGTGGACATCAACATCCAGCTCAACGCAATTTTAGACCAGCCTCTCTGCAATTGATGACGGGCCGGAGGGCAGCTTTCCCTTGATCAAGTCACATGGCGCAGAGAGGCTGGTCTCCAATTGCGTAGAGATGGATGTCGATGTCCACCGGTGGATGACTGGAAGCTAATGTGGCGATTAAAGAAATAAAAGTATACAAGCTCTAGGAATCTCATTCGCCTTACTTCTGGTACTGTTTGTCAATTCTCTATTCGCATCAGCTCTTCTTGGCACAAGGACGGGGGGACAGGGAGCAGAGTGAGCCACGGTCCCCCAAAAGATTTGTCAAATCTCAATTTTTTCCGTGAACACTTTTCGGCTCGATCATAATCAAAGATCGGAAACTGTGGAAACAGATCTCGCGTGCTGCCGTGCAAAGTACGGCAACGGAGACAATGAATGATTATCAAATCATAATATTGATGACATCTACACACAAAACTCACAACGTAATAACAAAGAAAAGAAGACATGTAACAATGGTCTCATTTATTACGATGAAAAACCTCAGATCACAGCATTAAGATCTACCAGGTGTATTTACAGTCCAGCCGACACTCACTGCGTAATATTGTGTGAAAGATCAAGAACCTAAGAGGTCATCTATAAAGTATGTACGCAGCTAGTGGGGAGGGGGGTCAGTGAAAAAGCGCACAGGGGCATACCGGGAGAGGGGGTAATGTAGAGTGAGTTCGTACGCAGCTTGACTATCTTACTTTTGTTCTTAACACACTTATAATGCAAGCAGTGTGTACATGAGCAGAGGTAATAATTCACAGGTCACTCAAAGAGAACTTTTGTTTTTCGTTGGCCTTAACTTTGCCAAGGCCAAAAGTATCACTACTAGCTAAGCGTATATCTAATATACTTTTTTATATACTAATATACTCATTTGCTTACAGTTCGCAAATAAAAATATTGCCCCCAGGATTGAAAATGACTTTCGTAAAACATAAACGAAAATTCTGTATAGTACCTTAAAGGTATAGTTGGATAATCAGTCTTTATAGTGCGCACGTATACAAGGAGCGTAATCCAAAAGCGTAAAGGTTTATACAGTGAGGTAAAGGGTCGAAAAATCAGGAGGTACTGTCTACTTTTGGATACCCAATACAAGGGAAAGTTGAATAATCCCAAAAACTTAATAAACATGGGTAGCGGAATAGACGAGGAGGTTGGAAAATGACCAAAAATATAATAGACCGGGGAAATAAATTTTAAAAAATGAAGTCAGAATGAAGTCAAGAATCAATGTTTAGAATCAACTGCAACTTCTTAAACGTAGGGCAATGCAACCTTCATCTTTATGACGTGTGATTTACATATTTTAATAAAGATATTTTGTACTTGTTTGCCAAAGTACCTCATCAAAAATTGTTATGGGTGGGAGACTACTGAAAAATGGGGGTTTGGAATAAGAATGTGCTGGGTGAAAATCGTTGAAAATTTATTAGCGGGGTGACATCATTAGGCACCCAAGAGTACGTGCTTTATAGATGAGCTCTAATGTGCATGGACGAAATGTCTCTCTCTCTCTCTCTCTCTCTGAGACGGAGACAAGAAATATTCCCTAAAATACGAGCGCGCCTTTCAAAAGAAAGTACTCTGATAACTGTGCACTTGGCAATTGATTAAAACACCAAATCAGAACATTTTCACTACCATTTACGATCACGTGACCCACACTCTACACTTCTAGACTGACACTGTACTAAACTGATGACGTCACAAAAACGAAGTACTGTTGCGATACATTTCAACTATCCGTCAACAGAGTACTAAAGTGATGACGTCACAAAATACTCTTTTTGTAGAATCGCAATTAAAAAAACAACAAAAAGTTAACCCTGCCACAGAATGCCCGTGTACAAAATATCGCGTTCAAATCTCATATCAACGGCGAGAAATGGCTGTTTGAATTGGGAAAAGGCCTTAAGGAAACACTGTTAATTTTGCTCAGTTCATAAAATTATGAACTGGGTTCATTTAACAAGGTTTTACACACAAACACTAGCACACACACTAGCATACATATACACTAGCACACATGCACTAGCACACACACTAGTACGCACACGCACACACACACTAGCACACACACATACACACACACACACACACTGGCACATACATGCACGCACACACGCACACACGCACACACACACACACACACACGCACACACACATAAACTAGCACACCTACACCTACCTTTCTTCAAGCCACCAATTGTTACTGCTAGGGCCTCCACACCACAAATGACCAGTCAGATATCTCTATCTCCACACATAGTTGGATCTTTACCAGTAAGTTAACTGATGTTACAAAAGGGTCCTTCTGAATTAGAATGGGGGTACTCTCCAACAACACCGGGAAGTACCTACTGCGTCCCAAGCTGTGACTTTATCTAGATACATTAAATAGTATGATACTGTACCTGTCGAAATTGTGATTCCTTTGTCTTAGTGTCAAACTGCGCACCTTGAAAGACGCGGCTGGCATACGTCAGATTTCCATTCATGTGATCAATTTGGATCTGAATATCTTGGTAAGTTAACCCCTTAAACTGGGATAAGAGATCAGACGAATTCTTGGTGATACTCTGCAGATATCTTTCCTCAGTTGCTACATAACGCTGCCAATTGTCATAGCAGGGGTAATGGCAAAGGGCACAATCCGGAGGGGAGCCTGTAAAGTAAAAAGAAGGGTGTGCGATGTATTACGTCACTTGAGTTATTACACGGTTTTTTTTATTATAAGCAACTGCATTTTCGGGATCAGGTCTCGAGTTGCTTAGCAGTTTTCTTAAATCAGGCCTGGAGTTGCTTAAGTAGTTGCTTAAGTATCACTACAGGTTATCGTCTGGAAGAGATGCCGAGCTTGTTGTAAATGATGAAATACCAAATGATAGTTGGATCTTTGATCTCTTTGCTTTACACATTATCAACAGTGTGATATCTGTTAGATATCAACAGTTTTGTAATCAATTCTTAATGAAAAACGTTTCTTGATTTGTTTTTTAGGCGTTTTAAAAATGAGTTGCTTATATTACAAAAACGTGTAGTGTCTAGTCTGCAACGCAGGCCAGGTTCCTATTAGTTGTAAACAAAATTCCGCCGCGCATAAACAGACACCTTTATTATATAAGCAAAGAAGGTTTTGCTCAGCTAAAATTGATATTGCGTATTCTGCATTACTTAAGGTCCTAAGTGTCGCTATTCCAAAAATGTAAGTAATTTGGTCTTATTCTGGTTGATTGAAAAGGGAAAGCGAAATTTTCAATATTAAAATTTTTCTCAGTTTGAGGCGGTCGGATAAACGAGGTTCGGATAAACGAAGTTCGGTTAAATGAGGACGTATTGTACAATATTCTATCAAGTAACGGTTGCCAATTTAAGATAGTAGGTTTACTGAAACAAATTTTCGTAGGATAGGATAGGATCTCTTTTAGCAGTCTTACCAATTGCGTTTGGCCCACACTTTGTGCATGTGCGACCTCCGTATGGACCTCCACGTAAACTCGTTTTGCATACACATTGGCCGGTGATGCTGTCACATGTTGAGTTAATAACAGTGAGGTTCTGCTGGCAGTTGCAAGCTTAAATGAAAGAGAGAAAATGTTCTGCTGTAAACACCTTAATGAATAACACGAAGGCAAGAAAACGGATAACTGGGATCTAACTTTGAAAGAAGTTTATAGACATTACATTTCGTCTTTTTAAAAATCAATACTCTTTATGGATTTTCAATTTGAAATAGCCAGAGCAGATTTTTGCTTCTTTCCCATCCTGATAGTTTCTTTCTTTTTTCTTCTCTTATATGCTATAATGTCGTTAACAACTAAAGTCCGCTGGTCTGATTTTCCGGCCTTCACTTCTGTCGTTCATACACGTTCTCCTCTCTCACTATTCTCTCCCACAAGTCACCATTAGCACACTCCCTCCGCCATTTCCTTGCACGCGCTGTCCCTCCTTTCCTGTACTTTTACAGCTAATATCCCCCTCACTGCAATCCCTCATTGCAGACCCATGATAAGTAGTGCATCCATAACCCGGGGAAGGGGCTACTTTCCAAAAAGAAAAGGGGTTTCTCTGGGGCGGGTATTATCATAAGTATTGCATATGGGTCTGGTTACATCAAGGATTCACATATCTATAAAATCTTTACATGAGTACATAACGTGGTGCAAGCTCACGCTGCTGACGGAGTGAGAAGGGGAAGGAAACAGAAAAGACAATACCACTTGTCACTTCGGTCTCCCGAACCATCGCCACACCATCATAACACAGCCGCGCTCTCGTTGTGGTTATTTTTGTGGTTTTCTTTCTCTGTTTCTGTCCACTATTCTCCTGACTGCACTGCCCCCAGCCATGCCACAGTATTTTCCTTTCCCCAATGCTTTTCCAAAATTGATTTATGTCTACATTCCTCTTCAGAGTAAACACATTGATTGCTACAAACATCGTGATCGAGGCCTTCTCCGAAAGGACCTCTCCTTTTCCCCTTCGGGCCTGACACATTAAGAATTAAACAAAATTCAAGGTCTTTGCAGGACTCTATTTCTGGTTTTCAAGGATATTTCCAACAATAATTCCAGGAATTGAAAGAAAAATAATGTAAATTCCACAAGTTTCCAGGACTATTTAACAAGAGTAATGTCAAACCAGGCCAAAAAACTATGTCAAAGTCCAGTCAACTAAAATGATAAATATATTTCAAGTTGGTACTTCACTGATATAGAAACACTCCAAACAAATTAATTTCCCAGGTGATCAGAGAGAATTATACGTTTTGTTCAATTTACAGAATTTTCTATAACTTTCAGTCCAGGAAAAGGTAAATAAAATAGGAAACAACTTCTGAGAAGGCATCATAATGGGAACCTAATTCAAATGAACCTAAAATAAGAATTCATTAGTAACATTTAAGGGCCTTTAAAGGATATTTTCAATAAGCAATAAATACCAGGACTTTCAAGAGTTTTCCAGGGCACTTTTCATTTTCTAGAGGTTTCCAAGACCTGCCGTAAGCCTACCCTGTTCACTGATCTTTCTGATCGATACAGTAATACTGACCTGCCTATGGAAGTATACAGCCCGAGTTTCAAGTTACGAACAAGCATTTTCTTGTTCTACAACACACCTGAAACAAGCCTACATTTTACCTTTACAGCTTAACATACAGATAAACATCTTTTTAAAACAATAAAGAAAAAAACCCAATACAATATTGCGTTACTGTTATCATTAGAATACGTAGATGCCATATTGAATTGAATGATCGATACATGAACCAATTATGTAGTTGCAGATACTTCAACTGGGATGATCACAGCCTAATACAAATTATGGGAAAGAGCAGTAAATATATTTCACACTCTTTTATACTTGACTAGTTTTATTTTATTTTAACACAAGGAAATGTTTTCTAAATAATATGTCTTCAGTCTTTAAAAGGTTGAACAAGCATGCCCCTTATAAGGACAACAAAGATTATGTTGATGTAAATTTTGCCCATTTCGAACTACTCCTAATAATACACAACAGAAGGACCGCCGACCACCCAGAACAAGGTGGATGGTAAACCAATCGTGGTTAGATAAGTGAATTACAAAAGGAAGTAAGAAAAAGAAAAGGAGATAGCTAAGTAAGGGAAGAGAAAACATTGAAAAACGAGGAAGACAGGGTGAACGGAGGAAGAAAATAAAGACAGAAAAAAGGAAAGACATACGACAAATATAGAAAGAAGAGTAATGGAAAAAAGGAAATAAGAAAAAGAAAGAGCAAAATAAAGAAAGAGGCAAAACTTACAGAGTAAAGACCCTCAAAACAGGATAAAAGAAAAGAGAACGAAAGGAAGACAGAAAGAAAGAAAGAAGGAAAAGAAGGAAGAACGAAAGGAAGAAAGATTGAAAGAAAGATTGAAAGAAAGAAAAATGAATAGAGAATTAACTAAAGCAGAGCCACATCCATGAAAACCATTTTTCAAAGGAAGACCCGTTTTTCCAAACGGCTGTTTCCTCTAGGCAACTCTCTACCACGTATTCCATCAAAAGAATACGTTCGCAAAAAGTTCCAGGCGGTTGTCAGGCTTCTACTAATTGCATCAAAGACATTTCAAAGCTCTCATTTATGCGTATCTTAATAAGGACTGTATGCGGACCCAATGATCTCCGACATCAATTCTTCCGACAATATATTCTGACAGATTCGGCTGCTCTTTTGTGAATACTTCAGAGAAAACCCGCTTTTTAGAGGCTGACGGGAATATACCAGAAAAACCAGTCACTGATATTTTTATTTCAAACTTCCTTGACAACAGAAAAACATTTGGGGCGCTTAAAAAAATGCCAACGTACTTTCTTGAGGGAGTTCCTTATTTTTAATCATCAGGTGTCTGAAATCAAGGATAAATGTACTTCGTTTTGCTTAAGCGCTGTAACACAGCTTAGATTTATAAGAATTGGTCATCTCCGTGTCTTGTTTCATCATTAACAGACTACAGACGTGTCATGCAAAGTCATTTCAGACTATCGATTGGGGTAAATTTGGTACCTTGTTCCCTCAGAACCAAGAGTTTTTTAGTAGTACAAAACAAGAAGATTGCACGAAATAGCGTAAATATATTGTACTAAAAAGCTCTTTTCGTCTGACACTCCTCAGAGAACCAAGAGTAAAATTATTATGAAAAGTGCTCCCTATAACTACGCGACATTCGGGAAAGAAAGATATGAAAGTATCATGAAGAAGCACTTACGCAAACATCCTTTGTTCACATCGTAATAACCGGGTGCACATCGGTCGCATTTGTCACCGACGACGTTGGCCTTGCATGTGCACCTACCGGTTCCCTATGAAGCAAAAAAAATTAATACATTGTCACTATCGTTGCCATTATCATTATTATTAATTATACTCTTACTATCATCATGCATATCTTTATCAATGTCATCATTCTCGTAATTATCACCATTACTACCACCGCTACTGCTACGACCACTACCGTCATCACACCGCCACCATCATTACCATCATTACTACCATCATAACGATCTTTATCCTCATCATAATTACCACCACTAGTGCCACGACCATATTCGTCATTTCATCATCACCACTAACAACACTATCACCATCACCATCATCATCATCATCATCATCATCATCATCATCATCATCATCATCATCATCTTCATCAGGATCATCATCATCAACATCACCGCCACCACCACCACCACCATCAGCATCATCATCTTTATCATCATCTTCATCATCATCATCATCATCATCATTACCAAGACTGCTGACACGGCCACCACCATAATCACCATCAACAGGATCATCTTGATCATCGTTGTCGTTATCGTTATCGTCATCATTACCATCATCATCATCATCATCATCATCATCATCATCATCTTCATCTTCATCTTCATCATCTTCATTATCATCACGGTCATCTTGATTATAATTACCATAACCACCATTATTTCCATCATCAACGTCACCATCAGCGCTGCCATTGTCAAATCTTAATCATCATCGCAATCATCATAATAGCTAGCTAATGGAGGCACCAATAAACTGAGAAATATTCAGGGATGGGCGGAGCGGGTGTGGAAGATATCTACAATCTTTAAAAGGTGTTCTGTTTAATCAAAGATTAATAATATTTCAGCATAAAATTGGGGAACTGGCAAGGGTTGAGAATAGCCAATGTCAATTAAAGTGACTAGATTCTTATACAAAGGAATAATGGAAGCTTCAGTCTTTAAATAGCCTTCAGACATACACTTTCATAAATAGCAGAATAAAATATTCGACAGTCTCATCGCTTGCTTGCCTCTCCTTGCAATTTCTTTCATAAGACTTTCGAAGCAAAGGGGAAACCCTTTACCATTTTATTTACAAAGTCTAGCACCATGACAGCAATATCTATTACAACAAGAATTTTAATGTCATCTGGAGAGCAGGAATGTGTTTTGGTTTTGATTTTTGTTTCACACTCATCATCCAGAGCTAGTTCAAGCTTGTTTAACCTCCTGCTAATAATTCTACTTTGATAGGATCGAATGATGGCTTGACCTATGTTATGAATTGGACAAAAGCGGACTTGCACCCTGAGCTCACGTGCATCTTCTTCATTTCACGTGTGAATCGTGATATTTTTGGGGGAGGGGTCACTGATCAATGTTCAGGGTTCAGTTAGCGACAATAGTACATCATTCAACTTGTCAATACGCTGGTTGTCCACCTCTAGTCTGCTGTCGTGCGTTTACTGAGCCGAAAAAAGCCTATTCAACAAAAATGAATGCTGGAGACTAAGCTATATTGAAACCGCGTTCCAGATAATGGTTTTTGACTTCTTACAGATAAGAAGCTGGATAGAGTGAAATAAAGCAAATGCTCTAAGCACGCTGAATGAAATATGGTTTAAAATCCAAAGTTTATTTTTTTTCTCAACCATGGATAGGGTCATTTATTAATTTGAATTTTAAGGGGGCCCTTTAAAAACGTGTAATCGTCCCTGGTATTGTCTATCGCTCAGCAGTTGGAGATAGGCAAGTAAGTTAAAACTGCGATGCAGGTTATAGCTTTTAGCTACCGTAATACAATTACTACCTCGAGACATTAAACGTAGGCTATTGGTGCTTTGTATGTTCTCAAAGTATTCATTGTTAACTTTTGTGGTTAACTCCAAATATTAAATTATTTGCAATTTGAAAAATTTATACATTAGGTGTTTTAAAGTGAACCCAAAAGTTTTATTCCGCGACAATGAAAGTTTCTAACTTAGGTATATTTAGGATTAGTACTAGGTGATAGGAATGGTGTGATCAAGTTTCACGATGTAGGCAAAGAAACAGCGTTTAGCAAACTTTCTACAACACAAACAATTGCTGCCCTACGTTCCATCAACTGTCCAGAGTATTTTCAATCCTATAATAATCTCTTATTCTTGCATAAAACAAATACTATAAAAGAAACTCATTAGTCAAGAACTTAGTCTCCTGGAAAAGACGAAAGTAATTTCCTCCTTTAAGGTTAAAATATTTTAGTGTAAATTTGTCTAGCAGGCAGAAACGACGATGCACAAGATTGTTACAAGGTCTGGTGAATCAATCAAGACCAAAATGCAATGATCAGAACGTAGCTGGAAGCTGCATTTCCGACCAATTTATGGCATATTCCTTAAGTTTGAGTAAAAAAATCCAACTCTGTTTGCTCGGTGTTGTTAGAACTTGAACAGGTTTGTTTTCTAGCGAACTGCGGTGACCCTTTTTAACCATGGAGATAGAAATAGTAGTCCAAGACAATACCAGGGAAGATTGTGAGATAGGCAAATTTAATTATGTTGTCATGAATGGTTTAAAAATGACAATGCGAACAGTATGGTTGTGAGTCTAAATATATGAAGTATGTTATCCAGTAAACCTTTAACAGTGTCTAGTGTGCAAAACATGCGAACTTGTTTTCGTACCGGGTAAATCATAATCAAAGGAGAGACAAAATATGGTGTATTCAACGCCATAGTTCAATAATGATTGTTAATAGTGCATGAATCTCCATATCTGAAAGAAATATACTGCAGGTACAACAGAAATTTGGTTACTTAAACACCGGTGTTCAATTACAATGATGATTTCATGAATAGGTTTAGCTAGAGCTTCCAATGTTACTATGTTAACTCAACAATAAGAGAGCCAACTAGAATAAATTTCTTTTATCTATATTGCACCTTGTCTTTGTTGGATAACGTTCAATTCTACATAAAAAACTTTTATCGTGGTCATTCTTAGTTTAGCAGCATGATGATAAGAAATTTTAAATACATAAACCGTGAGAATTTCAAAGTTGTAATTAACGCTACTACAAGTATACTCATAGCTAACAATCGTAGAAAATACACAGAAGAATATTTGGAAGAGACTGTTTGTGTAGGTTTTATAGTTTCATCAATGTTTGCAAGAACCAAAATCGTAGCAGACTGTACTATTTGTACAATTTGGGCAGAAATCAACATTGCACAAGATAGCTAAGTAGAAATATCTCAATTCAAAACAAAACTCACCGATGGCATTTGACAAAGTTGTTAGTCCTAAAACCAGCAAAATATACATGATGGAATCTGCAATCTTCCTCAAACAGTTACAAAGCTGTTGCTGTCTTGAAATCCTGCGATGTATATTCGTTAATGGTCCTACATAGTTAGATTAACCTAATCCTATCGCATATCGTTAGTTACTCAAATGGGATACGATACGCGAGACTCCGTTTATTGTTGTATTGTCAAGCGGGAGAATTAGAAGGCGTACATGAAGGGAAAATGATCTTTGTTTCTCTCTACAACGAACAAACCGATTTTACAGCTTCAGAACAGCGTGGCTCATGAAAACGTCCAATTCATGACTCCCCCTGAGTCCATCTGAATAATTCATACAGTTCTTTAAGTACAATTTGATTTCTGTATGGGGGTCAACATCCGTAGAATTAGAACAAATCAACTACGTAAAGATTTGCTTCGCTTTGATAAGCTTTCGTAAATTAGGTCAAAGGTAGTAACTTTCAACGTATCACTTTCATGGGATTTAACAAGAACCGAGAACTTTTGAACAGTGAGAATATCTGTAACTCCAGTACCTTTTTCAATCGTTGTAATTTGAATAGAGAAGTTGTAAGAGCAAAGTCATTGATAACATAATTTGTTTTACAAGTCAAAAGAAGCTACATTGAAAATGACATATTCTGCATATATGCATTAGTAGTTTTTGCTGGTTTGGAAATTCACAAATGCCAAGATTAAAATTGCTTTGCTGTTCTAATTAATGGAGTAAACTCTGATCTACTGAGGCAAAGTGTAGTAATTGTCAACAAAACATAGCCCATCTCCATCCTGGATAGCAATTTTGGATGTATTATCGGATAATCACAGAGCTAGGGTTACAACACAAATTAGTGTGTGAAATTTCAGCAAATGATGATACTTCGTGAGAGGTTGCCTATCAAGGAAGAACAAGATTCCAAGACCGCGGGATATAGAACCGTAGGCTATCAAGACCTTAAACAAGAAAAGCTGCTTTTTTAATCCTGCAGGGAACAAGAAATTTACGTTAAGCCAGTAGATCGTATATCACCGTTACCACAAATTCCCTGCGCAGGATTTATGCTCAGAATTCTGACGAGATTGGCAGGGTGTCAGCTGCTGTCCTTACAGCAGATGTCAAAAGAGAAGTAAAAAAACCCTTCATAACATCTTGTAGATAAATTAAAAGTAGTATCAAGGAGGCAGAAAACAAATTAAGCGATTCAAGTTTCCTGTTGGTGAAAGATGTTGAGTCTGTGTTGAGATCAATAAAATATGACAAGTTAAATAAACTCCGAGATGGACAGGTACTCTGTTGGAATGAAAAGAACGCAAACAATGAAATAAATCACTGTTGATTTCTTGAAAGACCACTTTAGTTAAAGCTCTCTATAGTCTAAGTCAACGGGTTTCTTTCACATAAAAGTATTCAACATTCTCTGGCGTGTCTGATCCCTAAACGAAGACTAGTAAACCAGTTGTTGTTGACAACTCCGGTTGACAGAATTTGAAGTTAAGTGCAGGCGATGATCGGTCTATGGCTCTTTCTATGTCAAGCATCTCTATTATTACAGTTTTAGCTCTCAAAATTACTGATTAGTTCAACTGGTTATGAACCCAATATCCTAATGGTATAATTTTGAACTATCCAGTATAGCATAGTACAGTATATATAGTATTATACAGTATGTATAGTATAGTATAGTTTATTTTAGGTAAGTATGGAATATTAAAAAATAGTGAGGAGTTGCATAATATAGCTATTTCAAAATATGATTTTTTAGAGTATATTTAAAGTTAGAACTTTAGCAATCAAAACCTGTCCTCAGAATGGTCACCTGTGTGTTATGGTGCAGTATAGTATAGTATAGCATAGCATAGCATAGCATAGCATAGTATAGTATAGTATAGTATAGCATAGTATAGTATAGCATAGTAGGCCTATAGTATAGTATAGTATAGTTTAGTATAGTATAGTATAGTATAGTATAGTATAGTATAGTATAGTATAGTATAGTATAGTGTAGTGTAGTATAGTGTAGTGTAGTGTAGTGTAGTATGATGTATCATAGTTTACTGTGGTGTGATATAGTATAGTATAGTGCTGTGTAGTATAGTATAGCTGAGTACAGTATATTACAAAGCGGTGTAGTTAGTATAACATACTATAGTATGAAAGCGTACAACATGCTATGATTCAGATTTGATGGTTTGATACTGTATTTATAAAGTAGTTTAGAAACTATGATACACTACGACCAGCACAACATTGTGTAGTAAAGTATGGTATAGTATTGGTAGATTATAGTACAATAACGTGTAGTATAGCATAAAATACTGTAGCAGAAAATTTTGAAGTATACTATAGTTTCATTTTGAAGCTCTAGTACATTATGTACAATAGCGTATAGTAGGCTTAGTGTACTGTTATATTGTAAGGATGGTAAAATCGCGGAGTTTGATTCCTTATTTCAAGGCCAAATTATCGTTCCAAAAAATTCGCTGAATAAAACTCAGCCTCTCTGCCTCTTAAATAATGTTCACTAACTTGGATTTCGGTCGATTGGTGATAGCGCCCACTTTTTCTGTTGGGCCTGACATTAACGTGTCATACCTGATGAGGTCATCACTTACACCATACCATTAGAAATGTAACGTACAAAGGCACATTCGTAGCGCCCCCCGCCCAATCTCCTCAGACATTTATTTAAGGGAATCGGAGGGCTTGTGGGTGGTGTTGGTGTAGTGCACATTGAAGATAGTAAACGATAAGATACTGCTAGACAGCGTTTCTCATTCATAAACAAATGTAATATCCCTAACCAAAATTTTACATGTAATCTATCACCAACTTACAAATTTTCTACCACCACCCCCTTGAATGTTGCCAGCGCATCAAAGGGGCCTTCCTACCCACTTTAGAAACCACTCTTTTAGGCAAATCTGTCATTCGGTCCGTTTTTTGCCAAATTTGTGTATCAGAACCATTCAACTTGAGAAAATAGAGGCAGTAAAACCTCGCATGAGATAGAAATCTACGATTTTGCCAACAGTCCTTATGAATATTTTGAAGGGATCAAATAAACTTACAGTGGTTGTTCTACTATCTTAAGGAGAGAGCAGCAACCTAAGGAAGTGATCAAACAATATTTCTCAGTCAAGTACACATTGTCTGTGAATCCACCATGAAGAGACTTTTTCTCACCTTCACATGAATTGAATAGCTAATTGTTGATTTGTACTCTAATATTTATGTGGAAAGGTAAACAAGTATAGCAAACAAAAATGTCATGCCGTTGATCTTTTTAGATCCCTAGTGAATAGATTTCCTATCCGACAAGGAATAAATTTCAACATTAGCTGTATTTTTGAAGCCTACAACAAAAGCTTGCCTGGACTAAAGGATAATCAGTGGTCTTAGCACTTTGAAGATCTGGAGGAAAACTTTATTTTCTAATTTGCACGAGACAAACGAGGCAGAAAAAACTGCTACGGAGAGCTTTTCTAGGAGGTTGTATTCATCAATATAGGAGGAGTAAACTTCAGTGTTAAGGATGGTATCTTGCCATGCGCATTTAGGACTCTCCTTAACGATCTATTGATAAGAATAATCTTAAATTTTTGAGTGTTTGGAGGTTGAAGGTATCACTAATTACTTGATTATTTTCATCTTAATCACCGCGAACCATTAGTGGGGTCTTTCTGCTTAAATGCACCTTGAAAACTTCTTGAAACACGTTAAACAATAACGAAAAGCGAGGAACATTTCAAGCAGACTTTAAAATGTTACGCATGACATCGTAAAAGAATGGCAAGGACATTTTAGACATTCTGAAAAATGGCGTACTTCTACAAATCCCCCCTCCTATTTTAGAAGCTGACAAATATGTTCCTGACTTTTACCCTTGAAGCTAACCCCTTCCTAACTAAGGGTAGTTCTCAGAGTCGTATCCAGAATTTGAATATTGATTGAAAAAACCCCTATCTTTACAGCGAGTGAACTTTAAGAGACGTTTCAGTGGTTCAGATCGTTTCATATAATAATCTTGGTTAAGACCCCAATTTCTTTACTTCCCTTCTTCATACCTTGTGGTCTAAAAGTTTTAACCTTTGTTTGAGATACAGATTTTAAGACTCAGAATTCTGATGATGTCCCCCAATTACGCATTCTCCAAATCGATGAGGTAGATTGTTAGTTTGATAAACAAATTTTTCTTAAGCAAGCAGTACCGTTGCCTTTTAAAGAGTTTCTCTTACAGAACCCAAATCGTTAATATCTTCGGAGGTATCATCACTCTTGATGCCACGTGTAAATCGTTTAACATAAAAATTGATCTTATATATCCTTACACATAGAGTTAAAGATGCACTTTTCCTAGTTGTAACGCTGCATTAGGCTGTTAAGGTTGGTATCAGGAGTCTCGAAACCACAGTGAGGCTTTTTGACTTCCTTTTTACACAAGTGCCAATCTCAAGATCAAGTCCATGTTGCCCTTTCGTTTCTCTTATCCTTATATGGCGGAGTAACCTTAGATAACGACAATTATATTGCATGAAATATTAAATAAATTTGTACTGAAAGGCTAATGTAAGGCTGACACTCCTCAGAGTACGATCGTCAGAAATGATCGAAATGTAACGTTCGAAACATTAAACCCTGATTGGTCCAAAAATGCAAGCCATTCAGGCAGCCCAATTCTGACTGGGTCTTTCAAAAATAATGTTTTGATGATAATTTTAAAAAGCATGGACGTGGAACACAACCTGACATTTCGTGTTACGTGTGGGCTTTTCAAGTTTTACTGTGCTCCGTGCCAAGACGCTCATTGGCAGTGGATGCTAAGTGGAAAAACATTACGGCAAATACAGTTAACTTTTCCACGCATTTGCGTGCTGTAGTTTCCATTAGGGTATGTGTATATTAAGAGGTGACGGATGCCTTCTTGAAACGAAGTACCAGTAACAAAGACCTAACCTGGAGTGACTTTTTCGTATAATTCGAACTGCAGTTTGAATGAACCAATGCCCTATTACGGCGTAATTAAGAGAAAACTACCCATTGACGAAAACATAATTACTTCCATTATGCTATGTAATATCCTCACTTTATTTAGGAAATTATAATGTCTGAAGTTAACGAGTCATATGGAGGCAAAGAGGTATTACGTTAAGGGGAAACACACGTCTAGCTCGAAGCTTTAAACTCTTGGTGTGGTGATTGAGAGCCTGCAGGAATTGATAATGTAGTTGTTGTACAACCATCCTGTAGGTTAGACATTGATCTTAGACATTCGGTGTTAAATGACTTGTAACACGGAACTGAAGTTTCTATTTATTCAGACATTTTTGTTGTCGTCTGGGATTTGGAAACATCTTGGTACAGCGGATTTATTAACGATATTCACTGCAAACACCAGAGGAAGATAAAAGAAGTGAAGAAGTTAATATGTTAAAACAAATTCAGATCTTTGGATTATTGTAACGATCAGATATGGTACAATTTGTGAGTATTGTTTGTCATTGTTAAAGGATAGACATTCTCGGAATGACTTTCATCTTCTACCCAAAAGTGGAATAGAGACTGGTCTTGGAATAGTTAAAGGTTTTAACTAGTTACGGCAGGTTTGTCTAAGAGTGTACAGTGAATCCACCGAAGGGTCTCGAACTTAGTACCGGGTATGTTTAGTTACGGGAACCGTCAAGTTCATTTGAAAGACGCTGAGGAAATAAGAACTCATTAATACCACCTTACTATATTCTACTTGTGTTTGGGAAGCCCAGCCTTGTAAAGCTTGTTCTAGACAGAATTGTCCGGAAATTCTTTTTGTTTTAATGTAGTGGTCTACTGAGTCACTTTACCAGAAATTTACTGACCATGTCGTGTAGCTGCTTGAATAACTTAAACTCGTACATCGAAACAGATTATTAGCCATTAAATAGCAGTAAGAACTGGTAAATTGTATAAACATTTATAAAATATTGATGAATAATGAAGATACTGTAATTGTAGTGAGATTACAATAGCATGCCATTTCGCATCCACAACGTGTAAAAGCTACCCTACACAATATATGTGAATTTACGAAGTTATTGCTAAGAAAGTTTATTCAATTTTGACGTTTGACGACTAATATGATATATGCAATAGAATAATACAGTATAATATAATATAGAATCACATGTACTATAAATATGACATGATATCATAATATAGCATATGATGAGATAAGATAATAATATATCATGTAACATATGATATGAAACAATAAATGGGATTTGTAAAACAATAAAAATATTTTACAAATATAGTGTATTACTTTAAAAATTGTGTGCAGGTGCATAGTTAATATAAACCGTCAAACTGTAAGTTATTGCCAGGATGAAGATTGAGAAATCGAATCTCTCACCTACTAAGAGCCATTTGTATTGTGTGAATGTGTTTTGCTGTTTTTGTTGTAATTTTGTGTTGCTTTTTTGTGATTACTTTTATTTCAATATTTACTAATTTGCCGAACATTCATGTTCCATGTTTTTAGATTTTTGTAAAACTCATCACAGAAAAAATGATTTGATAATTTACATTTGACTAATTGATTATTAAATTTATAAATGTTTATTATAGGTATTGAAATGCTGTGTCCGTTCTTGCAACAACCGATTGGCCATAGGTCTTTCGAATACAGCATCATTGATAAATAGTTTGGTAAAGCATGATTGATAAATAGCTTGGCAAAAAATGGAGTTCGCAGTATGTTTAGCAGAGGAAAATTTAACCCA
>JAAAKM020006971.1:122002598-122034968 GCA_010016025.2 Alatinidae sp. Z8VKAUB7J3 | reverse complement strand
TTGGTAAAGCATGATTGATAAATAGCTTGGCAAAAAATGGAGTTCGCAGTATGTTTAGCAGAGGAAAATTTAACCCAACATGTTTTACGAAATGTAGTTAATTGATTCGATGATGGTGGTAGAATACAGCAAAAGCTCATCGTTTGATGTTTTCTTACTATGTTTCATCTACGCGCCTTGTGCTGAGCACTTATCTTTATATTAAAACGTCAAATTTGTTGTTTCTAGCCCAATGCAGCTGGTTTATTTTACTACGCCAGTAAGAACACATACAAATTTAATATTCCCTGATCGAAAACAAATATTTAAGTCGTGGATTTACTTATTGTTACATCCTGCAAGTAATCGTATTGGGACAGGTAATACAGGTGCTAGAATGAGATCATCTTGTAGTGCCGTTGCCCATTCAAAGAGCGTCTTTCTTTTGTCAGTTCCTTTGTGTTTGACCTGTTCTTTAGATTGGTGTAATGTGCATTAATAGGTATCAATACCCATTTTATACCACTTATTTCATTTGTCCTTATTTTTAGACCATCATTCGAAGGTAGGATTGTCATTGTTGCTGCAACTACGTCATCCTGCATCATCGGAGATTAAAAGATGTTCACGCTCATCTTATTAGGTGGTAAGTTAATTTAACCTTTGACTTTCATGTGGATATGAACAAAAGTTCTTCATTTGCAATCATTTGTTTCAGTTGACGTAGGTAGGATTTGCTGAATGTTTCAAACGTTTCAAGTTATGTAGTTTAGTGATTGAACGTAAGCCACCGATGTCGATAAGAGTTGATAGGTAAGCTTAATGAACTCGCACATTATTGAACGATGTTTTAAGCTTCTACTTTTGCCGCGGTGCCCTTCGTTTCCAGGGCAACGGACACACCGTACAGCGTTACTTTCATCATATTGTGTTCAATGTCAAAAGCCTGTACCTTCTTTTGGAGAAATATGTCGTGGTAGACCAAGAACAAGGATTCAATACGAGAGGGAACGAATAATCTTTCTAACCAAAATCTTCCTGACTCCTCTACATGATCTCCACTTAATAACTAAACTCACCTGTTGCACTGCTATTTACAAGTGACTAGTGTTGCGTAAACGGTCATAGGGGGCTGATAGATACACGACATCTTGTCCGTCGAATGTAAAAACAGGGTTAATGTGGACTTAAGAACATTGTAAAGGTCAATTAACTCTCAGTGATATCAGGAATATTCAGGGAAGTCACCTTTAAGTCATGAAGATTGACATTTTTTCAAATAGAATCATTTTATATGAAATGGCCAATTATATGTAACGAACATTTTGAAACTTTTAATTGTATATATCTCTATAATTTTTCTTTGCTTTTGGCTTTTTGTTTGTTTACTGTGTTGTTAGGGGGTTTTTTTGGGGGGGGAGGGGGTTTGTAGGAGGACGGAAAGTCAGAGGTAGATGCTGAACACTATAAGAAAATCAGGGAAGGCAAAGATTTAGAAAATAGATTTCTTGTATTAACCCTTTAAAAAGAGATAAGATAGGACTTCAAAAATTGTCTTGTGTAATATTAAGCAGTTTTGAACCCCTCCCCTTTCTTGCTGCACATTTTGTTTCAAAATACCATAGACGCTTGCCCAAATGGAGTCATTTCCTGTTACATTTTCCCCGGTCACGCTGTCCCCCTCCCCTCCGCTCCCCTCCCCCTATACATCTGTTCTAATTTATGTACGGCTCTATTCATGTTCAATTTCAATGCAACGATATTTCTTGAAACCAACTAGCATACAAAAGGAGAGGAATTTGTAGAAAAGTAGCGAATTAGTTGTCGTTATTTGGCAGCGCTGATACGAATCCCTTTAATGATGTTTTACTGTAGACATGGAAGCACACAATCTCATACACTACTGTATATGATAAGAACATTCAGAATGGCCAAGGATAAAAAGATTCTTAGATAGTTGAAAGAAACCGTAAAAGTTCCCAAAATCTTCGTAATTCTGAATGATGTAAATCCTTCATGTTTTTAATATGTAAGTTCCGAAATGTAGTATCTAGGTCAAAACTTGAGAAAGTAAAATCGTATAAAGTTAGTGAATAAGTAAACCTCCAGACACCTAAACACCATTTCCATCCAATTCGTATAGTATTTGCATCACTACAAACGATCGAGCGTTCTTAGTGTTAGTCCAACTTGAGCTTTTCCTTTCATAACATGCTCTAAACGCTTCTACTTTTTTTAAGGCGTGAGAACGTATAAGTTATGTTCTTATTTCTTAATAGTACGTGTAACGTGACTTCATCTGCCAGATTCTACATGATGATATCGAATTGTAAATGACGTAATTAACATTTTTGCCGTTGTTGCATGTGTTTCATGACTAGTATGCAGAATTTTATATCATAGTTGTTGTTGAATACTGCTAAAACATTGCGTAGAAATTTTTGTTATTGATGACGTATTGATGATGAATGTTGTCTTCTACAGAAGTTGATTTGTGTCTTCAAAAATCTAATGTGAGGAGACAGCCTCACTTCACTCAAACGCAGTAAAAATCACATTTCCTATATTATGGACTATTGTTTAATAATATTATGGAGCTTATTTCGATGAGTTCCACTGCTAACCCGATGTATGATGTACTTTTGCATTTTTGCTGTCCTTTTCAGTCGGTCTCAGAATTTCATAGACTGAGGCAACACGTTCTCTCAGAGCACATATACTCAAGCCTTGGCATGTCAATGCGAAATTCCTACGTTATTGGTTCAATTGCAGGGTCGTTAAGTTATGTTGTTTTACAAAGGAAGTAATTGCTTTTTTAACTAGAGGAAGGTATAACCGAATGTTACGAATGTTGAGGAGGTGATTGCTCACGTCATTCCTTGCCAACTCTGTCCGTGTCTCCTCTCATTACCTTGTGAGATTGGCAATGGTTTTACTAGACATGCTAAATGACAGAACACTTTTCTTTGCCATTGGTTCCATTGGTTCCATTGGTGCCATTGGTTTATCACAAGCCTTTTTCTTTCAATGTTATGCAAAATGACGAGGTGTGACGAAGTCAAGCCAAAGCTAATTTACCCATAACGCTTTGCCGGCGTAGGAAGTTTGCTTCTTCAGGAAGGCGAAATCTTCCAATCTTATGACTTTCTCTGAATCTGAGTTGTAAGGAGAAAGGTGAATGAGACTGACTCAGACTAAATAAGAGTGACACCAACTGTAGGATTATGGCCAAAAAATTCTCTTTGAAACCCGCCAAAGGGGGCATTTAATTCCAGTGGTCAAACGTAATGTCAATTGTCATTTTTTCCTGGTGCCGCTCCACTTTGTTGATAGATGTATGTATGGAGATGTGCATGCTGCATTTGATTGGTCTGGCGGGATGAAAGTAGTATATGACTAATAAGAGGACTTTGAAAAGGGTAAAGAGTGACGATAGAAAATACGGATGAGGTACAACTTGGTTTGTGCATTGGTCAGTTAATATAAAAGTTAGTTTTACCATAACCATACAAGAAAGTAATATGAAAAAGCTTGTCGCCAGAAGTGGATTTGGTATGTGCCACATACCGCAAAAACGATACACTTTTAAATAAGAATCCAGTTTATAAGAAACCAGGGCTTAATCTCCCCAAAATTTAAGAAACTCGAGGGCTGAATGGGGCTGCTCTAAGAAACCTAAAATATCTCTGAAAGCGGTTTAGACAGTGTGATAACGGGACAGAGGGTACCCTAAATGACAGAGGGTACCCTAAACGAACTTGGAATTTACTAACAGCAGTGTGCCTAATTGGCACTCTCTTGTTTGAAATATGTGGCCGTGTCTTTGCACATGCAGACGTACCAGAGAATAATAAACTGCTAAGAAACTTTGAGGGCTCAAAAGGTCAATATTTTAAGAAACTTCGTGGGCTGGACGCTGAGGTAGTTTCTTATTTAAAAGAATAGGTGTATGCAGCAGGTCCAGAAGACTCGACAATTATCCGAAGACCTGAAACGGGACAAGAGCTTATCTGATGAACGTGGAGTATATGCCCGTTTTATTTATGTAATATCTATGACAATAAGGTGCAGCTTTCTTTCCGGCCTGAGAAGTTACATCTGTGCTTAGAGAAAGACTCATGAGATGCTTCAAATGACATCTAAATTCAGAACGGTTATGATACCACCACGTGCGTATTTTTATATGTGCGAGTCTCATTAGGCATTGATACATTTATATACATTTACATGTAGGTAGCTGTACACACTCTCTTCGTATATGTACGTAGGTACATACGTGTAGGTACAATTAAATGTGTTTACGAATTATATAGTACATCCATATTGTAGGGGTAATTGCGATTTGATGTAACTTTAACTTAATTCAAATTTCTACCTTTTCCATGGTTACCACAGATCAATTCCAGGATTCCAGCAGGAGTACAGGTCTAGGTCACGCATTGCCATGATCTCGTTGCCTCTCCAACAGTCAACAAGTAGAAACAGAAAAAAACTGTAACGGAGCAAAAAATCCTTAGGGAATTTACTTTTGCAGAAATCATACTAGGTTACCTTAGTATGTTCTTCCCAATCTCCCAATTCTCCAACTAACTGGGTTGGCTTGAAACTCAAACTAGCAACGAAGTCGTCTTCTTCCAAACCTGCGCTCTCAATATCTGACGAGTCACTATCGCTCTCACCGCTCGACGATTCCTGTGACTCTGAGAGAAAAAAGCCGAAAAGATCATTACAGTCGCAAGCTGATGTGTAAACGTCCACAAAGGCGTTACAATTGGTGTAACTTCGTTCCTTGTCATCATATCACAACTTTAGTAATCGCAGTACATTTTATGCGCCTCAACTTTTATCATCAAAAACTTGCAGTGACACATCGTAACACAAAATGTACCGTACCTTGAGACGAGTGAGTTCACAAAGGCAACATTGTCACTGGGTCACAAATATTCTTAAGACAAACGGTTCATCAAATGCGTAACCAGAAAAGAGAAATTACAAATGAAACTGCGTCTAGAAAAGACCCTAAATTAAGAAGAGTGGCAATGCAATATTGGGTAATCTTTCCAAGATGGATGATCTACTCACATCTCTTCAACAGCACGTGAAGAGCTTAAGTATTAGTCAATCCCTATTTGAGGTTGACGAAGGTTAAACAAAGTACTGACAAATAAAGACAATAAATTATAATCTGAGCCAATACGAATGCTCTCCTCGATTCACTACTACAATAATGCCAGTTTACAGTTCCTCAATCGACTCTCGATTGAACCGTCGTCGACGGCTTTGGACATGCACACGTTGATTATCGGAACACGCTCCTTATTATCCCCCAAATGTCTGGATCGAACACCGTGTGCTGCAGGTCCTTTTTTGTTATCCGCCAAATTGCTATTGTAACATTAACCATAGTAGATCTTTCAAGTGTGGGTTATCTCCAGAGGCAGCCAGGGTCTTAAGTTAGGGTCACATCCTGCACACATCTTTCTCCTGTCGACGTCTCAGTTTACGTAGTACTACCGTATCGCGCGTGTTGTCGATGACGTTTTGTCTTAGCAACTGTCTAAGTGGCGAGGTATCATCGTTGTGTGATAACGGATAAATAGTCTGCAAGAAAAAACTACTCGATTTCGCTATTCCCTGCAGTGTTGACGTTTTGTACCGTAAAAAAAGTTTCTATTTCGGAATACATATCACACTACTATGAAATGATCATCAAAACGCGTCTGATACTCCTTCAGCACGATGTTTTTGCTCGGTTGGCTCTCTTTCAGAAGCGGAGGTAAGAAATTAAATATACCCCTCGACCATTGTTAAAGCAATTTTAACTTAAGGAGCAATAAAGTAATAAAACTTCTACACACTGCTCATGAGTATGGTATCATGTAACTCCAGATGTAACTGGTGGCTAACAGATACTTCCATGCAGTTTTCTTAATGGATAGGGTGACCTGATGGATAAAAAACGCTATTCGGTACCATGTGCGTGAGGTCTGAGAGATACCCGAAAATTTTCCTTTGCGCTTGGAAAATGTAGACTTAAGGGTGTCGTAGTAAAGGCGTCGGAGTCTTGAGGGACAGTTGATGGTTTGATGTTTCGTATCGTCTGGCTTATGACTTATCATTCATCATTTGGGTTATCCGACAAAGTTGGTACTGTGTTGCATTCGTGGAAAAGGCACTTTCGGATTATTTATCTACTGGGTTCTTGATGCAAGCAAAGGATACTAAACAAAACATCACTTCAGCAATTATAAGCGGAAGTTTTTAAATTCTTCCTAATCACATACGCCTTATTTTAAATTGTATTATTACATTGTTTCTCCATTTCCTTTGTGATATTTGAGTTGATTTCCTTCATGGAAATTGCATTAGGCCTAAAACCATTGAGCGGAAATTTACCCTGTAAGAGTCCTGTACCAACATGGAAAATAATGTTAATGGAGCAAGTAGGTACATTGAAGCTCGTGAAACGCTTTGCAGGCCCTGGACCTTTCATATGGCTATGCATAAGATTTGAAACAAAACAGAGCTACAAAATACATACATATCCAGGTACAAATTGCATTGTAACTTACCGATCGGTATTACACTATCAAGATCCAAGACCACTGTAGTGTCGTACGTATCATAGTGAACTTCAACATGGTTTTCTTGGACTTCACTAGGATAAAAAACATCATATTGTTAGTAAAGGAAGATATCATTAGCCTCAACTGTTGCAGTGCGCAGTAGATTAATCATTAGCCTCGATCTGGGTTACAAAGTCGGTTAATGAAACCTGCAGTTTGAAGACCATCTAAACCTAAAGGGCAACCTTAATCAAGTTCGTAACTGCAGAACGGCCTATGAGACGGCTACCTAGGACATCGTTCCGCAGGAGATTATGGAACCATCTTGGCAGGTTCTGATACTACCCTAGGATGCTAAAATATTTGGTACCAAAAATGGGGAGAGAACAGAGTTGAGTTTTTTAGTTCGCAGAAGATTATAAGCCTCCCCTAGCCCCTTAAAATCTGCAGTTGGAAGACCATGCAAAACTAAAGAGCGACTCCAGATTGGCAAATAGGGCGAGGCTAGCTAGGGTATTGTTCCGCAGGAGATTATGGAACCCTCATGGCAAGTTTTGATACTACCTAGGACGATAAATCATAATCGAGAAGGATTTGAAATCTCAGTTTTGAAAAGAACTCTAGAGAAATAGAAAACATGTCACCACCGGGGGCAGATTAACGGGGCCAATGGCAGTTCTTCCTTGGTCAAGTTAGCTGGCGCAGAGCATCTGACCGCTATGGTTTTGAGCTGGATGTCGATGTCCACCAGTGGATGATTAGGAGCTAATGTGACGACTAAAGAAATAGAATATGATAACATCGAAGGACACCTAGCTTAGTTGATAGAGAACACGTCGCGAAAGCGTGGGGCATCGTCTCGATCCCTAGTGGTGACGTATTTTCTATTTCTCTAGTGTTTTTTTCAAAAGGGTATATTATAGCTTTGGTACCGAAAATGGGGATAGCCTTAAAATATCTCTGGTACAACAAATCTTAGAGTGTGAGGAGACGAGCTTGTTTTCAAGTTATATACCACAATCCACAATATGGAAAGCGGCATTTGATGTAGTGTTGCGACACTCCTTCTGCTAGCGCCAGAAACAACAAACGTGTAATGTTAGTTATAAACGAAGCAGCGAGGAAATAGTCAACTTTTACTTTCCATAGAAAGGTTATGTTGCGATGGGCTAACAAATCCCTAAGGCAGGCATCAAAGATTGCCACGGCTAAAAACCTTCTAACGTCCGTTCCTGGAAAACAATGAAACAACAAATAGGCCGAAAGTCCTTCCTAGAAAAGTTTATCACTTTTCATTTCGATAAAAAATGTTATAATTGACAAGTATTATACTGTGTGTTTAATTTTGTGTTGTATTGCCTTGCATTGCAATGTACCACAGAAAATACTCAAGCACAATAAAATACAATAGATAGCAACTAATACAGTAATTCAGTATCGTGTAATAGAAAAAGGTAACACAAAACACATAAGGGGGCAGTTACATTAACATAACTGCGACCCTTACAAAGCACTCACCAAATAGTTGCTCTGTACCAGATTCCATCTTCATACTTCGCCAGACATTTGTTGCCAACACGCAGCAAGCTGAGATGAAAAGTGTATAGACATGTAGTTAATATTTACATGTTACAGAGGGCAATTTCTCCATACTACGGCAATTAAAAACATGATGTAGCAGTCTCCGGAAGCATGAACTAAAGTTCTAGCTCACAAAGGTAGATGCTTCCTTTGATATAATGCACTTTGTTATAATAATTCTACAAGGCATAATGCCATTTATTTAGCTATGGTACATGGTGAACGTTGAAAACATTGCGACTATTGTGAGATCCTGTAGCAGCAAATGCTACACATTAATACCTAGTGCGATAGAGCTGTCGAGAACTCTTTAGTTGAACATATTAATTTGGGCCATTATCAGCTCGAAATTGGGTGTTGTAGTTTTTTGACATCTAGTATTCTATCCGTTGCCATCTGCTAAAGCTCAGTCCTTGTCCCTCACAGAGTAAAACTTCCGCCTCATCAGATACGGTCATATCACGTGTCATATGAATGCTTATGATTTTGTGACCTTTATTTACAAAGGAACTATAGCTAAAATATGCATTATCAACAACATTCTATCAATAGACACAGAGCCATGTATATAGTAAGACATCTTGAAATGGGTTAACGATTTATGTGGCACAGTGCCAGATGTCGCTGTACAAAAATCCTCTGAATCGAGCGGTTGCCATCCTCTGATCGCCTCAACTGAGCTGTTATTTCATCTTATTCTACTGATGACCTGTCAAGTGATCTTCCATGTTTAAGGCGGTGATATCGGACAGCAAAAGAGGAATGAATAAAATTATAAGTGATGGAAAGCAAAGAAGATAAAAAGTAAAAAAAAATTAAAAGCAAAAAAGATAAAAAGCGAAAAAGATGAAAGGCAAAAAAGATGAAAAGAAAAAAGGAAAAAAACATAAAAGCGGAAAAGATAAAATTTTAGTAAAAACACATTGAAAAGTAGTAACTCTATACCTGTTAGTAGCACCTGACTTGTGTAGAGTGGAAACAATTGAAAAGAAAACAAACAACTAATCACATAGTAGCTTGATAGTGTAGGGTTTTGGTTATCATGAGCATGAGTACTTTCGGCTATAAACTGGTAATCGCAAGTTGTATACGTGAGTACAAAGCGTGGGAAGACAATCAAAATACTGCATGGTTCTCTCTCGCCTATCATCATCTCCATGCACGAGCAATTGATTACGTGGCTTTGCACTACCAATCTGTCCTGAATTATCTATCACACTAAGATCTTGGACAATTAAAATTGCCAATATCTTGGGGGTAAATGCACAAGTGCCATGCTTCGTGGAGGTCAAAGCCATCACAACTAAAGTGGGCTCACAATGCAGAAGTAGGCCAAACGTTAGAAAAGGAACGATTAATTCACCTTATGTTAGTTTCCTTGTAGTCTTCAAGTTCATCAAGGTCGACAACGTAGCCATGTGAATACCTAGAGTAAAACAAGTTACACAAATATGAGAGCAAGAATATGGTTTTGCCTAAGTGGGAATATAGAAACGATCAAATAATCAAACGCGGTTTCCGTACATTTCAACAAATGCTTTACAGAAGGCTGCCTTCTCATGACCAATGTTATTTACGGAAAATGATTCCCCGGCATGCAAAATGCCGGATGCAATATCATCCAACTCCATTAATTTCAGAAAAATTGCCTAGTTGTAGATTAAAAACGTTTCATTGTAACGGCAATCAGCTACGGCATCTCTTGATGTAAAGCAAATGGTCGAAAGAGCCGCGTCCTGAGTTCGAGACCACTGTAACAAGCAGCTTGTTCCATCTGCAGCTATACAGCATTTGTAGGTTCCCTATATTCTTGCTAAACTCTCCTTTTTAAAAGCTATGCTTCAGCGTTATATCAGGCATTCAAGCAAATCCCCTGACTAGCCGCCTTGGTGACAAGATTTATTGTCTACACTTGCAATACTGGGTGCGATATTAATGTGAAGGGAGCAGGGTCTCAGAGCAGAAAATTGCATGACATAATTGCTATATCTTGATTGTTACGATGATGCGATAAGATTAAGTCTTCCTCATTCCTTCTTCTTGCCAACAATCTCCTTTCTCGTTGCTAGTCCTTACTTATCTGCCATTGGTGGGAAAACTCCTCACCTGGTGAGTGCTGTCGGTCAATCAAGGCTTCGTCCGACATTTTTATCACTGATATCCAACGAGACAGAGAATTCTAGATCTCAGATCTCAGAGGGAAAGAAGCACATGCGGTAATGGCCATATCTTTATTGGTGTGATAATAGAACAAGAGAACAGGCGGGTTTCAGAGCAGGTTTTTCCACTGTTGATCACATCCAACTAATCGGCCAGCTTCAGGAGAAAGCCAGTGAATACAAAATCCCTTTGTGCCTACCTTACGTGGATTATGAAGAAGGGCAAGATTATTACCGAACGGGTAAGAAACAAGTCTTGATGTAACACATTACACACTATGAAAATGAAAGCATTCCACTGGGCAATTTGCGATTTACTACTAGCAACCATTATATGCAAACCGAAGAAAGCGATACCTTTTTCCACATCTTCGGAATACAAGTTCTATAATTAACAGAGTGTCCGAGCTGCTTGTCTCCTTGGTACAGTTACTTGTCAGGCCAAGCGTTCGTGCACGAGTTATGAAAATACTTTCTTCCTTTCACTTCATTGCCCCAAAAGGATACTGCCCTGCATTCGTGCCAATCGGGCCAGCCATTAAAAAGTTATGAGCTGAAATGTGTAGCCGCGGCCCTACTAGCCCCCCCTCCCCCCCCCCCCCCAATGTAAGATAGGGTTAAGATGTGGTTTCTTATATTTAGTCCGGTTTACAGGGTTTCCTATTTTGACTTTTCCTATAATAGGTAGTTTTCAACCCACAAGGAACAAAAATTCTGACTGCTAGTAGTGATAAAACAGCTCGCTTATGGGATGCTTTAACTGGTCAGTGTATACAGGTATGTACATTGGCAGACAAAACTTTTATGTCTTCGTATGTGCCTCTTTGTAGCTGTAACTATGACGGTTTAACCATAATCATCATAACCTATGGTTCACACAGTCACGTATATGTATTTATTTCTAATAGTAATCTAGTCAAGACTTTGGGCTATCACGTTGTCGGGGCTTCTGAAGCATCTGACTCGAGTATTACAAGCTGTTACAGATCATTGTCGTAAGTTACTATCGGCAGACTTAAGGTCTTGTTTCTCTTTGCAAAAGACGCGTATATACAATTAATGAAATTTAAACGGCTTTGAAATGGATGACTTTGGATGTGAAACCCTGTCGTAGCTTAGTATAACTTGTTCTGTATATACCTTTTCGGCAACATGGATCAAAGTACTTAATATGCTGTTAGATACGCGCGAACACCTTATGCGGAGGGTTTGCTGTAACATCTACATTTAAGACTTATCGCAACGGCAGCTGATGGTTGTAGCATTCATCTCATGTATGTACAAAGAGAAGTCGATGAAAGCTACTCATGGCCGTTGTGATTAGTAATCTGTCGTTTAAATCGATACAATAAATGATCAATGCTTAAGTGTTAGCGGCCGTCAGTCCTTAAGTAGACTTTAGAATCTTTGCAGGTTCTAACAATTTTGCCCACATTTCTTTTATTCGTGTGTACTGATTGGCTCGTGATTTGCTATCCAGCTCCTCAAACCGCAAAGGTGATCATGCCAGAAAAGTACAAAAATACAGTATTTTACCGAGGAAAACCTCAATCAGTGTCATATGGTTTCTAAGAACTCGGACGAAAATTTCTCGTGAGCCACCTGTATAAAACCCATTTTATTATCAGAGTCTCCGCTTCAACAAAATGATAGCTTCCCGAATTTTTAACATTACTCTCCGAACTTACGTGAAGCTCATGCGACGTTTTGTGAATAATACCTATGTTACTATTTTATGTGAAAATACTTTCAAGATTGATGAAAGACTGACTTAATGAAGTATTTCTTCCAGTATCTCCTTTTGAAAGCGTTTGTAGAAAATTACAGCCAGAGATATTTTCGATTATTTGTGCAAATTTTTTCTTCTGATTTAGCTCTCAAATGTTAACAGTTACATCTATCTATGAAATCGTATTTAAATGTTTCGTATGTGTTTGCCTCGGTTAACCTCTCCATAAACTCCTCCTATGATAATACAGAAAATCAACTTCAATTCGAGTGAAATTGAGCTAGCTACTTTAGTATTTTATCACTCCGCAATATTAGAATTGTCACATCCTGCAAATGTCAACTATGAATTCTCTTAACCCCCGAGTTAGTGAGTTACTTACAGAAGGTTGATAATCTTCAAGAGGTTGAGGATTTTTGACCCAGTTACTCCACGGTTTGGGCTACTATCAAGTTGTCAGATAACGGATAAAACAGTGTCTTTGCCGCTACCTAAGACTAGTTTTACCGGCTTGTTTGCTGACACAGGGTTTAATAAGCCGTGGTAAGTCTAATTCTACGCGGTAGTGTTTGTGTATATATTCGGTCTCATCATCCAAAGAGTTATTATGTAAAGGTTACTTTAAACTAATTTAAAATTTAATTTAACCCTATTTCGAATATGGCATTATCGTCAATGTATCGATACGTAAACTCAAAGCAGCATCTAATATTTTTGCAAGTTTTAATGCTCATACAGAAAAATGTATTTGATTTGAAAGCTTTCGCCTGATAGCGATCGTTTGAGGTCTCACCCATGGATAACCGATGATGGCAAAATAGGAAGTGTGATCTTACATCGATGTTTGTACCTGCTAGTAGAAAGAGGATCCACAATCGGAAGGCAACTGGTTTTCCCATTGGAAGTGTTTAATAAACTGGTACCACAGTGGAGAGGTTTCTTGACAGTGTAGTTCATTACAATCTACAACTTTTTTTGGTTTTGTAGGTCATCCCGTTTCAGTCTATGTTCTCGTTGATAGTGACTGCTGCTTCGAATCTGTGCACTCTAGAATTCCTAGTAGTTGGGAAGCAGTAATTGAATCGGGCTTAGGATAACCATTTTGTTAAAAAAGGTCTCGAGAAAGAGGCGACAGAACTGGTACAGCAGCTGATATATTTCCTAACACGACAGTTTGTTACTAGTTACATCATCTTGATCTTATTCCGTAGGCAAGCTCTCTTTCTCTCTAGATTTCTTCGGTATTGACTGTAGCTTCGAAACTGCGTACTGTATGATCCCAATTAGCTGGTAGGCAGTAATGAAGAGACGTGGAACAAAAGTGTGGTCGATAAGCTCTCAATACTTTATGGAGCAACGAATAGACTTTACTAGTAAAACAAAGTATGTTGATCATACTCAGTAGAATAGTGAACGGTACGGTAACCAAGCATAGCTTACGTTGAAAAGTATTATGTCTTCCCAATTGTTACTGCTTCGATAGTCATTTAAGCTGTAAACGGATATAATAAAATAATAAAGGATAGCTTTAAGTTACTGTGATTAATTTTTATCGGATTTGATAAAGTCAACGTAGTTTGCATTTCGCAGATAACGTAATCGGCAACTTTGCGTAGATCTGCTGCGAGAATGTATCTGATAGTTATTTGTACAACTTTCCAGCTGGGTTTTTTCTGCACAAAAATCCCAGAAAAGTCACTCTGTGAATAAACGCCGTTACTTGTCATGTGATGATAGTATCAGAACAGTTTCTAGTTGTAGATACACAGCTTAATGATGAGAAGTATCAATGCAAAGTGTAGTAGAGAAACATATTTGTTTAGTGCTCCGAAACTTTTGACGACTTTTATAAATCTTCGTCAAAATCAGAAGATTGACGGCGTGTTTATAGAGAAAATGAAGTGAAGTTCCAACAGACTGAGAAATGCCCCCATCCGTAATGCTCTTTATTATCAACCATTCCAACAGCAGTGTCTCAAGCAAATGATAAAGAAAAATTGACGTAGTTGGTACAGGAACTAAAAATTCTTGCCCTGTCAGCACCTGGTAGAATTCCTAACTTGATAAATAGTTTCAACAAATTTGTTATGGGGAAGGTAAAGACATTAAACATTGCTCTTGGTACATCGATGCGAGAATTATTGGCGTGAATTTACACGCCAAACTAAAGAAGAAGAAAATATAGCTTACTCAAGCAAAATGATGTTATCGAACTATTGTAGTTTTAGGCAATGTTCGTAAATCTGAGCCAACGACAAAATGTCGGTTTACGAATCTCACTACTATCGCGATCAGGTTTTCTTCATTATCATACTTTCGGCTGAATTGAAGATTGAATGATATGACATTGTCGGGTACATGTTATACATTAAAGTTAAGAGCAAACTTTCTTGTTTATAAACGTATCGTTGACGTGCTCGTTTGTATCGTGAACCTTTGCTTGTCCAAGTTGGAAGCTGATTTTGTGCCTGCCTACTGTGTTTGTTTCCAACAAAACTAGACTTCTATGTAACTGTCACCAATAAGCCGATCTAATTGGTAAAAGGTTTGGACAAGGCTGGTGACAGCGAGATGGTCACGGCAAGATAAATGCCCAAGATGCAAAACCTTGTTTGATCTCAGCAATTGGAATTCGCAAACAAGCAGAAGTTGTACGTGAAAATTACGTTGTTAGAAATTCGCAATACAGTTTTGATTGACCTTTGAACAATACTGAATAGAAGCTGAAGTGAAATTAGTACCAAGTCATACATGATATTTGTTGTATGTGTGGATTTATTTTTGTTTATTTAATCCGTATTATTACACAGGATAGTCACGTCGACAGATGTAACATTTTGTTTTGCATGTGAGCCCTGATAAAATCATGAGATAAAACATTAATATATTTAAACTATAAAACTCTTAAAAGTTTTATATTACACCTGCTTTTAGAATAACGTACGAAAGAAACCTCAATATTACAAGATGCAAAGTAATAAGTATTTTTTTTCTTTAGAAAGTTACAAGTTAATATATATATATATATATTACAAGTAAACTTTTCCTGCAAGAATGTTTTTTTTTAGATTTTATTTATACTTGGAGAGAAGCATTTAGGCCTTTCATCAGAAAAGCTTGATGCTTTTGTAGCAAAGGGGGTATAACGTGCGTAATACCAGGTGCAAAGCTTTGCGTAACTTGACTTTTCCTTTGTTGTAGGTTTTAGAGGGTCACTCGGACGAAATCTTTAGCTGCGCCTTTAATTACGAAGGGAGTATCATTTTGACAGGTAGGGTAGACAAAACTTTGTGAAAGTATTGCTTTGTCTTGTTATTAGCATAAACTTATACAGCATGTTCACAATATTGTAAATACCGGTATAATATTGATCAACATGCGAGGCATCATTTCGATGTCTTTATGTCGGGTCGAACTCTGATTCCGTGTTATTTTTTAACAGTGTACCATAAAAATTACCGACATCTGTGGTCGTCTTTGATTTGTGGTAAATTAGTTTTGCTGGGTCACACATTTCCCCACATGTTTTCCACTATCAAAATAATTTGTTGTAATTATGGTTGCTGCCACTATATGGTAACAAATTTACCGAACATCTTAATACTATATGTCAAAATGATGAACATAAATTGAGTAACCAGGTTACTAGTTTCCAAATTATAATTTTGTATAAGCCAATTATCACCCCATATACGGCAGGTAAAGAGTGAGTACGGCTTACACACCAATGTTTTAGATCATTTTCTTGGTAGCTGTTATGAAAATATTCTATTGTTACTTACCAAGTTACATACCGTTACATATTATACCATATCCCGTTGTACAATCTCGCATACCTTATCGACCATGTCACATTGTATGATACTAAATATCATATCCCGTCATTTTATCATTTCGTATCGTAGTATACACACCGTATCATTTATGATTACATTATGTTATCAAAGCAGAACAGATCACATTGTATCTTGACATATCATATCATATAAAAATGTAAAGAGATATATCATATAAGGTATACGCACATGTCTGTTCTCAAAAGTCAATCTTTCAGATAATTTTACACGTTGTTTTTAAGAAACCAGTCTATAAGAAACCTTAGGCTCAGATTTAAGATTTGGCAAAATTTAAGAGACGCTTAAGAAACTTAGGCTGAACTAATCCAAAAGTTAAGAAACATTCGTGAAAGGTATGGGTGGAAATAATATAAGTTAAAATTATATTTTGTGAGTGCATATAACAGTCTTACATAATTTGTAAGGTGGTACTTCTTAAGAAAATTTGAAACTGGATTAATTAAGAAACATTTGAGACTGAAATTGGAAATTTTTAAGAAAATCGAGGCTCAACCCGTTGCATAGGTGTCTTATGAAAAAACAACATGTATTGAAAATTTCATAATTTACCAATTACGACATATCATAAAATCGTAACACGAAGGAACAAGTTTTCAATTGTTTTTTGGTGAAACAATTTGCACCCATGGCCAAGTTTAGTAGGCGAGTTTGAAAACGGAGGTTAGCTTGCCCTTCTATCGTGACCTTAATCGTATATTTGTCGTATCGATCCTCCCTTTTGCTTTGTAGTCGTCGAGGGCTTGTTTTGAATTTACATCTCTCTTTACTCGGACTAAAAGGACAGGAGTACAACCAGTGCCGGTTTTCGGCAAGTGGCGGCACTGTGCCATAAAGTGATTTGGGGGCCTTTCAGTGTCATTGAGTGAAATGCACAGGGCCCCCCAAATTCCATCTAAGGTGCGGGGCCCTTTGCCGTAGCACTGTTGGCACCCACTAAAACCGGCACTGAGTACAACGAAACGCTTCTGTGGTTTTCACTTATGAATCTATTGTTTATTTAAGCCCATGTACAAGTTCTTCGTTCGAAAGATTCTGGTAAATATAGTACCATTTCCAAAGAGACGTACTCAGTAGCGTTATAACTCTTCATCAGGTCTATATAGTATAGCATCAAATATCATATCACATCGTTTCATAGATAAAAGATAAGGTCTGAAGAACGGGCGCAACATATTTCGTTCCTATTCGGACCTCAAATTTAAAGCCGGTGGATATACGTAGACAAAGACTTTAATAACACAAATGTTCTTGCTGGCTAAATTGTAATTATGCTAAGTTTGTGCATTAGTAATGAGATTGGAAATTCTAGCCTAAAGCCAGAGCAACCGGCAAGGAGCCAGAAAAATGTTGTCGGGCAGGGTTATGCTCGAGGCAGTTAAAGCGGTTGAGGTTGAAGTGATTGAGGCAGTTCAGATGGTTGAAGTGGTTCAGCTGGATGAAGTGATTGAGGCGGATGAGGTCGTCAGGAAATCAAAGCTTACGTTTTCTTTATATTTAAAAAATCAACATCCAAATACAAACAATAACAAAACACAAGATTTAAAATTTCAATTCATTATGACATTTTACGTATAAACCATTTAAAGAAAAAAGTTCGTATACTCATATCTCTTTACATTGATCAAAACAAATTTCGGTAATTACTTTATTGCATGTTTTCGCAAAGAGTATCAATTACTACAAAATGTCAATGCAAATGTTAATGACGAACTTGCCAAATGGAAGAAAAGGAGTGGTTGAATTAAATTGTATACGTGCATAAAGCTTTGTTGGATTAACTCGTTATCCTACATTTTGATAAAACTCTCATGCTAGAAACAGGAAATATGTTCAAAGCTAAATCTACCCAATAATCAATTTCTTTCGTCAAAAAATGGTGATTCCAATGTAATAATAATGGCAATAATGTCTATCCAGATACAATTGCTGCTAATATATTTGTAACATGTTAGTTATGTTATACAAGGCAATGGTTTACTCAGTCAGCTACTTTTTCTGGCATTGAAGATCTGCTCTCACCTTCACTACTAGTACTCGTCATTGTCGTCTTCTCCTTCGCCAAAGCAAACTTCTTTATAATCCTCTTCCAAAGTCGCCAAATCTTCACGGGCTTCAGAGAACTCTCCTTCCTCCATACCCTCCCCAACATACCAATGTACAAACGCACGCTTAGCATACATTAGATCAAACTTTTTATTGAGACGAACCCATGCTTCAGCAATAGCCGTGGTATTGCTTATCGTACAAAGAGCACGTCGTGCTTTAGCAAGATCTCCACCGGGAACAACCGCTGGTGGTTGATAGTTGATACCAACTTTGAAACCAGTTGGGCACCAATCTACAAATTGGATTGTACGCTTGGCTTTGACAGTAGTGATAGCTACATTGACATCCTTTGGGACAACATCTCCACGATACAACAAGCAGCATGTCATATATTTCCCATGCCTTAGATCACACTTAACCATCTGATTTGCAGGCTCAAAGCAAGCATTGGTTATTTCAGCAACCGTCAGTTGTTCGTGGTAAGCTTTTTCAGCAGAGATCATCGGAGAATAGGTTACTAATGGAAAATGAATGCGCGGATAAGGAACCAAGTTGGTTTGAAACTCTGTCAAGTCAACATTCAATGCACCATCAAAACGAAGCGATGCTGTGATAAACGAACATATTTGTCCAATGAGACGATTTAAGTTGGTATATGTAGGTCTTTCAACATCCAACTTTCGTCTGCAGATATCGTAGATCGCTTCGTTATCTAACATAAATACACAATCGGAATCCTCCAGAGTAGTATGTGTTGTCAAAATCGAGTTGTATGGCTCCACCACCGCTGTAGAAATTTGTGGTGCCGGGTAAATAGAGAATTCGAGTTTTGACTTCTTCCCATATTCAACTGCTAATCTTTCCATAAGTAGAGATGCAAAGCCGGATCCTGTTCCACCTCCAACTGAACGGAAAATCAAGAAACCTTGCAACGCCGTGCATGATTCAGCAATCCTTCGGATGATATTAATAACAACGTCACTTATTTCTTTTCCTACAGTGTAATGTCCACGTGCATAGTTGTTCGCAGCATCTTCTTTGCCAGTGATCATCCGCTCTCGGTGGAAAAGGTTTCTGTATGTACCAGTGATTACCTCACCTTCGATGATGAATAAAAATAGAAATATTAAACTCCCAAAGTACATTAAGAAGAAGACATATTGAAAGTCATAATTAACATTCGTAGCTCTTTCTAGGTTCGATTAAAGACCTTATCCCAAAATTGCAGCAGAACAATAATTTAAGCCTGAAATATCGTTACATAACCAAAAGAATTTTCTGTATCTGTACTTCTATCAATTACGTCTTGAAGAGTACTGTAAAGTTCCCCTGAATTTTATGTGGCGAGTTTTTTCAAAGGAAACTTGTGCACAATTTTTTCTTCGACTATGCTATTTCTCACATAGCAACCTTTCTCTTCGTCTATGAGAAAACATTATTTCAAATTTTATCTTAACTTCTGTAAGCAAATGTTTCGTAACATTAAAGTTCCAATATCTCGCTCTTTCTGAGACTTTACGTTGCGTTTTCACAAGTAAGCCAGAGGGGCCAAAGTCCAACTTGCCACCTCATTAGCCGTGTTCTCACTGTCCACGGTGTGAATCGATTTAGTTTAAGCGGTTGTCAATTTGGTTTTGGCTAAAACCGATTAAAAACCAGTTCACACTCGGCCTTTTCCTAAAACGGTTCAAAACGACGGATGATAGCAGCAAAATTTTGATGCTTGTGGTTAGCATTGGTTTAGCATGTCTTTTATTGCCGTATTATCATAGAAGAAGGGGTTTTGTTCATTCCGCAACAACGCTTCAGATCTAAACCCGACAATCATCACACAAAAGCGTAGATTGTTTTTATTTTCGTTAATTCTTGATCGGGCAATGTGGCCATTACAATTTTCCCTTTGTTGATTAATAAGATCATGGGCGTTCGCAGTGAGGATAGTGGACTTTTAAACAACATCACTTTACTGTATTAACAAAGATTGGATCACGAGCTTCCGGCCTTCAAAGTAAACATTTCTTTTTTATGCCATGTACACGTACTGTTGATTTTCAGACAGATTACCAAGTAACTTTAAGCACTGCGAGCAGTACCCATAAGAGTATTGCCGATAACAAAATTGCCCTCAAATTTCAGGCGGTTGGATACCAACATAAAACAAAAATCAATAGCCCATTTTTTATGTGACCGTAGGTTTACAGGAATTTACATGTATTTTCAGCAGCACAAAGAAAATTCATATACTGTATAGGACTAAGTATACATATAAAATATAAATCTTGACAAGTATGAAGCTTGTGCGTACCACCGCTGTCTCTGTACTCTAAGTCTGAGCGACCCTAGTTAAACATTCAGACATATGTATAGAGAATAGTTATTTAAGGTCGGTATCACAAAATATTTTAATGCTTTAGGTTGACTTTCACTTATCAGGAAGATTTGCTGTACTTACAAAACCTGCTTTGGCAATGCCTCAAATTTTTTTGGTATTCTTGAAATTTCACTATATTCCTCAAATTTGTAGATATTTAAAATTTTAATACCGATTCAAAATATCGGAAAATGGAAAAGATTTTGATTATCCTCGTAAGACCTCAGCTTTCGATAAGCCTTTACCTTGTCTTTTATTCCTACTCTTTGGTACCTCGTTGCACCCCTAACCCCCTCAGTTTTATTTTCTAATATTTTTCTGAGATCTTCTTCCCTATTTCAACCCCCTGGCTATCAGATACCTTCGGGTATGCCCCTAGATAAGGCCTTCGTCATCTTACTATCAGCAACCGACGACCCTCGCCCACTCCACAACCGATTTAGTCTACAACCGTTTTAAAATACAATCCGTAACTGATCTACTTCAAAACGGTTATGACAACCGTTTTCAAAACAGTTCTGCCAGTCTGAACCAATTTCAGGAATGAAAACGTTTCCCAAAACTAATTTGAAAACGATTTTAGGCAGCAGTGTGAATATTGCTACTGTCATGATGGCGATTCCTTAAAAATAATCAGGGTCAGCTTAGGTCGTTATAAAATCTTGTTAGTTATTCTGTACTTACGGTATCTTCACTATTCCTCCATCCGCACACATACTCGTATCATCTAGCAATGTGGACACCAAATAACAACAACATTTTACTACATAACAGTGTCCTTCTATTTTGTTTAGTCTTTTCGTAGCTTTTGACATTGAGAGCAACCAAAACAACTAAAACTTTAGTGTAGAATTTAAATGTGTAATTTCATGTTAGAAAGAGGCTTACGGGCTCACAGAAAGTGATATCTTCCTTAAGATCTTTTAGTTAGAAGCTATTATTAAATACCTTAAAGTAACAAATTGGAAGCGCAACCTTGGAAAAATGTTCACCATTTCATAGTAGCGACTCAAAAATGGTCTATACCTTAATGCCTCTTTGCCTACCAATTAAATTTCATATTGATCCTACGCAATGCACAATAGAAACCAAAGTTGTGGTGTTAATTCGTACACAATAAAAGACATCATGACTTACTAAACTTACCAATTACACTTGGCTCTAAATCAACAAAAATAGCGCGTGGAACGTGCTTTCCACCTCTGGTCTCGCTGAAGAATGTGTTAAATGAATCTTCTTCGATACCAGGGCTTTCGTCATCGTACATCATACCATCTGGTTGTATTCTATGTTCAAGACAGTACAGCTCCCAACAAGCATTTCCCATCTGTACTCCAGCTTGGCCGACATGAATTGATATACATTGGCTCCTATGCATATTTTCACAATTTTTGTATTGGCCACAATTATTGATTATTCGATATAATATCTGTAAGAGTACAACGTCCTGAAAGCGATGATGAACGTTCGAAAAGAGAAATCAAATGAAATATGTTTTTGTCTTTACCATGACGTTACAATAGATCTTTTGGTTGCAATAAGCCTTTAACGTTATTTGGATAACCATAGGCATGATTCTAGACATAAGGTAAACTCATTCAACTACAAGACATAGCACTGAGGATGCTGGTATGGGGCAAATAAATAGCTCTACCGTCATTGATTTTGTGCTAAGAGAGCTATGTTGTACTATGATTGATGATATGGATAGTTGATGAAAACATTTTGCAGCTCGGCGAGCATGCACGTAGGAGGCTATCTTAAACTTCTTTAATTATTTTCATGTCGAAAGTGAATTATGATACACAATGCAGCAACAATTACAGATCATAGGCATGAAACCAACATCTATCTTTAGAAAAAATTTGTTTTATTTTAATGGGAAGCATGAAAATGATCTTTGGTACTCTGTGGTCTCTAATAAACGGAGGGTAGGAATAAATAGGTGGCTGGAATCAAGTTTTGGAAATAATTTTTGATAGTTGTAAAATGAATGTAATACAGAAGAAACATTAACATAAGGCACATTTCAGTCTAAGAAATCTTTATTAAACTTAAGAATCATCACCACATACATCCGTGAAAACGTTTCTTTTTATATCATCAAACTGATTTCCTAAAATTAACAAGCTGGTGGGGTTCTAATAAGCTCCAGGGATTGGAAAAATTCCAAAAATTGATAAACCTCGTCCCCTACCCGTTTATTAGAGACAAAATAGTTGTCACGTATTATTTTACCCTTACTTTTAGCCACCTCATATCGGAGACACAAATTTTCCACACACGTTTTTTGTAGCTTTTATATCCCTACTGTAAAACCATTCTCAGTTGAATTCTGTTTAAAATTCTGTTGCAATGTTATCTCTGAATGGCTTCCTTTCCAAACAATGAAAAATACCTTTCATTAGATTTAAAGCAAAAGAAAAGCGTGAAAAATATAGTAGAAAATTGTTGGAATTAGACATTAATCTAACAAAAATAAAAAGCTCATGTATTTTTCCACGACGCAAAGCAATTATAAAGAGATAACTAACTTTCTGTTTCTTTTTTAGGTCAGTCTGACAACCTCGACTTTCAGTTCCCAATGTAAACCAAAGACAGTCATTTGCAGATCTTCGTGTGACATTGTTCCTACTAAGCCCGAAGCCAGGGAGCATTAAGGACTGATGTCACCTCCAATAACCCCCCTCCAGTAACCCCAGTCTTAAAGTATAACCAAAGTACTTTCCTATTTAATTGTCACTGTCAGACAAGGCATTGATTTCCTTTACTGCAAACGAATTTCTTAACATCAATCTCCCCTTGCATTGTCATGCGTGAACCACAATAACAGTAATAACTAGTGTATTAAAAATGTTACATTTTAATCAACTAATTATTTGACATCCCGGATAGCTTTTTGCAAACAAACTCTTAAATTTTTTTTGGCATTAGATCAACCTACAACCTGAGCACAAGATATTGTGTTGTTACCTAAAGAAATTGATAGCAATTTAAAACTCAAAGTTGAAAATTTGATAAGAAACTATCAGAAAACGCAGAAAATGAGGAGCGTCAATTCGAGCCTCTACGTATCCTAGTCCTTTGCAAACCTTTGTGAGCTGTAACTTATCTCCACCAATAAACTGTTCGTCACCGAATTTCTATTATATGTAAACAGGTCATAATTGACACAATCGGTAAAGCAACAAACCTATAGCTAAGAATGTCTCGCAGCACTTTCACGAAATAATAAAATATAGCCCCTGCTGACCCTGCCCTAAAGATTTGAAGTGAGTGCTGATATCTATCGCATCGTTGATTTAATTTAACAAAAATGTACATAAGTAAGGCCCTTGATATCTCTCATCTGTTTGTTAAGTATCTACTTCCGTCATTTGAAGATAGTTTCCATTTTTTTCCCCTGTGATTTCTTGGTTCATGTAGTATTTTAAGAATTTTGATCCCATTCCCCCAGTTACTAATTACTGTGGAACTTAAATTCTGCCTGTATTAAATCTGAAATGAACGTTTAATCTATTTTACTGTTCAGCATTACTTTATCTGGTAGATTTTCCACATTCAGCACAGAAAATGGTGCTGAATGTTGAATGTTCCCATTTGTTCTTTCGTGTAAGGCCGACCTGTTGCATCTTTCCAGAAGGACAAGAAGACGTGGTCGTCTGAAGAAGTAATATCAGGTACACTTTTTTGTTAGTAAGAATACATTTAGTAAGAACCCTGAGGCTCAGATTGTCAAAACATTACGGACAATTTAAGAACAACACCAGATTGGATGAAACTCATAAAAACATAATTTGTTGCACACTGATTTACAACAATGTCTTCGGCTCTTATGTAGTTCGATGAACCGTCACTAAATGAAATAATGTACTGTCCGGGGGTAATTGTATCGGGGTAATTCACCGGGGGGAATTCTCCAGGGGGCAATTCAGCGGATACTAAACAAATGATGTCACACTCCTCAACTCCATCAGTTGATATATGACTCTTCTCAAAGAGCTAGAATGAACTCAGTGCCACTAAACTCTTACGCTTTCCTAATAGTTAATGTACAGTTTAATAAGAACGCTAGAGAAATATAAAGCATGTCACCACCGGGGATCGAACCCGTGACTCACGCTTTCGCGGTGTGCGCTCTATCAACATCGGAGGTCACCTAGCTCAATTGGTAGAGCGAACGCCGCAAAAGCGTGAGTCACGGGTTCGATCCCCGGTGGTGACATGCTTTTCTATTTCTCTAGCGTTCCTTTCTAACTTACATTTCAAATCCTCTCCTCTCGAGGATAATTTTTTGGGGGGAGAGTTTGTTCGTTTCAAAAAGTTTCTAGCATGAATTCCTGACTTACTCCCCCAACAAACTCCTAAGACCTGTGTAATGATAGAAGAGCTCAATCAATAAATCGTTAGGAAGCAATTGCAGCTATTCCATGATTACTGAGACCTAAATGAATCACCAAATATATTGGCAATGTAGTTGCCAATCTCTCAGTTTCGCCCCCTGATAAGCAGTTGCCTGCATTGATTAGCATTTCAGTATAGTAAAGTATATAAAGTGAACATTTTTAAAGTACCGATCGAGGTTGTTGTCATTCAACTTTTACTCATAGAAAGTTCAGCATATTGACCAACATATGCATAGATTCCTTTACATCTCTTCATGGCTTCAAGACGTGTTTATTATGATATAGCTTTGTTTGCTTCTTTCAATTTGCTACCAAATGAAGGAACATTAAGCCACATTTCTTTCATGTGTTTGTACAATGGATGGCTAGCTTGGCCATTCTTTTAATGATATTGCACAACACCTCAAGTTTGCAGTACTTCAAGTTTGTTTTTGAAAACCGACCTTTGAGTTATTGTAAAAAGCATGAAAAATAGCTGTGCTTATGTATTGTTGGTAAATGTAATGTCGACATGATGCCAAGTGCTACTACAGAGAGGCTAAAAAGGGCTAGTTGTTAGCATCAACAAACATGAATTACTAATGCTATTGAAGACAATGACTATGTTAGCGATCAATACAAGAACCTGCAAACATAAGATTTGAGAAAGCAGTACCACAAAATGAGATTTATCAGTACATATGCAAGAAGCTCCTTGTGTACCTATCACCAATGTTTTTTACATCTCTTTAAAATTGTGTGAATGACTGCAATTATCTGTGGTGAACCAAAGTTCTTGCCCTGCAGAGCTCAAAAGGAAAGCAAACCCTTCCCGAGACAAAATTGTTATGAGTTGGATGAGTAAATAAACATGTCGTACGAAATATGTTTCAAATTTGGTTTGCACAAAGTTACTCTAGTTTCCATCTCATCCGTAAAAGACCTTGTCACTAAAGCCCCTCGTTTATCCACTATCAGTTGCTTTCAACAGTATCAATTTCCTTTGTCATTTTGTTCACGAACGTTGTTGAGGTTGTATAATCACTTCATATTTATCTACTAATCTCATCATAGTAACAAATGAAATGCCAGGCGGGAATTGTAATCTGCTTATAAAAATAGGAGTCAGGCTTAGATCTTCAAAGAAAGAGACATATTGAAGTTTTTCTTCCTTATAATCTAACATTTCAACAAAATTTACTATTGACATCTTCAGAGTAGCAAGAAACTAATTGCGTTAGTGGATAAATATCATCTTCCAAGAAGCAAAGAAAATTTAATCAAATGTAAACGCACTCATAAACAAAGGAGTAGTAGGAAATTAGTAATAATTAACCAGGGGCAAATAAATCTCATTATCTTCCGATTTTATATCTATGGTACAGAAAGATTAAAATAAATTACTTTACATGTTGAGTGACTATTGACAGACTCTGAAATAGATAAACATATTCTGCTACATATTTCATATTCTTTTTAATGGAGATAGGGTTTGCAACAAAAATGTATGTCATTGATAACGTTAAAATGGGACTTGTAGGCATCATCTTGTATAAAACCATCGAATAAAACTCCATCAAGACCTTTCTAGTAAAATGCATCGGTAACAACGTCCCCTTTTTTATAGATGTCTATTAGCTTATACATGAAAAATTAAGGAAAAGTAACAGATAATTTTCTTAACATAAATTTAACATTCAATATATTTTATAATATAATCTTTATACTATCGATACCACGTAGCTAGTATTTGCACGAACTGAATTTAATCATCAAAATAATTTACTTGTGGACTCGGAAAAACATGTTAATCCATATGAAGACCATCATGTCCCTAATACAGTATTTGCTCGTCAAAAATGAGGCTCTCTCAAAACCTCCGAATATGAACACCCCAAACTAATTACTTAAAAATTACAGTACCATTTAGGAAGTTTTAAAGTACGTGAGTTTACTAAAAATGTGTGATATAAATATAAACTTATACTACATTAAAGTACTTTTACTATCATTCTTCTTCAAATATGATTATGATAGCAGAAAGCGTGACTTCGTCTCTGGCTGAGAAACCCAATTCTGTTATCATAGAGCCTTTAAATTTTTTAATTTTTTTTGGGGGGGGGGGGTTCATTGTTATTAGACCAACCCTTTCTTACTGCTCTACTTATGACAGTGTCTGTCATCCTATACTCTTCATAAACCTAAGATTGCTTTTCAGATTGCTAATAGGCAGTATCTTTCTAATGTTCGGTTTGCAATGCTGAGGCATTTCGTAAAATCTTGGAATGTGTCTCTGAACTTCATTTGCGTTTTTTGTTTCGACCTGTGGCTTACAGTAGTACAATAGTTGTTTGAGAATTGTTATTTTGGCATGCTGTTAAAAATGCCCAGTTCATCGTCACAGTATTTTATTAAAATGAGTGCGAATTTTAGGTGGTTGTGTATGTTTTGGGATTCCTTTATTAAAATATTTTAAAGAGTTTCTCATTTGTGCAAGATATGAAGGATGCAGTAAAAGTATAAGCCTTTCAAAGTGTTAACTCTTTCAAGCACTTAATCTTTGATCCTTTAAATTTATTTCCAAATACCATTAAAGTAATCATTGCATCGTTATTCCATAAATCTTTTAACATATATAGTTTGTATATAATTGGAAACCGTCGTTACACAAATTGTTACGCAATAAACATTAAATTATCACAGACTTCGGAAAATCAATTGTTAAGTTGAAGTTCCTATACCTGAATCTAAATGTATACTCAACTCGGCATCCTTGCATCCTTTGAAACATACCAAACGACTCTAATCACTCCTTCCTCGTGCCTTTCTCTCGAACATTTGCAGTTATGCATCAGTGTCCTCATGGACCGTAGTAACCTCTTTAGTATGGATCTACCCTATAGTTTTTCTCATTACATTTTACTCTTGACCACCACTAAATCAACCGATTTAGTCTTCATTGTTATTATGTCTAAAATGTTTATTATTTATCCTAGCATTTTTAGCACCGTAAGCGTTAATAAACCTATCAGATACAGTTTTGCAAATTGTTATCTCATACAGTCCATTAATGTTGCCATTTTGCAACAATTAAAAGCTGCTGAAATTTTAGTTTTTTCATTTTCTTAGTGGTACTTTAGGCACTTAGTGGCCAAATTTCTCGTTGTATCACTTTAAACGAAGGAATATTGTCACCAAGTCTTCGCAGTTTTTATTGCAAGGATAATTGATTCCTTAGTTTTAACAATATAAACATAAACATATTAACATGATGCATAGAAAAACCATTGAGTTTTTGAATCGATTACTCTCTGAGCACCAACAAATTAATAAATGAACGGTCCTCCTCTATTTACCACAATGTTACCACTCAAAAGTGATTTTTCACCAGATTAAAGTAAAGTGCTTAATTATGATGAAACAGAATGGATGATAAACATTTGTCTGAAGCCTAATTATTGACAGCACCATCTGAAATCTAACAATTGACGAAACTTCTTCTTTCAAAGTAAAGACAACACTACATCATTATAATTAAACTTAAGTAATTGTGATTCTTGTCGTAATAACAGCCTTTCTGTTAGTCAGAACATGCTTCAGCCCTGACGACGACTACAGCTAATGCCTTATTTACAATTTTCCTGTTTTTTCTGGAGTCCTCCTATTACAAACGATTCATTATATGTCTCCTACTGTTTGATTCTTTCATTTGCATAAGGGCTCTTCTTTGGTTAACGATAAGATAGCACTTATCATGTAACTCCCATAGAGAATTCTAGACACGTCTGAGCAGGCTAAGTTATTTGAGGATTTAATGCAACATGTTTCCATGACAACAACCAATGGCCGTTGTTACTAGTACATGTCATCAAATCAAAACAGCAAATAATGAAAAATACTATATTTTTCCTTGGTCAAGTCACATGGCGCAGAGAGGATGGTCTCCAATTGCGTTCAGCTGGATGTCGATGTCCACCGGTGGATGATTGGGAGCTAATGTGTCGACTAGAGAAATAAAAGTATGTTAACATTGGAGGTCCCCCAGCTCAGTCAGTAGAGCGCACGCCGCGAAAGCGTGGGTCACGGTGTCGATCCCGGGTGGTGACATATTTTCTATTTCTCTAGTGTTCTTTTCAAAACTAACTATATTTTTTCGAAATTTCGCTTTAAGGATCTTCTATTCCAAGTCAGATTTAAGGAATTTGGTATACATGTAATTTAATCAATTAAAAGAATTGTATTTGATTAAATCATAAATCTATCTAAAAAAGGAATTTAATGTTCTGAGACTGTCCTGTCTTTTTTAAGATTTCAATTCTAAATGAAGGACGAAGAGTTCTATAAAAACATTCCTGGACACCCGAAATTGATTAGTAGTTGCCAATAACTGATTTTAAAACAAGGAAGAAAATGTACCGAAGCCGACTCTGTTTATCATGTTTTTATTTACTGTTCATGTGGTTATCATCAGAAAAAGTAAATCTAGCGTTTTATATTATCCAAACTGATTGTACAGAGATGCCAAGGTACTACTTTTCCACTTTACGTGTTTTTTGTAAACTTTATTACCAAGTTCATTTGGGTATTCGTTAAGCTGGCAAGTGGTAGTGGTAATGTATATACTGTCTCAAAAGCCAGTTTCATATGCTTTAGTATTTCATTGGTTATTCCCCGCCACCCACCCCCTTTCTTTTGAAAGCAAGCAACCCTTAGCCTGTTGTTTCTAAACGTACGTTTAAGGAATATCAGACAAACCCTGTAATTTCAAGGCCGTAAACAAAAAAAGGGGTAAGGACTTCCATTCCAACGCGCCCAATAAAAGAAATTTAAGCCAATGAAGAAACTAGAATGAAAATCATCAACAGCTCTATACTAGCTTCATCGCCCTCTTCTCAACTCAAACACACACACAAAACTCCTTCTCGAACTCAATTTCATGAGATGTCGATATCCTTGCATTAGTCTCTAAGACGATTAAACTCCTTTACCGGCCTTGTAAATGCTTGTAGTATGAGCACGCCTTCTTCGAACATGCAACTTTTTCAGTTACTTTATCAGCTCCATAGCTACTTTCCATAGGAATTCCGTGACTTCACGGGCCATACATAAGCTAATACATATCTTGTAAGGACACGTACTTCATAAAAAAGTGAAGAAAGTTACTACCTTATTACGTCATATTAATCCGCGTATGTAATTAAGCCGCATTAAATTAAGTCGCGCTTTAATTGTGCCGCACATGCCAAAAATTAGCATTTTAGGGGGTTTCAATTAGGCCGAAGGAGTCGACTCCTTCTTATTTTCTCCTCAACGCCACTTTTACAATCTATGCAAATGGGTACAATGACAGTTCCTCTTCGCTCATTGCTTTTCTTACAATAAATTAAGCCGCGTTTTAATAAGCCGCGCGATTAATTAAGCCGCGTTTTTATTAGGCCGCATTTTTGAAGTACCTATACGCCAGTAAACCAAAGGACGGCCTTGGTTACGCGGTGGCAACGAGATACCCAGCACAGTATTCTCTACGAGATGATGGAATCATTTCAACAGATTTATTCGTTTGACCTAAAAAGGACTCCTTCGACTCAATATACTTTTAAGTTCATATGATTTATCAAAACTCTTTAACATATCTTGAGTGATACATTTTTGCAGCGGCAACTAGAAAAGACTATATTAAAAACGCCGTTGCCACCACGTAACTAAGGTCGTTATAACATAACGAGCATTTCCGGTTTAGTCGCGTATAGCCGTCTTTTAATCTCTCGCTCCGATCTCTTCGATTTAAATAACTTCCTTTAGGTGATCCTTTCGTACAACTAATAGTTGTATTTGTACGACTTACTTATCCATCGGTCATATCTACTCATTCATGTTGATAATTCATCTTACTGCATCTTTATATTTGAGCTGAATTTTATACTGGTACCAGACTAAACCTGGACAGTATCGAGAGTCACGGGGATCTGTGGAGTAATGTAACTCTTCAAAGAAAAAAGCACTGGGAAATTCGACTAGTATACAAATCCATGAATAGTGGGTCATGCGTCCAACGCCCTAACAACTCTGCCACAGTATATATCAATTTAAGAAATGTTTTTTCTTTGGGATTTATTGGAGAAAGGGCAAAAACAGCCACAAATAATTTCGTTCATGCTCTTAAAATAGTGCCATATTAATCTCCGTAATTTCAAAATCACATCGCTGTTTTCACAAAGCATCAAACCTCAACATAATTTTTGATATTAATAAAGTTCAAAGTAATTCATCTTGAAACAATCTCAAGTGATGATAAACAATATTAAATAATCCCAATTAATTGCAATTACTGTAGTTATAACTAACCTCGAGTAATTTTGCGTAATCCTCACCCCATGTAATTGAAGATAACTGTAACTAATTTGACACTGGTCTTTTGAAATTCGTTGACCCTCCCTGGAGAGCTTCAGTGGAATTGTGATATTTGAAACCTAAATAGTACTACCTTTATGCCATGAAATTATCAATAACATTGCCTTGGAGTATTTCATTTTTTTACGAGAAAAATTGTTATTCGAACATTCGAATACAACTCGGACGAAGATTGGAACTTCATATACAGCACTAATTCACTTTTCCATCGCTTGTTACATTCGAGTATGCCATGTCTAACTAGGGAAGGATTCCGGAGCCATATAGAGTTTTATCCTAAGGATGCTGTGAGGTAACAAGTTAAGAAGAAAATGAGAATTTTACCACCATGGAGAGGCGTACCTTTATTGCTGTAGCCCTTTTGACTCCCAACAAAAATATCAGCTGACCGAGCCCAAGGCATAGACACATATTCATGATGATAAAGTCCCTCTCTTTATGCCTACAATGTAGAAGATATTGTTGTCACAACTGGACAGACGCAAACGTAACACGAGAGACAAAGAAATAAAGACTACTGTGATTTTAAAGGTAAACCTGTAAAATATTAGCATTAGATCATCATTACAATCAAATTCAACAAAGGTAAAAGACCATTAAAAGCAAAGTTCGATCAATAGAATATCTCACGTGCTGCCTTGAACTTTGCTGTCTTGAACATTAATTTAGTAAGTTCGTATTCCCAGTCTGTCGATGGCTGGTACCCATTCCCTGGACAGCACGACGAAAAAAGTTGGTTCAACGAACTTCACTGCACTGCACTGAACTGAATTCGTCCCCTTTTTATATTTTTTTTGTTCAGCATTTATTTGGTGATTATGTAATTGAAGAGAAAGCCATGGACATACCATTCCAAACGACGTTGTGCAATCGCATACCATTCACGCAATTACATGAGGGACATTCACATACTTGACAAATTGTAATAGTGCATTATTTATCATTTATTACATCAGAAAGAGTAAAGCTAAAGCAAATTAACACAGTGACCGTTTGCTTTATATCGCTCAAAGCTCATCAGGCTGCCTTACTTTTCCGTCATGGATATTAATTGTATTATCAAGAGGAGAGAATTTTAAATGGCCAGCTTCAAAAAGATACTGGAAAAATATTTATTGGTCAAGTCACATGGCGAGGAGACACTGGTCTTCAATTTGCCTAGAGCTGAATGTCGATGCCGACCCAGAGGTGCCGTCCTAAATAGTTAAGAGGGGGGCTGTGTGATGAGCAGCAAATGCCACTCCCACTATTATTCTCCTCTACGCTGCTACGCAAGATATAATTTT
>JAAAKM020006971.1:121988600-122002498 GCA_010016025.2 Alatinidae sp. Z8VKAUB7J3 | reverse complement strand
AGGGGGGCTGTGTGATGAGCAGCAAATGCCACTCCCACTATTATTCTCCTCTACGCTGCTACGCAAGATATAATTTTGAATTAAGTGCAAATACTCACACTGCTGAAAATGCCCAACAAAATATTATAATAACCTTTATTAAACAACTCACAAAATGTATAAAATTTCCATTAACATTAACCGAAAACTAAATGTTGAGCGAGGGGCTCCGCTCCAAACCAACATTTTTCAAATTTTTGAGAAGGGGGACTCAACCCCCTGAGCCTTCCCTCGACGGTATATCTGTGTCCACCAGTAGATGGTTGCCAGCATAGAACTTCAACCTACGTCAAAGATCCCTGTTGCCAGTGAATTACGAAAATGGAGGGAAAGTTCTTCTACCGTTGGGATAAATTTAAGCATATGCTTCTAAGTTAGGATAAAAAGCTGCTAATGGCAGTATCATCTTAAGTGGGTGTTACTAGGAAGTACTTAAGTGTGACGTAACAAATGTAATGAATTCTAACAGTTTGGTACTTTTGGGGGTTCAATGCAATTTGCATTGCCGTTCCATCTTGGCTTAAACCTGAAAACATTTTAAGGGAAATTTTTGAATCCGATTTTGGGGGTTAAATGCAATTTGCGTTGCCGTTCCATCTTGGCTTAAACCTAAAAACATTTTAAGGGAAATTTGTGAATCCGATTTTGGGGGTTAAATGCAATTTTCGTTGCCGTTCCATCTTCGCTTAAATCTGAAAACATTTTAAGGGAAATTTGTGAATCCGATTTTGGGGGTTAAATGCAATTTGCGTTGCAATTCCGTCTTGGCTTAAATCTAAAAAAATTTTAAGGGAAATTTGTGAATCCGATTTTGGGGGTTAAATGGATTTTGCGTTGCCGTTCCATCTTGGCTTAAATCACAAAAATTTGTAAGGGAAATTTGTGAATCCGATTTTGAGGGTTAAATGCAGCGGATATTCTTACGTTGATCAGCTTTAGTAGTAAACTATAAACAATATTAAAGAAAGTTGTAACTGACATCAAGAATGAGAAATGTTACCTGAGAAATGAGTGCATGAACGCTGTTAGAAGTGAACCTGCACAAGAGATGGATGTTCCGATGATTGATAAAATTTGAAGTCTTGACACTTGCGACTGTGTCGCGTCTGCAATCTGACAGATACAGAAATATAAGTACGTCAAGCCCAAATTTAAGCGACCATGGTAAATGATTAGACTGGGTTAAAAGTAGGTCGGTCTTTTTGCCGCTTTAAAATTGGTTCATACATTAAATTTGTTGCTGTCATTAGTCCTATTTTTAGCTGCACATCTTCCAGTTGACCTCAGGCGAATTCAGTTGTCAGTAACACTAAGCTTCAGTATGACCATAAAAAAGTTACTGCGAAAGTTTGTCTTCCTCACTCAGTCAGTACCGTGCAACGCCGGGCGTTTCTTTAAGTGTAATTATAAATTTAATGAAAAACAGCGAAAATTATTCCTTTTGTTAACATTATGTGTAAAGTATATTTGATGCACACTAATGTTAAATTCAAACCTCTGATCTACACCTAATCACTTAAATTTACTTAATTTACTTGAATTAAATTCGTTAATTAACTTTTGCGGCAAATACTTTTTTGTAACAGTTTATTGCGATATTCATTTATATTCATCATTATGTATTCATTAATTACCCTACTTTTTCGTCTCCAACCATGATTATAATCCATCTATAACACCTGTATAACCCAACTGTAACACGTCTATAACCCTAAAATACCATTTTAATTAACAAGGATTCCCAAGATCTTTCTTAGTAAATACAAATGTGAAAGTAAGTAAAATGAAGGGAGGTTGATAAGTCCTCATTGGAATGCATGATCATATAATTTATTAATTACATATAAAATAATAAAATCAATTTCTTTTGTTAACATTCTGCGCAAAGTGTATTTCATCTACACTAAGTTTAAATTCAAAATTGTACCCTATGAACCCCAATCACTAAATTCTTTGATTAACTTTTGTAGCATACCCTTCTTTTAAAAACGTTTATTGCAATATTGAATCAATGTCTATCATAATGTATTCATTAATTACCCTACCTTTTCGTCTCCAACGATGATTATTGCAAAATTAGTCAAATGATTGCAGCTAAATGTAGTTTTGTTGCTATCGCCATATACAACTCGGCATCCAGCATCGGACCAGACGACATGACTACAGTTAGGGAATAATAAGTACGCAGAAGACAGGTGACGATATTCATAAATGTAAAGGAAAGAAAACTCGGAAGACAGTAAATGCTTTTGCACATATCATCGACAACTTGTTTGATGGTTTCATTTCTTCATACAATGTTGTATTATCATGTCTTTTAAGAGCTTACACTTCTTGTCAAATAAAGGCATTTCCTTGCCAAAATCAGGCAGAATTTGAATGCAACAATACGATTAACACCCCCTTTACTCTCCTAATTTTTCCTATAAGGCTCATTTATTTGTTCTTTGTTAATATTGCACGAAATAGCGAAAACCTTTTGTACTGAAAACTTTTATCGTCTAAGACTCCTCAGCGTACAATTGTCGGAAATGATCCAAATGAAACGTGTACAAGACTAAATCAAGCTGTATTATGGGAAGAGCCAATCAGCAGACCTCCATTGATGATGCTAAATCTTAATAAAATTGGTTATTAATCTATTTATGTTCTGTTCTTCCCAATCTAGATCATTTTGGGTTACTGAGGCTTTTGCGTCTACCTACTCTTCCTTTCGGCCACCTAAGACATTGAGAAACATTTTTGCGTGCATGCGAGAGCAAATGTCATTGCTCCTTTTATGTCATTTCCCTTTGTTGACACTTTCTATTATAAAGTATTTTAAAGATAAGCCCGTTTATTCAGGAGAGAGCTTATACATCCAGGGCATGTAACTTATACAAGGCCTATTTCTTCACAATTGGGTAACTGGTTAAGATCTTTCGTCCAAACAACTTGTTCATCAAAACCTAATTTCACTTGTATATTGACATACGACTGTTCTACTACTTACGTGGAGGAAAGATCAAGGAAAACACCCTTTCTACGTCTTCTTCCAGCCTTTAAAGCAAATTATAAAAAAATCGGACAGTTATATTTCAGTATTACTTTAGCAGTTCGACTATACATTAGCTTTAAGTATATTATATCATATTGTAATTTTCGTTAACAAGCAAGGTTCCTCACACTTCCATTCAGTAGAAATTTGTACTCTTATTTCTATAATGCTTTCCGAGCAATCTGTAAAAAATATAAATTGTATATTGCAAAAACGCACGGTAGCACACTCTACGTAAATTGTAGTCTGACATCTCAATTTAATGGCTCATTATTTCTTAAAAAATATCGATCCTAATGACCAAACACTCATACATACGTTCCTTTGAGATTTGTAGCGCGGGAGTTGAATTTTTAGTGCTTTTCATGCCAAAATAATCATTTTAAAAATGCAGACAGCTAATCCTTTGTCTAGACAGAATTAAAAGCCACACCCTGACCACAACCAATATAGTTTGAAAGTTGTCGTCTCTTCACAAAAATAAAAGAATTACAAATTCGATAAAGCCAGAGTTCGAGTCTTTCTTAATTCATCATGATCAGAATTAAGTCTTTGATAGATTATTGGTTCAGCAATGACGTAACATTTTCCTTAACGTCACACACTCCCTTCGCTGGCATTTACATCAGTCCGAAGCTATTCCTTTGTTGAATATCTCAAACCTCTCTCTCTCTCTGAGGTCAATTTTAGCTTTAATTTTTTCTATTGAATCCAACTTTTTTTCTAGCTTTTACATGGCTTCCATCACCCTGTCCCTGGTAAGTTTTTTTACTTAATTTAGACGTTTCAATGGCTATAATCCTAATTTTTAGTCACCATATTTGTTGACGAGAAATATTAACTATTCAGAAAGCTTAAGTACCATCGTTGTAATCAATGGTAGGAAGAAAGACTGATATTCACTAGGCGAAAGTTTACTACTAAAAATTTTGGATAAAAGGGTTAATTTCTCATACGCTACTAATTCTGAAGACAGAGCGTTCTTAGTTACGTGGTGGTAAGGACGTAGACAGTGCACCTTACGATGTTGCTTCCAAGTACAATACGAAATAACTCAACACAACAATTGATAGCTATTATAACTGTAAGTATATAGACTAAACAATCAATTTTTCGATAATAAGCTAAGCCTAATGACGCTATATTTAGAGAGAGAAATCTATTTTCTCTATGCTGCACGTCAAAATTAGATCTATACAAATTTATCTACCACATTTTACTTATCCAGTTTTATCTTAGAAGCATGATAATTTTTGCTTTAACATTCCCAATCATTATACCACTACGTCTAACTCGTTTTATAATGGTTTTTAGAACCGTGAATATTTGTCATTGCATTACTTTACAATTTGTATTGATCTAATTTTGACGTGAAGCATGCATATTTTAAAACACTTGTATACAAGCATTGTTATTAATCATTTTATTTCACTTGAGAATGGCAACAGCGAGTGCTGAAACGTCGTGTAGAATTTTAAAATTTTGTGTAATGAAATGGATGTCTTTAACTGTATTGAGAAAACTCTTCCACGGACACATAACGTTCAGAGAACTTGAACAAACAGCAATTAAGCTTGCGAAAGTGGAATGTGATATTGACTTTAATGTCTTGCATAAAAGATTTAGAATGTTTAAATATGGTTTAAATACATAGATTTAATAATAGCTTCGCTAGATTGAGAACTAGGCCCGATTCCATTGTCCGAGAGCGAGTCAATCAGGAGGACCGAATTGGTAGACGGGAACAGTCGTCATCTGTCAGCAATTTATAAACATTAAGTGGCTGCGCACAGCCAGAGTCACGTCGAAGAGCAAAATATCACATGTTGATCGCTTAGCATACAATAGTTATTGATCTAGAATATTGGTTTCTTGGAGAATAAATCGCATTCGAAGTTGAAGAAAGCACAAAAACCCAGAGATTTTTAATATTTGTGGATGCTAAGAACTGGCTTTTACCTTGTCTTATCTGAACAATTTGTTGATCATTAGACGGCAAATACGAATTCAATAATAGTTCCCATGGAACAGGGTTTCACAGAAGTATGGAGGTTCGACTTGAGCCTTCAAGATGTACCTGATTTGGCAGTGGCCTTCTAACTCTACCTACTCGTCTAGGAAAAGGACGCTTTTGAGCACTTCAGTGCGTCGAGAAGCTCTGCCTTGTTTTGATGATTAGCTCAGTGTGAATTTTGGCATACGTTAGCAAATCGCTGTGATTAATGCCGTACAATGATCTTCATTGGCATATTCATCAATGGAAGTAGCTTTCCTCGAAATGCTGCTCCGGTGAGAGAAAAACATTCTGATGTACTTCCTACACGATATCTGTGCATGTTTATCGTTTGTCGAGTGATTGAGCAGACATGGTATACCAGTGATTAGCCACAGCCCTTAATAAAGGATTCGTGACTTTCGTGGCTTGGAACGAAGATGTAGGAGGTACGAATGGCCGACCAGAAACTTCAAAGGACGACAGGCTCGTTTTCAATATTAAAGTGGTTTCTGTAAAATCACAAGTCTGGCAGAGAGATGACACATAATCTGGGTACTTTAAACTTTCAGTAGATGCTATAATATAGAGATATAATACAACTCGTCATGGCGTCAGACAGTCGATGTATTCAACATGGATACCACCTGAGGATCAAATTTCGATTCGTTCTTGCCGTCAGAATCAAGAAAAATGATTCAGTTTGCTGTACCGGGAGCCTCGTAAATTAATTCGTAAATTAATGGGTGTTTAGGTTATTGTCCCATCCCGGCCAACCCTTACCTTACTGAAGAACATTACCAGAGTGTCTCGGGAAGATCTGTCTGTTAGTCAGTAGTCGCCCAGTTGATCCTGATACTATAGGGTTTACTTAGTAACTGTCATGTGTTGCTTTATTTATATTTTCATTAGGTTGCTTATGTTCCCTTTTGGTCTCAATATTGAGAGTTTTATTACTACTGTAGACCTACTGTGTCTGGTGGCAAGTAAAAAGTTTTTTTTAAAAGAGAAACTTTGTTAGATTAGTCTAGTTTAGAAACATTGAGCAAAGAGTCTTCCCTACTTGATTGAATGGCAGTCAAACTTTTCAATTTCCAAAGAAGTCTTTTATTGTAGTAGTGAGACATGCTCTTGGCATTTGGTATTAAATATTAGGTTATGTGTGCTATGATTATTTATGTGCAGTATGCATATATGGATGAAGGTAGTCCAATGTATGTTTGTATGTATTGCTGATAAATCTACAATATGTATCTAGGTAGATTCATTGATAAAATAACGTTAGGGATAACGAAATGAAATGATAAAGAGAAGTAACCAGACATGTTTTAGTGTATTTACTTTACATACTTCACATACCCTCACAGTAAAACAGAAGCTGATCTTAAATCTAAACGGATGGTAGTCCTAATAATAGCATTTGGTTAAATAGATATGGAAGTGGGGAGAACTTTATATTGGTGTGAAAGTATGGCCCCCTCTTTCACCTAAGACATACAATATTTTCTGAAGGGGTTTTTACAAAGTTTACGGAGCCTTGATTAGCCCTGAATTTTGAAAGAGGTAGGCCTGTGTGACAGTTATTCTCAGTGGTCTATAAAGGCTTTTAAATTTCATACCAACCCACAAATTTATATGGTCGCCTTTTGGTACGCATCTTAATATAAATCGATGTTGAAAGACTTGGGTCATTTATTCACTTTCTTCTTGTTATTGTGGTACGCTATTTACGCCCTTTGCTGAAGCAGTTATGCAAGCACGTATGCTCGTGAACTCTGCATTTTAGAATGGGAAATGTTGCCCGAGGTAAATGAATGAGAGTTCTACGGTGCCAGTTACTTCCCTAAGTAAGAGTATCAAATAGCCAAATAGTCTCTTTAGACTTGTTTCGGGACGCAATACAGCAGTGAAGTCAACCTAAACACATTTTGACTTACCTATGGAGAGAAACTTGTTTATTCTCTCCAACCTGACGAGTAGTGCAAAAGCGTATGGCATGGTCACAATAAAGTCAAATGAAGCGATATATCTGAACTTGCAAGGAAAATATGCTTTCAAATCGGGGCGATGAAATACCAAAAGCTATAAAGATTTGACCGGAGTACATTTCGCGCAAAAATTGTAGACTGTAATCGTCTACCATTCTGAGTCTCGTTGTCGGCCGCGCGTCACGTGACACTCCCGGTTATCTAGCGAAGCTATTATTAAATCAGGGTCTTTGGTTAAATCTATGTTTAAATAGCTCTACCGTGAGTGCAATAAAATGTCTGAAAATTACGTCGTAACTGACTCGCAAACTTGAACAAAGTTTGAGACTTTCAAAGGTGATTAGGAAGCGTGAAGAGCAGCATCTTTCATTACTGAATATTATACTTGCTTACAAAGTCGCAAGAAGTTGACAAAACCGATACCATCAAGATGGCTGCAGGAAACACGTTTCCGGGAGAGCGAGTGAAAAGGCTGAAGCTGTGAGAAGCGCTTCAGCATATTGTAGAACTTCTATTGTGATTATACGATAGTCCTACCTTAATTTCTTATGCAGCAGCGAAATCTAGGCAGCGGTGGTTGAATAACATTTTCCCCTAGGAAACATTCGGCAGGGGCCCATTATAACTATATTAATGTTGGAAACGAAAGAGACAATATTCCACCGGCTGACCTGACCCAACAGTTTACGGAATACATAGATGTTTCTAAGGAATGTGTCAATGAGTACCGTGCATGACACGCGACAAGGTAAAACATGGCAAATACATATAGCGTCTCGTTAACAGGTTAATTGCTGCTGTGTACTGTTGTATATTTGCACGAAAAGAGACAACACACAGTTCTGCATGCACGAAGTATAAGGTCTACATCTGAATCTACTTTCTATGATATATATAAATTAACATAATTATTGCATACGCAACATCTCCCTCAACTTGGAGAGAAGAATGTGCTTAATTACAGGATATACTTTTACGAGTACGTTTACGGTATGGTTTTCTTACAATTTTTGCGCTCACGAAGCTATAGGTTACGTGGTGATGTTTAACCTATATAGACTTCTGGGCGCAATGATAGCGGCAAGACTGTTATCTTCTTGTAGCATAACTAGCATAGACAAAAATTACTACTAACAGCTTGTTGTGGAAGTCGTAGTGAAAGTGTGTCTGTTTGATTTACAAGATCGAGTTTTTATATATAGTTTAGAACAATCGAATGATATCATAATTTCAAATAGAAAGAGAAGGGGAATCCCTTTTGTGCAATCGGTACGTCGTACTGCTGTGGATGATGTAAGATTCACGACAAAGCTACGGAACATACATATAAACATTCGGGCAACAGTCATTCCATAGTCATCCCATAGGTCCCACGTTTTTGGTGTCTGATGCATTATGATACACTAACTAGAAAAATGTAAATGCCGATAAGAATGTCAGGTAGGTGGAATACGCTAGTGAATTCTCTCAAGGGCGCGGCGCCCCACCTTGCCCCCCTCACCTTCGTGAGCGACTTTTTGTCTCTTTGTTACGCTTATGTACAAATTCGTTTCTGTTCCTGTTTGTGTTGTTCTTGATTATCTTGAACAAGGTCCATAGATGGATACTTTACTGTGATCCTGTCACAGAAAAAGAAATAAGCAGAGGGGCAACTCGGGCTATTCCAACGAGTCACATTTTTATTACGCAATCTACTGCATGGACTAACATGAAAACGAGGATTAGGGCCTAAATAAAGAGAATCTTTCCAAGGAGTGACAAAGTCGCCGGCCGAATTCAAACATGTATTCTAAATTTTTGACAGTGTCTTTCAAAAGTTTGAAGAAATTTGCAAGGGGATGTATTGTCGCAAATATTAGACAATTAACAAATCTTCGTATTACGAGCATAAAATTTTGAGGGTACGTAAAAGTTTGCAGTTCATAAGGATTGTGTACGTAAAGTAACTGCGAAACCCTTGTTACCCCGCTTTCACAACATGGCAAAATAATTACGGCCCTGTAACTTCTCAAAACGTCTCCGCAAGTCCATTGGTATTTATTGTTGTAAAGCCTTTGACAAGTTGTGGATAATCTCTCAACAATACACACATGGGGCCGGCGTGATAACGTCAAAATTGCAGCAATGTAGCAAGGGCGCTGATACCGATCTGTAACACCACCACCTTTGCTTCGGATTTCGGATGGTTTCATGTCTTAAGGTACAATAACATCACAAATAAGTTACATAACTTTGACAATTGAACCATTGACAATTTTAGAACATGTATAGTGCAGTATGATAAGAATGACTTTGCTAGAGTTACGATGAGTAACTTTGGTACAGTCTAGTATCAGCGTCAACGATTTCTGTAACAACAGCACATTTATCCTAGAGATTATTCCTGAAGTAGGACATAAGCTTGCCTTCTTGACTGATCCAGCATTCCATACAACATATGTAGGTCTATACAGTAAAATGTTCCAGCAGAATCAGTTGTGTACGACTGAAGAAACGCTAAACAGAAGAAGGTAGTAACTACCTTGATACCTAGCTAACCTCGCTCGTTAACCTGTGTTGTAAAGAATCGTTATCAGACCGATGCTAGTTATCGCCATCTGGAAAATGTCTGAGCAATATTATTCGTTATCTGCTAGTTGTAGCCCTTATTATGTGTGCTGCTATTATTACATTATAATCTGGCTAAATTATGTATCCACATCTCGTAATCTGTAGTACCTTGTATAATAATTAGCATATATCTTGACGTTTTATTTTATACTTTTGTTTCTGTTGTTCACGCATGCTGGCATCAAATGGTGGAGTGAACGTTTGAACAGAAGGAAGTTCCATCGTGAGCGGTTGACAAAGAAACAAAAGAGACAAGACTGTCGCCATGGGCGGGCATGAGGGGCCATTTCCTCCCAATTTTGAATTTGCTCCCCAAATGATTTTGAAAATTTTCCTCTTTTGAAAATCAATAGGGTTGAATAGAACCGAAGTAAGAAAAGTACGATAAAACAATTATCGATTCTCTACTAATGAAATTAAAAATCAATTCAAAGAAGGCTTTTCATTATTTTGAGGCAATACGACTAATCTGCTCTGAAATTCTAAGACCCGTCAATGCCAGGTAAAGCTAAGTTGGAATTACTGATTTGCTACAGCAGTTGAGGAAGATAATACAGCAGTTGAGGAAGATAATACAGCAGTTGAGGAGGTTACTTTTAAATCCATTTTCGCAACAGAGAAGCTCCACGTAACAAAACAATGCGGTATGGCTACTCGTCGCTTGAAAGACAGTCTAGTAATAATATCCATAGTCTTTCGATACTACGGAAGAGGATAACTTTAGACAGAGTCCTTAAATTTGCTTAATTATTATAAAAAGCTAATAAAAAACCCCCTTAAAACAGCTTTTGGTGCTATTCTAAACGCATTGTGCACCATGGAATGTACGCATTCCAAGTATACAAGTGTCATTAAAAACAGCTTTTGGTATGGGTAGCATCGATACAGAAGTTGTGGTAAGTAGAGAAATAGAATCATTATTGTCTGCTAATGGAGCATTGAAGTTTCACATCATTTTTTCTCTTTCCTCCTTAAACATCGATGACCAATATTCAATGTCACGATAGAGAAATTAAAAATGCCCACAAATACATTTCTCATGGCGCTTGTTTCTAGAAGTACTTATATAAGGGTTTCTATGATGATTCATTCTGGAATCTCCTCATTAGAGTTTCTTCCTTAACCTTCATTTCTAAGAACTCAAAGTAAGATTGCTCTTATACTAGGTAAATATGAATTACATCAGTGTATATCGGCTAACGCCAAATTTGAAAGGCTGAGAAAGTTGCCTTATCGAGTCGGCACAGACCTCTTCAAGGTCTATTTCAATCCTTTCGAGAAAGTGCGTTCTCGCCTGGTCGTCTACTGCATCATTCCGAATGCAAATATTTTTACATTAAAATAAGTCGTCGCATTTACTAACCCGCTAAAATTCCGAGCAATGCAGCATATGGTCCAATTGTCCTTTCCAGTAGTCCTGCCATGGATGCGTAAGCCTTCACCACGGTGAATCAAAGATCGAATAACGTACTTTCCAATGACAAGACACGTAACCAAAACATTGGAATTCGCACTTAGCTCAAACACCTGACAAGACGGATGGCTGAGACTAGAAATAAGGATAGCCACGAAATTTCCACGCACATGTTAATGCACTACTAGTTGAGAAATAATTGCCAACATGTTTGTTTGCTTATCCTATCATGCCGTTGCTTAAGAAGCAAGCTGCAAGACCTAAGTAGGCCTATTTGTACTTAAAACAGTTCGAATTTCACGGTTGAGGGACAAATTCATTGGTTGAAAGGGGTATTACTTATATAAAGTGATATGATGCAATAAAATTCACAAGATAAAATGTCAACTTTTATGCAGCATCTAGGAGAATTATTGTCGATTATTGTCGAGAATTATTGTCGATTAGTAGTATTTCTAAGACATTAGTGCATTTTAAGAATATATCACGTGACATACGTGACATAAGAATACATAAGGTACAACCATGTGCACATATAAAGAAGCTACGCTAGTCCTTTGCAAGCGCCGCCTCGATGTCCTTCACACAAGATAATGGATCAGTCGTCGGACCATATCTTTTAAGAGGCACACCTCGCCGATCGCATAGGAACTTCGTGAAATTCCACTTGATGCCATCACCAAAGGTGCCTTTCAAGCAATGCTTTAGATACTTATACAATGGGTGTGCTCCACTACCATTAACTTCAATCTTCGCAAATAGGTCATACTTTGCTCCATGGTCGATGGCAAATTGTTTTATCTCGGCATTAGTACCGGGCTCCTGGCCACCAAACTGGTTGCAAGGAAACCCCAAGATGCGAAGTCCTTTCTCAGCATACCTATAATAAAAAGACAGAAAGTCATGTCTTATAAAGTTAGTAACACTTTGTACCATCTAATGTTTTCAAATTTTAAGCCACTTCCTTCTTTTCCTCAAACGAAAAAATCATTAAAATAAAACAAAACATTGTGCAAGATTGGTGACAAATAAAAGAAATAAAAAAAATCTTTGCACTTGGTAAGTGTAAGAGTGCCTTTAATCATTCTTGTGTTGAAAAATGTCTACACTGGGAGCAAACGTGACAACAACAAATAAAGCATTGAAAGCTTAATATTCACAAATTTTCTATTTATAACAGCACACTTCATGTTTCTTGGGCTTTCCCAACAGCTGGAGGTAGCGTGCATTCAATTTCTGAGATATGGCTGGCAAGACGAAGGAGGCTACAATTTTCAATTGTAATACTCAAGTTTTGGTAATTTACCAGAGACCAAGTGAGAAAAAATAATAAGAAACTTGAACCACTGGAGTACAGGCATTATCATGCAGATTGAGCACGTGCTGCAAATTCTTAGCTTTGAATCTTACTTAATGACCATTTTTCATGAAAAAGGGAGAAAGAACACTATCCCTGACTATTTTAAGCAAACATACAACAATTATCCCATCGAATTTCTTGACATTTCAAAAAAAACCCTTTGAACATTACACGTTTTTTTTAATGTTAGGTATACAAAAAGCAAATCTTTCAGGATGCTTGCATAAAAGAAAATTTCCCATGTGGTGGCAGAAATCCTATCTGAGGAATGGTTGTCTTGTTACTAGAGTAGCGCATGGTAAATAGTAAGTCCAATTTTCTATCAGTTTTATTGGGCATAAAGATGTCAAAAAAAAGCCCTCTTGCAACAGACACTGGCACGTTATTTAGTGATCATGAGTTACATGATGTACGTTTCATTGAGTCATGTGGCACTTAGCATATGGAATGTGCATTAAATAAATGAAGAAACAAATGCTGGACATGATGTTGAGTTAGATTATGGATGTGCGAGTCAATACATATGTATATCACGGAGGAAGGCTGTGCAAATGCTGGTGTGACATAGTTAGCTTTAATCCAATTTAATACTGTAAAAATAGGACTCGGATCAATTGAAAGTACTTTCAAATGCTAGTCTACAATCTGGTTCAACTGCAGACAGTATCATATGATGGTGCTTTCGTGTGCTACTGTGTCATAAAATTAAGACAAGGAGCATGCTGATCCTTGGTTAGTACAGTAAAGTGTTTCATCTCATCCACTGCATGTGGTGAGATGGTAACAATTGGGAATGTTTAAAAATTATTTCAATGCTTTTGAAGAAAACCCTCTTGTAGGGGATGGATTTAAAGCTGATGCAATTATTATGTCATGTTATCAACATTGGTGCAAATTCAAACTACCTATGACCATTTGCCGCATGTTTATGTAAGACTACACATCCTTTACTATAAAATGGGTCTCTAAAAAACTGTCGGGCCACTACTAGTAATTTGTTTTCTGGCTTTAGTATAGTAGAAAACAGAATTAATTGCAGATCCAAATATTTCTGCAATCCTTTTCTCCATCTATGAACTGATAATGTTTTCATTTTATAACGGGCAAGATAAAATTAAAACTTGGCATGTCAGATGTGACAGAATGCACCACTCCTAATGTTGTTATTTTGCAGCTTGACAGAGGGATTACTTATGTTCAGGTTAATGTTACCACAGATTTTTAGGAATGCAAGTGCAAATTTCATGAAATGAGAGGATAAACAATGGAGTCACCTACTATCCAGGGGGAGGAGGGGTTAAGCAAGGAAGAGTGCTTTTGATGAAAGGCCCCTGAAACTGGGTATAGGGTCAATGAGGTTAAGCAACTGATCCTTGTCTGTGACTGGCAGCATGAATGTGTGTTAAATACTTCTGCAAAGTAGCACCATTGCTAAAATGGTGTGGGGCTGCAGTTAA
>JAAAKM020006971.1:121975348-121988500 GCA_010016025.2 Alatinidae sp. Z8VKAUB7J3 | reverse complement strand
CAACTTCTGTACAATATGGGAAAGGCAAAGATACTGTTCTCCCTTTCTGAAAAGTGCAGGGATGGCTCCTCCACTCCTTTTGATAATGCTCATGGTTTCCTCAACTTTTATTTGGTATGAGTAATATATATATGTAAAGTAGTTTTTGAACATGATGGATGGTAGTCATGGGGAGCATATTGTGGTATTGTGAGGGATAAAGATTGTTGTTGGACAAGAGGCTAGATATTGGTAATAACAATGGATTTACTTAAAGTCACCAATTTAAATAACTGATTGTGTAGTCATGACATGAAATATTTATAAGAGCCAAACCAATTTCAATACAAACTGACGTTGTCATGCTGTAACTGAAATTACTCATTGAACTGGAGAAAGGTGATGATGATCAAAGGAAAATGCAGCACCTTGTGAATCGTATAATGTAAAATTTTCAGGAAAGAAAAGCTACAATAACTTCCCACAGTTAGTATGGAAGACAAGATGGATATATTCACATCTGGTCCCTAGAAACTTCAGATTCGGGCAATTACGTTTCATAACGGTTCCATGTTGGTCAGTAACAATCAGTAAACCATGGTATGCAATATTTATAAGAGCATGGCTGATATGCACACAGAAGACTAAGTGTTGATCACTGTTTTAGAAAATATCTATTGATAAGAAAACCGGTGATAAAAGTCCAAGACTAAACAATAGTAAGCAGCTTCACTGATTTTTCCAATGAGAGTAAAAAATTTCTTGTTCTGCTGACTCTGACTTCCACTGTAGCATGTATATACTTGTCATTTTATTAATAAAGTTATCTTTTACACAACGCATTTCCTTTAAGCTACTTCATGCAATGCTTTATCATGTCCTTTGACTTGATCTAATTCTACAATCCACCAAAGATCTTTGCAAATTTTTATTTATGCAAGCAATGTACTTTTGATTCACAGTGCTAAAAACTTTGCTCTTTCTATATGTTTATTAAATAATAAAAAAGTTATATACTCAATGCATCCCAGTAACACAGTAGCAAATCTTTGTTTATAAACTTGCCCTTGACACATCTCTATTAGTTAACTATTTAGTAAATTGCCATTTGTTTTAAGTAGCCACATAGGATTTTTAAGTGTAATCACCACTGTACCTAACTACTATCTAAATGATAACCTTGCCTGAAATAGGGCTATTCCAATAAAACAGGGTCATGATGAAAAAAATATCTATAGTTTCTTTTGTTTAACAAATAATTGGCACAATTCTATCAAGATATGCACAAATATCAAATTATGTAAAAATTATACGACAGAAAAACTATTTTGGGCATAAATCTTACACCATAACAACATTTTCCTAAAAAACTGGCTTTCAAGCAGAAAATTTAACTTTAACATTAATGGACAAAATCTAATATCTGACATGTAATATGTGTCACACTGGTACTAGAACAAATCTATGTAGGCCTAAAGAGGCAGTTCTTTCTAGTCATCTTATGAGCTGTATATTTGTAGAGCCGTTACTTCCACAATTCTGTAACAACTGTCTGTATAAACATTTCTGTGGTCCAGAGAATACTGAAATAAACTTTGCTTGACTTTATTTCATGTCCTTTTATGTAACACAGGTCCCTCACACCTGCAATTACTGTTCTGGTGAAAAACTTAGATCTCATTTTATTCCATTTCTAATCCTATCATAGACACTTGAATATAAAGCAGTTTCTCTAGCAAGGTTTGATTTTCTGAGGCTACAAGCTTAACAATGGGGTTAATTTGAACTCCTTTTCCCTCTGAATGTAATCTTCAAGATAAAGTATAATAATTGCAAAAGGAAAAGAATTGTTAAAAACCACAAGGAAATCTGATATATACCTCATATAGCTCTCACCATCCTACATGTTCCAGTTGCAGTGTGTAAGACCTGTGATATGCATCCTTATAAAGTGCAAAATATTGCAAAATAAATGCTGGTGGATCTATGCTTACTGGATACAGATGCTAGCAGATTCTCCAACTGAATGTCCTCAATTGTATCCTGTTGATCCCCCAGGTACTTGATCTTTTAAAGCAATGGTCTCTGGCAAAATAGGCATATCTAACACCTCCCCAGTATGTTCTTTAGAGCTCTTATAAAGTCTACACTAAGGGCTTGTAGCAAACAGCTGGCAAGCCCATTTATCCCTACAGGAATATTATATACTATGTACTGTTCTTACATGTCATTTTATATCTAGTAAATGACACCAACTGTAAACACAGCTGGAAAATTATCATTTGTGCCTCTGCATAAGCAATGCTTGACATCTAGATGGAAACTGACTTGAATGTCAGGGGCCGTATGCATAAAAAGTTCCTTAACTTAAGTGAAAATTCTTCCTTAAACAGTTAGGAAAAATCCTTAGCAAAGAAAATCTCTTAAGTGCAATGCATAAGTGACCTTAAGAGTTTCCTTAGCTCAGGATTTTCATGACTGGCGAGGAAATTGCCTAACCTTGTTCTACTTTCGGTATACAGTAATGAACCAATGAAAGTCATGATTTCAACTTCTCGTCACCAAGAATTGGGAGTTCCCTATACAAGAAAACATGCCAGCACTCGGTGTATTCACTGAGCGCAGGATTTCTTGTGTATTTTCTTCTGAAGCAATAATTTACTAAATAAGAAAACACGGCCTAATTGGAACTCTGAGGAAAATACAACTTTTATCTCACATGAAAATGCTTTATCTAAACTAAAAACATCGGTTATCAAGTAGGATAAGGCTGATGCACATGTTTTTTCCAACATTTTTGTATGCTGGGTGAATGCTTCGACATTACAGATCCAGCAGTTTTAATATTTTTCTGGCAATGTTCCACAAAGCTTTTTTTGCCTATATGATCTTCCTTATTGTACTTCCTCTGAACCTTTAAACTTCAGTACATTCTATGTATGAAAGTTGGTTTTTCATCATAATTGTTTTAAGCCCTTTTTGTGTAACACACACACACAGCATATATCAATCAAATTTTAACTTTCACAGCCAAGTAGTAGGCCCTAGCTTTCGCATGCAAGAAAACCTGCCTTTAGCATGCCAGACGCTTGTCTGGCGACGGATTTTATTTCTATGTGAACCAGGCTTAAGTGAAACATCCACAACTTTCCTTCCCAGAATCGTGATCCTAAGTGTGACGTCATAATTTGATGAATAAGCCTTGTTCGTACCCTCTCGGGAACCGCAATTCCGATTATTCTGAGGTTTGGTATACGATCAAATAAACTGCTTGCTTATACTGTTTGTTTGCATTAATTTCCCACTACAAGAGCTATGGAAAAGAAGAATTAAATGTCTGTCAAGTATAAGATAGAGCGATTCAGGGATTGGTAGGTTGTTAGCCACGTGATCCAGAACTTCCAGTAAGCTGCTCATGGAGGCCATAAGCTATTGATAAGAACAGCACGATGGGATGCTGGAGAAGCTCTCAAATTTACGACCACGGGGCATGAATGAATAGGTTTCAAACGTTAGCAACTTATGTGGTCATAAAGATATCGCTAAAACGCATACTAACGCAAGCGTAACAGAGTACTCTTGGGTGCCTAATAGACGGGGGGTTGGAAAATGACCAAAAAGGAAGTCAAGAAGCAATGCTTAGAATCAACTGCAATTCCCTAAATGTAAGGTAATAGAACACAAACAATAGCCAGTTATTCGAAGCCATGGCAGTCTCCTACATGGCTTCCAAGAGTTTTTAAATGGTCCCTTCATCCTCCTGCTCAATGACAGTATTATAGCTAACGTGTAATGTTCGTCTTCACACTTCTTCGAGCCTCGTAAAAGGCCACAGTCATCTTTTAATAAGTGATTTTCATATTATAATAAAGACACTTTCTACTTGCCCGCCATAGTACCTCCTCAAAAAAATTGTCATGTTTGGGATATCACGTAAATATTAATAGGCGGGGAGGTTGGAATAAGAATGTCCTGGGTGTAAAATTTTTGAAAAATTAATTAGCGGGTGGGGGGCGTCTATTAGGCACCCAAGAGTACTAAAGTGTGACGTTACGGTCATTTTCCCAAAGTTTAAAAAGCTGTCACACGAAAGATATTTAGTTTTATGGGGCCATTGTTCCGGACCTCTTGGGGATCTTCTGTTTTCTTGCTATAAAACATACGGCAATGACTAATTGTAAGACTTTTCGCATCATTGTATTGTAGAATCAAGACGGATCGAAGAACAAGGAGGCTACAAGTTCACTGTGACGTCAGTACCATCGTCATTCCAATTTGGACAATCATAGCAGAAAGAGAGAGCACGACATACCGCTGTAACTTTAATTTTCTAAACATTTTATTGCTGCGCATCCAACATTTTGTTAATAGAAATAAATTTTAACTCTTCTCACCTAATCTCATCTTGGCAGGCCATTTCGTACGATTAAGTCCTCTAAGCCCGGTTGCCAGGCGACCAGGAAACTCGTAATCGCACAAGAAACAGTGCCTGGAAATGGCGAAATGTGTTCAAAGGATCGTTATCTTTCGACATAAGTTAAAGCGTGCTCGAACCCCCGAAGTGGCGTTGAAAGTTGTGGTGTGTGGACATGAAATCAAGTGGCACAAGGGTCGATGCATGGCCCCGCTACTTATCAGGGGGCTGCACTGAGAGATTGCTGGGGTCGACGCATATTATGGGACCCGCGGGTCATGACAGATCTAGCCCTGAAATGCACAATTTAAAGGTGGTGTTAACAGTCAACAGCTTTTCGGCCTCTTGGCAAGGAATGGGTGTAGTATCAGTTCTCATTGATGACAGATGCTTTCCATGGTCCGCGGGAGGCGGTCCTACTGGGCAGTTGAGCCTGCTCCATGGCTTGCTTCTCTGCCCGGAAGCCTAAATTTAGGGGCTTTGCCCTTGGACGCCCTTTATTTATTAGTTAGCCTGTTTGGTGGGTTTTCTGTTTATTTAGGGTATTAGGGTAGTTTCAATGTCGGACCCACTGCACATGAAAGGTCTTTGATTGAGAGACTGTCAACAGTACTGGGGCATCACCAGACAGCCTGTGTACTCCGGTTGAATTGTTGTTTCAAGGGCCGTGCAATGCTGTTGAAAATTTCAAGAAGAAACCCCAGGTAGTCGGAGGTTAGGTATAAGATCGGAATTAGGAAAGGTATAAAGAGAGGGCAGTCGGCAAAACATTGAACAGAATGTAGTAAGGACACTTGCCAGGGTCAAGTTCTCGTTTATTATCGTGGAGAAGTAGGGAGCCAGGTGTTCTGGTATATCACTGTGTATTAATGTCATAGCGGTCTCCTGGGGAACTACGATTCGGACGTTTTGACAGAAGGGTACTGAGCTTACAAGGCCTTACCCTCCTTTTTGATGTCGACGCTCCCGGAGTGACAAGTGGATCGCCAGCAAGACTGCCCTAGATATTAAGGTCTTTGATAGTCTCAATTGGCTCGCTATCTTCGTCCGTTTATTACTTAATGAAGCGTTTCAACATACTCCCCTCTCCATATTGCAGAAAATGACGGGATGGGGTTATCTTAGGAATGACCGCGCATAAAACTCTTAAATGTTCCCCCGGCCTTCGTAACGCTGGCTTGTATTGAAGTTTAGGAGGGATATGTCGACAGGGAGCTTGCAGTTTATAATTACCGAGTACTGTTCTTCTAGGTTGGTAGCCCGTCTCGATTAATGGTATCCAGCTTGTACGTGTCCTTTGACTAATATAGAAGTAATCAACAGCAAGAATGCAAACATTATTGTTCGACTTACATGTGATAATTTAATGAACAGATTTACAAGTAACCTTTCCAAGTTTGAGATCCTTCCATAATCTGCAAGATATGTGACCAAGTCTCTACTCTTTCCAGTAAGTCCTGTCCTGCCACCAGGGAAGAGCAGGTACTGTATAGTGCGGCGAAGTACTGAAGTAGCCACAGTCATATTCTAACATAACATTACGTATTAGCACTGCAAAGTGTAAGATAAACGACCAGGTCTCTTATTTGTTTAGATATTGTCGGCAGTAAGTAAAGTTTATGAAGAGATTTGTTTGCCGCGAACTATTTATATAATCGGTAATTTAGGCGAAATGACTGCGAAATGCAGGGTTGCGTAGATGAGTGGTCCGGAACCTTTAACCTCCCGGAGAGACCTCATTTTGTTTAAGTAAGATTACTTGCGAATTTTAACCTCATAAAAACCGCACATACGCGCGTGATATGTATTTCGGAGGGTTCGATTTGTAATCTGCCGAATAGGAATGGAAGATTGCATTACATCAGTTGTTTCCTTTTTGAAAACGATACAAGCAGACAGTGTCATTTATTAGCTCCTATATTTAACAGGTCATGGGCCCTGATAAAACAGTTGCAAACAAATCGCAGGTTGCGGACCACTTGCTTAGATAATCGTAAACGTGTTTTCTGAAGTGATCAATGCATAGATGAGTTTTGTAAGTCAGCCTGTGGTAATTGAATAGTCTTCACTCCTCTTGTGACGTACTGGATTACTTTTCCGTACCAACTCCCTTTTGTACCCGATATAAGATGTGTCTGTAAAATGGCGCTTAATTCTGGCACTAGTAGTTCCATGGGAACTGAGTGAGGGATCGTCGCTGTGAACGTTGTATAAAACAATCGGACATATCTGATTATATGGTAGTTAAAATTCTCGCTGTGACTTTGTGATGGTTTTCGCGACTCCTTTGTCTAGCGATCTTTGAAGCTATCTCTTTATTTGCAATAAGCGCCTGTCGTTGCGGCCTGACCGTGTGTAATTGCTAAGATTACGGATCGGAGCAAACCGTACTTCGGCCCTTTGGCAAGGAATGGATGTGGTATTTGTTCTTATTGATAACAGATTATTATACCCGTGAAAGGCAATCCTAGTGGGTGGTTGACCGCCTCATTACCTACTTTCTTCCCGCTAGCCTAAATTAAGGGCCCTTTCCGTTGGACGCGCAAGCTGCCCTTTATTTGTTAGTTAGCCTGTTTCGTGCTTTTTCTGTTTATTTACTGGAAGTTCAATATTGGGCCCACTGCCCATCAAGGGTCTTGAGAGATTGCCGCGGATGGTGCTTTCATTAGGGAGACTAAAATATTTGGGTATTAAATCAAGTTAAATTTCCCCCTCCCCCCTTCTTGCTGGTAAAAGTTGTTATATCGTGAGATTTTCCTCCTTTGTTACAAGGACATTATTTTGTTTCTTGGGTACATTTCATTGTCTACTCGCAATTCCAAAATGCATTGTCTTTAACATTTTGGGGAGAGCTATAGCCCCCTTAGCCACCCCTCTTTGCGCTCCCCTAGGGACACTTCAAACTTTAAAAAACTCTTTTTACCACCTTGCCAACTTTTTCGATTCTTGCAATACTTATGCCCTAAGTATTTCCCAAAAACATATCAGGAATTCTTATGCAGAAAAAGCGAAGATCTAATGAATTTTTGATAAGATTCATCCCTTCGGAAGCAGTTGGAAGACTGAGATTTTGCTGTTCGACACTGCTTCAATGATTCCCTCATGGTGACAGCTGACAGTGAGTCTAGAATGCTTCAACCGAATTAGCTGATATTGGTCGAAAGATGTTTCTTAACTTGCAGATGATCATGGTATGACTGAAGTCCGGTAACTGGAGAAATATATGCTTTCGTCTGTACAGATTTGTTTACTTTCAATAGATCTTTTCGAAGTGACCGTTTTTCCCTACATCAACTTCAAGGAAGCACGTTTTCTTTTCCGGAGGAAAGGTACCACTAATTTAGCAATCTCTCCATCAAATACCCCTAATGAGCAGTGGGCCAGACATTGAAACTACCCTAAATAAACAGGAAAACGACCAAACAGGCTAACTAATAAATAAAGGGCAGCTTGGGCGCCCAAGGGCGACGCCCCTCAATTTGTGCTACCGGGCAGAGAAGCAAGCCATGAGGCAGACTCCACTGCCCAGTAGGACCGCCTCTCGCGGATTATAGGGAGCATCTTTCATCAATAAGAACAGATACTGCATCAATTCCTTGCCCAAAGGCTGAGAAGCGATTTGGCACTAATTTGGCACCTCTTCTGCCAAGTACATTTTTGAGTTCCACCTTTTCCCTTCCAGGCACTTAAGAATGCGCAGCTGTTAACATCTCTTGGTGCAGAAGTAGCCAACTGCTTCTTGACAAATAGCAGATTTGGCGATTGTCGAACTGGGGTTTTTGAAACTACCGAAAATATACAGTAAAACCACCAAACAGGTAAACTCATGAATAATGGCCAGCTGTGGCGTCCAAGGGCAACGTTCCTAAATTTAGGCTACCATGCCGAAAAGCACGTTATCAGGTAGGCTTAGCCGCCCAGTACGACCGCCTCTCAAAGATTATGGAAAGAACCTCTCATCTATGAGAACAGGTAGTCCGTACTACATCCATTCCTTGCCAAAAGGCCGAGAAGCGATCCTTAGGATTTAGCAGTCTCCCACTTGAAGACCCCTGATGAGCAGTGGGCCCGATTTTGACAAAATAAGCACTAGAACACCAAACAGACTTACTAATAAATAAAGGGCAGCTTGAGCGTCCAGGGGAAACGCCCCTTAATTTGGGCTAGCGGGCAGAAAAGCAAGCCATGAGGTAGGCTCAACTGGCCATTAGGACCGCTTCTCATGCGTCATGGAAAGAATCTGTCATGAATAAAAATACATATACTTGGGATATCTCTGAAACCTCGTCCTTGATCAGCAGAGGGTAAGGACTTCCCGGGAGAAATGAATTTGTCCCAATCTTAATCAATCTATTTAATCAATTCCTTTACAATATTAAAGGATTTGAATCAAATTTTAATCATAGTGCTTAGAAGGACTGCTAACTCAGTCAATATCATGGAATAAAAAGGAGATACTACACGCATTCCTTGCCAACAGGACGAAAAGTGATCCTAATAATTTAGTACGCCGTCAGAGAGCCAATAATTTAAGTACTCATGTTTTTTATATAAGCAACCCAGTTGCTAAGGCTTCAACCCTCAAATTAGACAAAAAATTAAGCAACTTGCTTAGCAACCATCAACCCTGACAGGAAGTCTTTTTCGAAGAACAAAATTACAAGTTTTCTTAAAAATAAAGATAGAAGAATTCTTTTCTGATTTGAAACAAATACCTTAAGGAACCTTATTACTTTAGTTTTGACAATGTGAGGACGTGTGTGAAATTTATCAGTGATTTTATGATTCGATATCACAGAGGAAACATAATCTTAACAACCTGTAAGCAACTTTTTATCCCTGAAAGTGTATCATACTCTTAGCAACCTGAGCCCTGAAAGTGCATCATACTCTTAGCAACCTGAGCCCTGAAAGTGTATCATACTCTTAGCAACCTGAGCCCTGAAAGTGTATCATACTCTTAGCAACCTGAGCCCTGAAAGTGTATCATACTCTTAGCAACCTGAGCCCTGAAAGTGTATCATACCATATACCGCCATGGAATATGGTTCTTTATTTGCAAATTGTTGCAAAGTATTTTAAGATTACATAATGTGATACTTTGATGTGTATAGAAACGCTATACTGTAGATTGTACGAATAGTAGAATATAATAAGATCAGACCATAACACAGTAAGTTATTTGGGTAGAGTTTTGCCAAATTAACCCATCTGCTCACCAGGTATACCTTTGGGCGATTCCAGGAACACATTATGTAAGAGCTCATACCTCCAATTTCCTTCAGCTTAACGTAACTTCGAAATTCAGAGGGTAAAACTTTAATAAAGTGGACTGATCATTGACTCATTATCAGGAGCTTAAGTATAACATTCCCAATGTTGTTGTTGGCAGCCTTAAACAGTCACTGTTATCAAATATGACAAATTCGTTTTCAGAACAGATGCAATTGATTAAAATGAGGCTGCAACTATATATGCTGCCACCAGCTGTATTTATGTATGATAATTATGATCATCATCTCTTTTTGTTACTTCAGCCATGCACGAATGAGCATTTGTATATAGCGAGTGTTACGCACATTAGTAACACAATCGTAATACGTCGACTGGGAATTACTTGTTAGCTGTTTTGCCAACTTGACACTGATTTACAGAACGCCTTGTTTTCATTTCTGTTGCTCGGTATGATTTGCTGAAAAGCCGAACTCGTAAACATTTATCTAAGTTAAGAAGATAACCTATTTATTTTGACGTAGTACTCTTGATTATTACGACCATAACATCAGAGATGGCCAAGTCAAACTGAAACCCTCTGGTGACATACGATGAACCTAAAAATTGATAAGGGATTAGCAATGTCCGAGTTGCAACATTCTTACATCTGATTCCAAACTTTTGTATCGTTATAAATAGAAACAATTACTCTTCTGTGTTGCAAGGTGTCACGTAGTTCTTCTTATTTCAGGACTGCGATCCGTTCTGCCCATAGTGGATATTTCACTCATTGTTTTTATTAGGGGTAATGGATCTGCTCTACATCAGGTTGCCTCAAGGCAGTTTGTGAAGTTATGGATACAAGTATTGTTCTGCAGGCGTGACTAGATCACAACAATTACTATAGAAAATGACGGAATGAGAGCTGCGTAGAAACTTTCGTGGAACTTCTTTATTTGTAATTCCATTTTGAATTCGAATTTTCTGTATGAGCAATATAATTTTTCAACAATGGCAAAAATGCAAATATTTTGGACCTGTAACTATACGTGATTGGAAGTCTAAAGTAAAGTAGCATAAATGTAGATATTTGATGTAACTAATTTCAAATTCATTTACAAAGTTTTGTAGGATATACTGTATTAAAAGTAAAAATTTAATGTATATTTTTTAGAAAAGAAGAGGTGGAAGACTGTTATTGCCTTTGCGTTTGTGTTATTCTTCTTACAATTATGCAACTGTATTCTGCAATTCTTGGTGCCATGAATTTCCGTTCTTTTTACCAGGCAGGCTTAACATCAACAGTTTATAATAATTAGGGGTGGACCAGCAGAAAGTAGACTAACTAAAGCGATTTCAGTCTTCAACGGTCACCGAGCAACTCCAGATAACTACAGTTCTAACTTGATAACAATAAAAATTCGAATTGGATAACGAATCAATCCTTAATCAGAGGTCATCTAACTGATATCATACCGAGATTTATAGAAGACATTGCACTGGACACAACAATTCATATGAAAACTGTTAAGATATAACAGATTGAAAATAGTATGTAAATATAATAATGAAATATGATAATATAATGTAATTATAAAATATTAGTATGAAATTTTATTTTAAAATATTATTTTAGGATAAAATGACAAAATACAATGATAAAATATATGTCTCCATGTTCCAGTTATGCAGTTTTTGTAGACCTTATTCATGTTGCTCTGTATAAAGCTCACAATTTACAACTAAAGTAAATAGAGTAGCGGCGCAATTACATGAAAACCACATTTTCGAAAAAGTTCAAAAAATTTGAATCGTTTGCATCAAAACCTTGTTATTTTACCCTAGTTCATGATTCTTTTAACTTAGCAGAAGTAAGAGCGATTTCTTATAATTTTATAATTTTTAACGTAGTTACATGTCGTGGAGAAAGTTTGGAACGCGCCATTTAACTTATGGGGGGTTGATAGCAGGGCTATCACTGTGATATAATTTGGACACCGGTTTTCTTAACAGAGGGTTGCGGTGATGTCATCTCTTCAGTACCCTCTACTCCAGAATCTCTGCAACTTCCGGGCGATGATATGCAGTGTGTGAATGCTGGTATTTACCGATCGAATGACTACGAAGAACGAACTTTTGATTGCATTGGAGACGTACTTCTTTGGTGTTTTCGAGAGTCAAACATCTGGGATGTTATAGTGTTCATCAAAATCACTTCACAAATACAGGACATCAAATTTGTTTCGTTAGTGAAAAAAATGTTTATTTTCCAAATTTGTAGAATTGTTTTTATTTTGAAGAATTTGATATACGATAATGGACGGTCCGGGACGGAAACTTTATTTGGAGGGATGAGAGTAAAATGAGGGTGAGACACTGTTTTATGAGAGCAAATGTTGTCCTTTACATTTATTTATTAAAAATGGCCAAACTTTTCCGTTTCCCTAATGCACTATTTTGCAGGGAAGAACTCCATTGATCCCCTTCCGTCCGCCATTAAACTTATTAAATTTCTGAGCATGTAGTATTCCAGGATTCGGTGCATGGCGAAGTTCATAAGATTTATCACTGCAGATGTTGCCAGTTGTCTCTGGAGTAGCAGGTCAACAGGAGAAGCTGGGCCTCTGCTTTCTTGTGACGTAGGTGGTGATGTCAGTAGTGCGGCTTTTATACAGGATTGTGAGGATCATCTTGTCTTTCTCGTTTTCAGTAGCCTGCGTGCAGACTATCCCAGCTGAAGTTGGTACTACGTCAGTAGTTCTGTCTGCGCGCAGGCTACGTTTTCAGATGTATTCATGTTTTATGGTTATTATGTCTAAGTTTATTATTTATTGATATATTCTAACTACACATGGGCCTAGTTCACCATTGGTCTTCTTAATGTTCTTCTGCCATTTCTTTCACAGTTTACAAAAAAATCTGAATCACAAATGCTCTTTTACAAAAATCTTTTCCCTGCTTCTCAGGTTGTTTCCTGTACTGATGAGTGTTGTAGTATCTGCTAGTGTCGGTTCTAATCCAGCTACTGATATTTCATTGGCGCTAACGTTCCATTTTGAGTGGTGGGGAACAGAGTGAAACAAATGGCCAAAATATTTGTACATCAGAAATAAATTAAAAAGTAAAGGGAAGAACGTTACCGAGGATAATCATGAAAGTATTACTTCCATTGCACTTTTAACTTTTGACATCTTCAACTCCTTACGATTTTAGTTGAAGAAAAGAAAAAGAAAGAAAATACTTTGCAGTCTGGCAAAATCAGATCCCATTAAAGAGAAGTAGGGGAGCAGTTAAAGCCATTTTACTTTTTCCCTCATAACCTTTTGCTTTCTTGCTCTCAAGTCAAAGACTCTTGCAGTTGTCTTTTAATATTACGTAGTTCCATAACATGTTCTTTTGCCACCTTGCAATTCGTTGCTGATTACACGAAGGAGGGAAATGCAGACAAGTATCCAGTGCTTAAGGTTGGACATATCAAAGTGCCAGGGAACATAGCTGATTTATAACTGGTGTACATAATTTTTATTCATTATATTGTCGGTTAG
>JAAAKM020006971.1:121917090-121969945 GCA_010016025.2 Alatinidae sp. Z8VKAUB7J3 | reverse complement strand
CTAGCTCTGGCTACACGGAGAAAGGAATGGACGGAAGATACAGAAGAATCCTTTCAGTACTAGAACTGAAGGGGAAAAGGGGGTGGTGCTTTCGACTTTACAGTTGACGACAACTCAGGCTTGACAGTAGTACTCTGGTTTGACATCAAGATGTGCAGCTCGTATCTAATTACATTGGAAATGAACTTTTAACGAAAGCCCGTAGAGGGAGTAAAAAAGAAAAGATATATGTACTGGTTGACCGAACAGCAATGGTCGAAGTCAACTATGCAAACATGGTTGGCGTAGATCCTTGCGATATGCTTCTTTCTACCTATCGGATACCCTGGAGGACCAATAGACATTATATGCATATTGTCTGTAAATTTATTGGGATCAAAATAAACAATGGGCAGCTGCTGTACCTACGACATCAGAAACAATTAGGTTCTCCCAGCAAGAAGATACTGAAGTTACTAGACTTCCACCTTCAAACTGAAAATGGTCTGCAGCTGGCTCAGAAACCAGCGGCAAGTTCATCTCCCTCCAAGAGCCTCCAACTCGCCTATGCCATGTCCACTACCCACGAAAGTACAAGGATCTCCTGCAGTCCCGAATCTTCTACACATTGCACGAAAACTCATAGACAAACACCATAATTTCCCCATAAGTTTTCCGAAGCAGCAGTCTCCAAAAGAATACACTTACGTTACGTGCAGTAAATGTGGTGCTCCTCTTTGTCTTGTGAAAGATCGAAACTGTTTCACACAACACTATACGGATTAGGCACAAAGGATGTAACTTGAAAAACTTAAAAACGTGTAGAAACGCCTTTAGTGCAACTAGTTTATAGATTTATTCTTGATTGTAATTATGACACCAAAGTTTTAAAACTTTCCTATAAATCACATGTTTATGTTCATTTGTAGACAAAAATACTTGTTGTCTGAGTTACCGTGCGTATGGGGGGAAAAAAGGGGGGGGTGAGTCCATCGTACTAAATGTTTTGGCTTCAAATGATTTCTTTAGTATTTTAATAAATATGCCTGACCTTAGAGAAATAACCCGGTGTGCTACTTTTGACTCATTTACCATAAGATTTGATTTACCTTTAGTACACTGCAAACTAATGTTCCCTTTGAAACATGGTGTTGTCCCGGAATAACATTTTCTTATGATGTCACGATTACATGTGACATCGTCAAATCTCAAAAACTCCTTTTTGTTTATTATTGTCTTCCAAAGTCCAGCTCCACGTCCACTTCGAGGGAGACGGAAGCAGATCAGTTTTGCTGCTGACTGACGGAACTCTGGTGAAACCGAAAAGAAACCGAGTCGGATCGGTATAAGCGCTGAAGAGCCTGTCGCAAAAAGCCTCAGGCAAAGCAGCTGTGTCTGTCCTGGCTCGCAGTTTCTCGTTCGGATTCAAATGGATCGCACTATCCAAAGAAGTGTGTTGGTGTCAGTAAGGGCATCCCACAGTAAAACTACCAGCCTCAATTCTGTTTAAGTTGGAGGGAAGCCTTTCCTAAAATATACATTCATAGCAGTGTAAATGCTTGCATAATCTAAGGTCAGTTTTATCTTTACATGTTACTATGTCAATAGCTACCAACTGTCAACAGAAGTAGTAGAGACATCATTTTAGTCCACTATTTCTTATTCTTATCACCGTTACACCTGCCCAATGATTCATATATGTTTCAAGTCAGGTAGGAACCAAAGGAAGGGGGAACTTAAAGCTACTTAGGTAGACTAAATTTCTTTTCTTTCCTCAATCGCCTTCAGCTACATGTTGGAGGTCTGGGCCTGTGATGTAGATCGCCCTGACACAAACAAGTAAAGACTTCCGTACTTACTTTTCCAGTGGTTCTAATTCCCTTCCAGATACAAAAGTAAACCATTATCCATGCTAAAAGTAGACACAATGCCAGTTTCCAGTTCAAAGCACCAATTTCGTCAATCCCCGCGCTCAGCTGTAAAACGTTTTTGCTGTGAAGGTAACCCAGTTAATAATAAATAACAACTAGTATTTAGTATCAACAAATACTCGGAACTTAAGGTTTATGATAACGTATTTAACTAACCTGACGGGTCCCATAAAAAAGTATCGTACCACATAAGGTACTGGAGAAATGCGACGCCTGTTTTCAGCATTAGAATCAGTTTAAGGTTGTGATTAATGGTCCCCCCCTCCCCCCAGATTATGTACGTTTACACGCAAGAGACATATATTCATTCTGTCCGTGGCTGTAAGCAGCTGTTCCTTAAAAAATGTCAAGTAAAAATTTGTGGCTATATTTTGGACCCCAAGTTAACGGTGAGACTGCCGGTAAGATTGATCATAACTCAACCTCCTGTTCTAGTCTAAGTCCATTGCAAATGACTTGTTACAGTGGTATACAATTCTTTGCACTACTACTAAAGTCTTAAGTATTTCTCTGTCTGAGGATAATAAGGTGCTTTAAATTCTTCAACGAGAGGCCTCCTGACATCAATTAACCCACCAAAAAGGGTATCCGTAAAGTCGTTTTTACCCTAATGCCTTTGATATTGGTTGGTCTTTAATCTCCTATCAAATCGACAACACTAATAAAAGTATATGTACATTACTTCGATAATATTTGCAAAATTTCGAAAAAGTACAGTCCTAGTTTCAAATTTGATATTTTATACCCATAAATACCTTAAACTTAAAAAATAATTTAAAAAAAGGATTTTTGTGTCTTACAGTTCCCAGTGGACAGAGGTATCTACAAAACATCATTACTGAAAGCAAATGACAGCTCCTACTATAAACACGTCTTGTTCTAGTTGGTTTTTCAAGTATCCTCGGTGTTTCGTCAACTTAATGTCGTCTTGTAACCGTTTGCAGCCTTATTCCATCCAATAGCTTTACTTGTCCATTGGGGCATTTCTATCAATAGCAGATGTAATACGATGCAACATCTGCTTTTTGATGATGACTATAAAATAACAAGTTGTAAATATAATAGAATATTGCAAAGAACTCCTGGGCATCTATACAAAACAGAGACATACGTTATCTAGTTTGTTAACTTAAAGCAGTGTGCCAAGAATGAAATACGTACACGAAAAACTCACGGCTTGGCGATTCGACAGACGTGTTACCAATAGAACTTCTATTGGATGATCCCATAGGGTCATAGCAGTTCGGTGTATTCCAACTATGATGACATCCAACCCACGGTATATCGGTAAGGAAAGAATTGAAGAAGTAATAACAGCTCCATGCAAGGATCACATTGTAGTATACCGAAACATAGAAACACACAAGGATCATGGCGTAGCCAATCCCTAAAAATAAGAATGCCAGAAAAAAAGGTAATGAGAAAAATGGATTTATGACAATTTCTGCAGCAAGTTAGAAGAGCCACTTGCAGCTTAAGATTACGCAATTATTGGGTACTGGAGATACGAAACCATCAATCTTAAGAAAGACACGTAAGTAACGTTGGCCTATAGGGTTGTCGGTTCCCCAAGAAGTTTATTCCTTTGATGGAATTGAATATTGGTCCAAGCGTTCAAAAACCGGACGTATCATCAAAGTCACAACAATGCAAAGCTTGTGACGCTAAACCTGTTACATTAAGAAAACTGACAAAAAAAACATTACAAAACTTGGATGTATTGCAGTAAATTTACATCAAATAAACTGGGTGCAATTAAACTTTACTTTGCATGCAATGTTCTCATTTGGATACAGTTAAGCTTTATGCAAAACTGTTTCTGTACTGAAACTCGGACTTTTGTGAAGAAATGTTACCATTATCTTAAAAGGATTGTTCTTAAATTTTTAAACTTTATGCTTATGTTGGTTATAATCATCAACGCCTTAATGCAAGGTATCAAGTACTTTGAAGTTCTTTTTAGTCTTGAATTAGTAGTGTAAAAAAGTGACTGAATACAGTAGTTAAATGATCCCTTAGTAGTTTTGGCCATGGCCGAGAATATAATATACTACATTGCAGAGTTGCTTGCTAGCTGACCGGTGTATGATTGGGAGCTAATTTGGCGACTAGAGAAATAGAGAATGTTAGCATAGGAGGTCATGTAGCTCAGTTGGTAGAGCGCACGTCGCGAAAGCGTGAGTCAGGACTTCGATCCCCGGTGGTGACAAATTTTCTATTTTTCTAGTGTTCTTTCCAGAAGCTATTGTCTTAGGAAATCTTAGAAGTAGAAAAATCTCACAATAGAAGTGATAATCGTAGGAAACCTTAGAAGTGGGAAAATCTCACAGTATTTTATCTTAAGTTAGTTTTCATGTCAAGTTGTACTTATTGAGTCCAGTATAACTTGCTCATCGATGATGGATGAGAAATTATTCCAGGAATGATAGAATGTCCTCATATTCGTGCAAGCTGCCGGATTGCCAAACATACCACGGCCGTTTGCGTTTTATGGTTGAGTGGAAGAAATAGGAGACCGTATCCAGGAACATTGACCTAAAGTTGTCACAACAGGATGAATGGAACATCGAAAACAAGTTATATTCACGACTGAATTACAATCACTCTTCGTACCACTGCGTCAAATATTAATAATGAAAATTACTAATAGTTTTATCACTTACTCCGCTCTTACATGATGCCTTTTCTTTGTTCTTTGCATACAAACGAATACAAATAAATTTTCTCTGGCATTTTCTCCAGCCTTCGGCCCTATTCACACTACACTACGATTTAGACCATATGGAACGGAACGTTAGTGAACGAAACGAAACGATTCGCTATTTTGTTCACACTGTTGACGGCGGGACGATTGTTATTTCTAGGAACTTCCAATTTCCCGGCAAAACATTGAAACGTTTGTTGACCTCGAAATAATTGTGAATGCTATAGCCTCTGTAAAACGTGCTGTTAGGAAACTCATATTATCATAAAATCATTACATTAAAGGTGTCTAAATTTACAGCAGGTACTTAAGGGTAAATTCGTTAAGATGTTCTCTGTGGCCCCTAATAAATTGGGGGCTGGACGTTTATTAATATTGGAAAATTTTTCTAACTCCCGGGCGCTTAGTACACTCTCGCCCGCCCCCCCCTCCTCCCATATTAATTTTGGGAAATCTTGTATACTAAAGTGTAGAGACAGCAGACTATGCCTACACTTGATTTGTTAAACAAATGTCGGGCAAAAAAGATGGTTTTATTCATCTTGCATTGAAATCAATCCCAGATTTGTATTCAGATTTTCTGCGTCAGCGCAAAAAAACCTATTATCTACTCAATCATCTCCTACATAAGCTGCTACGTAGAACGAAATATAAATATTATGAATTATTTTCAGCAAATTAATGACGCAGCCCCATTTATTCCAACCGTCTTTATCAATTTTCAAAACTGTTTCCACCCCTACCCCGTTTTTAAGGCATCAAAGAGTAAAGGATTTCGGGCTATTTTCACAGCAAGGAAACGGCTGCAAACAGCACAACACACCTGTAGAGAGTCACGACATTTTATCTTACATTGCATCATGCAGCAATCAATCACCCTAACGTACACAATTAATAGATATAATTCAAGAGACGGGAGTTCACTTTACAGGCATAAAATGTCTATTGCAAGGTTCCTCGGTTTTAATTTGTGTCTGACTTTTCCTAGAAAAGCCAATATTCTGGTAAAGGCGTCGTATTCATCGCACGTTGTTAAGCTATCCAGAGAAGTCAGCTTTCTGGGGTTCTTGCCATCAGCTTAGACATCGAAAGTGCTAATTTTAGTCTGTGATAAGCCTCAAGCATTCTTGAGTTTTCCAGTCCACTTTTCTGTTCTTGTAGATGCAGCACACTAGGGTATATTCTTGAATGCTTTGAGGGAAAGAAAACAAAACATTTATGAGCCACACAATATATTTTACGATGATAAATAAACTGGCCCCTTCCAAGGATCTAATGGCCCCAGGAAAGGGGATGCAACGGGTTCTTGGATCGCAATTTACAGCCCTGCCTTATTGCTAATTGACACTGCAAGATATAGTAGATAAACTGGTCAGAGAGACGACTATCATAAAACAAGCCTGTTGTACAGTGTCACTGGACTTTACTAAAGCTGTACTGTTAGGTATGTTTATAAGACAAGCCTTTTCGTATGAAACATAAGCAATCATGTGGGAAGCAAAGTACTAGATACATTGTTAACATATAAAGGTGCCAGCAGTTGAAGTATGAATTTGTATAATTTAAGAAGTAGAACACATGAGTAATAATATCTGCTGCTACATATAACGTTTCATAAACAATATATATATAGCCCACGCATACTGCAGATAGGCGTACATAGTTAACACAGCTCTCAAATGATGATGGATACATCATTGCCAGCGTGCATAACGCCCGTGTGCTCATTGATGAATCGTTTCGCTTTTAGTGACAGTGAATATGTGACCCTATAGTGCTACATGTCTAAAATGTACAGTACATGACCACGAACAGTAGGCCTAGAGGTAGTGACGTGCCGAGAGAAGTCTCCACTCACTTCTACAGTAACGTTGTATTTACAGAGATAAATGTATAAGGACGTGCACTTGAAGAAAACAATAATCTGTAAATGAAATTCAGGAGCATTTAACTAACACACTGTTAAGTTTCTACCCCGAGAAATCTAAGCTTATGACGGGGCACATAGGTGTAAGAGTTTAATGAACACTTGCCTTCGACCTTCCACATTATCACATCTATAAAGGGTCCAGTTAGCAAACTGGTCTCTCTTGTGACTCTCATTTTTTCTGCTGGCAGTATTCTTGTAGTTCTCACGTAATATTTCCATCGAAAATCTTCAAGCCAAGGATCCTGTTCTACGTTTTCAATGCATTATTTGATTCCACAGCCTCGCTGTCTGAACTTGTGAGAACTGCAGTCAGAGCATCAGACCATCCTATTGGTCAACACTGACGCTTTGGTCGATGCTGATTGGCTAGACGATTTACCATATCGTCAAATCGTCAAAATGTTTGATTTGCTGAAGTCCATCGTTTCGTCATGTTTACCTGACGGTTTGAGACGATTTGGCCCAAATCGTTTCGTTTCGTCTAAATCGTCACGTGGTATGAATTGGGCTTAAGGCATACTATTACAGTAATGATGTGCTTGTAAAAGAAGGGGCAATTGAGTGCGCACTCTCTGGCTGGCACAAATATATGTTATGCATGTATCTTTCTTTGCATGCTATTTTGTTGTAACTGTTTATCGTATGTTTCTCATATGCTATTTCATTGGCGTCAATGGTCAAAGTAGAGTCGGTTTCAACTTTAATTAAACTGTACAGCCAAACCACTTGACCCACTTGTATACAAGACAAAAACTAGAAACAATACATCCCCTTTCACGTCTTTGTTTCAGATAGACAATTATCTGAAAGCAAGGTAGGGAGTACTGCACGGCAGCCAAGATGTGCTGTTATCATAAGAGTTCTTATCGCGATATATCATATGAAATTTTTATTTGAGTAGCAAAAAATCTTGGGGGGCATTCTAAAATTTGGGGGTATTGCCCCTGAATGCCCCCCACCCCGTAGCTACGGACCCGCCTCATCCCCCCTGAACTAAATGAAAGCTCACTTTAGCAAATACATCCTACTTACATAGCTTTGAAAGTAACCAATCAAATCAAGAGAAATACATGAAACAAAAGATGACACACGAGCATAGTTATGAAAAATAGCAAGAGAAACAACAGACACACGTGAAAAAATGACGCACAGAAACCAGAGCGCACATGACTAGTACATACAGCAGATACGAACAGTAAAAACAGTAATACAAGGAGTAATACAGGCTCCTTAGTTAGTAAAACTACAGACGGGCATTAGTCTTACACAGTTAATTGTAATCAACAAAATACTAACATAAGCTCTGACCACTGGAGGAACGCTTTAAGTAAAATATATATAAAGTATATAAATATATAAAGTTATAACTAGACAAAAAGTATTCTCTTTGTTTTTAAAGTACTTTACAATAGTAATACATTTCTTTCCAAGGTGCAACATGTTTTAATAGGAAATAAACTTACAGCGGTCTCCACAAAAAGCTTCCTTACTTAAAAAACTATAGAATTTCTTACCATTTTAGTACATAAAGGTACTATTACGGTGTGCCTTACTGCGCAATGCGGGAACATTTGGTTTCAAAGGTACATAGAAAGCTTTTAAATGCTATAAGTTTTTTAAAATCTACGTGTGTATACAACACAAAATAAGACTTTTATGAACCCTAAACAGTAAACAATATAATTTAGCTTATTGACATGAAATAATCTTGTCTGTAAGACCAGGATCACCGCTGCTTCACACGCAGGTGCTACACTTGCAAGTTAACATTATCATCCCCGATCTTACTTTCCTTGCAATACTGGAGTCACTCGTTCTGTTTTATAGTTTATATTACAGTTTGTCAACTGGTGCCTTTGTTTATATAAGAGTGGACTCCTCGTCTAGAACAAACACCTGGGGCAAAGAAAAACAGCATTAGAATATATAAGGACCTCTTAAGCAAACGAATCAAGGCAGCATACACAGAAAATTAACAAGTTAGTAGTAGATGGTAACAAGCAGGTCAAGTGTTACAGGCGCATCTGAAAAGATAGTCTTCGTTTAACGATTATTGAGTTTTGGTAACAAAGCACCTATCATTGGTGTCTCCTGGCTAGAGCTCTAAAATATTCGCATTAACCAGGAGTCTTGAAAGTAAAGTTTTCATAAGCTACTATTTCAGATTTTCATTTACCTAACCTAGCTTTTGAACCCTCTGTCAATTTTGACAAAAATTATTTTGTAGGCCGACCTTTTTTGCATCCCTGTCGTTTTAACTCGATTCAGTGTTTCGTGTCAACATCTACGTCTTGTAACCCATGATTGTAGTTGTAAACATTACTATAGTTATCTCTGACTTTAAAGAGAAATCATGAATGTTTGCAGTGTATCGTAGACATGTAGTGAAAAATGCTGGAAGTGTCAGTTTATAAAATTGCAAGAACAGAGCCATTAGTATATACTAACTATAATTATAAACGCCTGTCGTTAAAATACAATCTGTAGGTATCCTTAACTGAAAGCAAAGAAAAGTTTGATAACAGGTCTCTTTGCTTCCATTTGTCAGTTCTTTATAGGGTAAACGTTTAACGGAAGTAGTGAACAAGCAAAGAGTAAAGTACGGAATGAAATCTTCTTAGAGGGGATAAACAGGCCAATTTTTATAGCCCTTTCCTTCGTCGTCAAGCTTCTTTCGTCTGTCTTACGACTTACGTTTTGCCTCATTATCAGTCTAACCTTATAATGTTTTATCGTCTTTAGTTGGGCAAAAGTTTTACATTAAAGTAAATAGGAACAAGATATTGAAATCTACACATGAAAGGAGCACGAATTATATGAAGATGCGTTTTTACTTTAAGATAGATGCGAAGAGCTGCAGTACAAACCCTTCACCTATTGTCATGTTTAACGTGGAGAAAACGGATGGAACTGTGGTTAAATATCCAATTGTCATAGCTCTTGATAACGAAGGAACGAAATTAACAGTGTATCTACCTAAAGATGTGGCCTTGCATAACGTTGTGTCTGCTTCTGACTTAATGAACATGTGTGATGGAAAGTGGAACGAGGTTAAAATCCATATTGACTTTCAGACTAACAAGATTCACCTTAAAGTCAATGGAGTTGCAGGTAATATCAACAAAGATCCAACCTTTAAGGTGGCAGGCGCGCTAGTAGTGAAAGAAATCATGATTGGTAAAGTATATACCTCTCACTATACTGGAATGAAACCAGGCAGTTATTTTGATGGTGATTTAACAATGCTGCAGTTAACTGATAAAGAAGACCAGGACGTATTTCGTAAATGTGGTAAAGCTATGTACACGAAACATGTAACATTTGATTGGACACCATTTAGTTTTGACAATTTAAATGTGGAAGACATTAAACCGCTAAATACTACTTCCTTAATCCACAAATGTCCCTATTTAGTTTGATATAAAAAATGCAGTCTATACCGACAAAGGTAGATCTCAGTAGCAAGGTTCGGGAGGGGTGAGGAGCCGCAATTTCCTTTGCTGCTATACAAAAGGGTGCTTGCGTAATTTTTTTTTTCCTTTTTGAAACTTTAAAATTTTGAAGCTCAATATTCTTGCTGCTGATAAACCATTTACCCGACTTACCACAAAACATGACGTCAAAAAAGTTAAAGAACCTTCCGGAAAGTAGTAGTAGTAGTAGTAGTAGTAGTAGTAGTAATAGTAGTAGCAGTAGTAGTAGTAGTAGTAGTAGTAGTAGTAGCAGCACCAGTAGCAGTAGTGGTAGTAGTAGTAGTTGTGGTAGTAGTTACTACAGATTATATAAATATAATTTTTAAGGTACCTTTTTGTGAAATAAGTTAAGTAAGTGCTACAAAAGTTTGAGAAATTTTGCAAGTGCTGTCTACAGCTGTAAGAAAAGATATCTCTCCGTGTTGCTTTGGTAAATGGAGTCACAAATAATTATCATTCAAGTCCAGAAGAAACGTGGCTGTTTGCGTCAAAGCATTCAAACCCGCTGCAATTTGAAGGACTACTTTTGGCTTTATTCAATGTGGTATAGCAATGTTACAGTAATTATGCTGGGCGTACCTTTACATCGGCGAATAGCTTTTGTGTCGGAGAGCTTTTGACAAGATGCAGGCCTTTGTATTCTATGGCATCCATGCTACTTTTGATGAATATCCGTAACCTTTAAAGTAGAGAAATTTTTTCCGCTGATGCAAATTATACGAAAACATATCCTAAACGCGTTTGTTTGTCTGTGGAGAAACCACTGGAATCCTATTTGCAAATAAAATGCCATCGGTGGAAACTTTGAGGAATAATTTTACGTCTGGTATTGCCATATTTGGAATTGGAGCCCAGTGAGGACTGCGATCTTTAGCACTTTTATTTAAACTGTTTATTGCTCTGAATAGTATGTTGAAGTTTATAGTCAACGTTGAACAGTTGTGACGATGTTAAGTTTTACATTCTGAAAATATAAGAGGAAAGGAAAGTTATAGTATAATTGCATGTGTTAAAAATTTGGTAGTTTTTATATAAAGTCTTCAACAGTGGCCAGATCATCTTCACGGCATGAAAATGTTTGCTCAATGCCGAAAAATAACCTACAATTCTGGTCAATTGGTCTTGAGAAAATGGTGTATCTCCAGCAGTCCTCCTCTGATGATTGTTAAACCGTGATTTCCGATAGCAATATACCAGAGCCCCATAATACCTCAGGAAAAGGAGAGCATACGAAGTAGTAGCAGTACTGGAGGTGTATGTTATGTAGTACCTGTTCTGCGGCATTTTTTCTGGTTTGGTCAAATTTCCACCAATGCTTCTTACTGTCTTTGACCAAGATTGTAGATCAGTGATCTCAAAACAGTTGCTCACAAACAACGCCTTTCTTAAAATTCTTTGAAATGTGTTTTTTCCATCTCAATGACACTTTAGTTGTTTCTTTCACCACTAATCTGAGCTGGGACTTCCGGTTCAAAATTTTTATGTCACCGCGTAAGAAGTAGTTCAAGAGTGATCTTTTCGAGAATTGGGGTTACATATCCCCCTAGTTCCCCCGTGGTCAAGCCATAGAGAGCCTTGGTAGAGTGGGTGGCCTGCCCCCTGAATCTACCCATGTGTGACCGAGTCACTGTCCTTTCCTTCGACATTTCGTAATGATCTATCGTAATTATCTCTGTAATTGCCTAGCTACAGTAATTGATCTAAGCAGTAACCTACATTAGCAAATGTTAGTGAATTCTTACATTGCACTGAGTTTTACGGCAGCGCGTGTAGTATTGCACTTTTTTACGTACAGGTCTAGGTCTGACCCCATTGTCTTATTATCGGGAACCAGTCAGACATGCGGCGATTGAAGTACGTGGTCAACAAGCTTTCCCAACAGTAATGACTCAATTTTTTAAGCTGCAAATAGCATACATTCTTAGTAATTAGTTTAATTGTACTCACCATAACAGTACAGTGTTGCAATCGATCTCGTACTTTGTATATAAGTCCTAATTTTCTCCTCGATCGGTACTTAGCTAGAAGTGGCAACATTGAGCGTGTCCTGATCTCCTGAGACATTCTTTCAATAACAATTGTTCCCGTTTTTTTGTAAATAGCAAAGAATCATCAAGATTGACCGTAAAAGAAGTTATTTTCCATTCATTGCTATACTTCGGATCTCTTTGTGCCGCTCGCGACCCTTGCAAATCGGTGAGCATTTGAAGCACATATAGTCCTAAAAACAGTTTCGGTCTCGTGTCCGTACGGTTAACAATTTCAAGTAAAGTAGCTAAGTCTATTTAAATTGTACATTATTCTTGATCAAAACAAATACTATTGGCAGTTCATGATTACTCCTAGATCTCATTCAATATTGTGAAGATCACTTTATAAACATTCACTTAAATGAACAATCTTGATAGAGGTGAAGAAAGAAAATACATCAATTTGTAGTAAGTAAAAATAGACTTAGCTACTTACAAACTCTAGCAGCCCACAGACGCTCAATAAAATTGATAAAACTTTATATTCACAAAGTCATTGATCGTTTGTTGCCAGTGATTGAAGCAATGCACAATATCTTGACAAAATCAAAATCCGTAGATTTATTGACGATCCGTCAATATTTTTTGAATTGTTTGCTTCACCTGATCGTTAGATATCTCTCTCCCTCTCTCTCAGTGGATGTCCTATCCGTGCGGGACGTTGACTGTCACAGACTTCCACACCTCTCTTTCTCTGGGTATCAGAAGCTTTCCATTGGGCACACGATTGACTTCCTGCGCACTGGAAAACTTAAAGTAAAGAGTTAGGTTTAAGAGTCGAGAAGCAAGAAGGATGGATATATGGAAGAAGTTAATTACCCTGATAATTGACTTTTGGAAGGAATTTAAGAAGTTTTAAGATTCAGTGACGACGTGTTGTGGAACTGACCAATTAGACAAACGGTATGCAAAATATTTCGATGCTTTTTACCTTTTTTGGCCAATTTCGTCCGTCTCGTTTGTTATCACTTCATTTTTGTTTTGTTGGAAGAACGTCCGTGACGAACGACAGTAGTGAATTGAGCCAGTGCTGACAATAAAGATGAATCGTCTGTGGTGTGCGCAAGATTTTATCAATACAAGTTCGTCAATGTTATGGTCAATATCATTTAGAGTTTTTGGACCGCTTCAGGATGGCCCGTAGCTACGAGGGGGGCATTCAGGGGCAATGCCCCCCAAGTTTTAGAATGTCTCCCCCCAGATTTTTCGCCACTCAATAAAACTTTACATATGATTATTGCAATGAGAGCTCGTATTATAGCTGTACATCTTGGCTTCCTTGCACTACTGCCTACCTTGCTTTCAGATAATCAAACGAAGACATTGAAGGGGATGCATTGTTTCTAGTTTTTGTCTTGTATACCATTGGGCTAGAGTTTGGTCCTAGAGTTTAAGTGAAGTTGAAACAGACTCATCTTTGACCTTTGACGGCAATATAGTAGAATGTGAGAAACAGTTACAACAAAATGACATGCAAAGAAAAATACGTGCATTTGACATATCTTTTGTGCCAGCCAGAGAGTAAGCGCTCAATTGCCCCTTCTTTTACAATCACATCATTAGCGACAAAATTTAAACCTGTGGTAAAGTTAGGATTCTGGAGACTAAAACTAAAATTTTTATCGGGAACAACTTCTTTCTTCTGGATAGGCTGAAAGTAAGCCATGATTTGTATTAAAAACAAGTAACAAATGTATGGGTTGCTTAAAAATCCTGCGAAATACACTTACTGAAAATTTAAATTTCTGGGGCGTTCGTTTAACAAAATTCAGAAAGTGTAAGCTGCTGAGTATTAAAGCCACCATTATCAGCATTTTAACAATCTCTTACGTGTTAGTACATTTAGAGAACTATCATGTAAATCTGTCATCGAGGTAATATGAAATGTTTTAAAAGATTAAGGGAGTGTTGAAAACAGAATAAAGTCAACGATTTTTTTAGTACTTAAGTATATTTATATCAAAATATCCATTTAGAACTTCCTCAAAAGTATAGCAAACCATAGTTGTCCTGAAACTAAATCTGGAGCAGAGTTTAAAAGTAGAAAAGTAAATTTGATAAAACTGTTAGCAACACTAATTTACAGTGCATGACATAGGCAAAAATTAAAAAAGTAGGAAATGTAAACATAAGAATATATGAGTAAGAAATATGATAATCAAACTGCTTGGGACTGTGATGAAATTGCTGTAAAATTTCTAGATTATATATTTGTAACTATCAGTTCCTTTTAATAAAGAGAAGATACACCTTTTACATTTTAGCTATGAGCCATTTAAACGCAAGTCAGAGGAAAACAGTTATTGCTCCCAGAAAGCCAGAATTTAGTTACAATTTCGCCTGACGACCATAGTGGCAGCACGTTCAGTCGTACACAGTCAACTTTAAGATAAATTGAAATCTTGCAATAATAGGGTCCAAGTTTCTCAGATAATTTTAAAAAAGATGAAATGATGCAGGGGTTGTCCGACTTTTAAACTGAAGCCAAAGGAAAGTGAATTTTATAAATGTTAGTCGGGCCGCATAAAAAAACGATCGTGGGCCGCATGATCGGGCCGCGCGTCGGTCATCACTGGTAAAGGGTGTGCGAGATATGTTTATCGTGCATCAAATTGGTCAAATAGTCACTTCTGTGGCTGGTACTTTTTGTAACGGCCGATCACTGTACAGCGTCTAGTTACTATTCCCTTTGTGTATGCGTAAAACAAAGTAGCTTAGCTACAGATGCTTTTGCTTTATTGTTCTGTTAATGGATCATGCATCAAATTTTATACGTTTTTCAAAGTAACTTCAAAATTCCTTTTAGATATGTAACACTTAGAGAGGTAAGAAACTACGTCGAAGCCCCCTTTTTTTAGTATGTGCCCCTTGTTTTTGTAGGTGAAATTTCGGCTAAGAACGATTTATCACTCATAGTCCTGACTACTAACCCTAGGGCTTCAAACCATTGTAGGAAGGCAGTTAAAACAATTAAAACTCTTAAAGAGTAGAGTTCGAGTTGGGGGTGTAAATGCGACTAATATCATGTTAGGATTGTATTTTTATAAAAAAAATGCCGTAGTCGATTTTCTAGTCACTCCATTGTTCAAAGTTGGTTTCAGCAGGATGTAAAACCGGATCCCCCCCCCCCCAATGTAGCCTCCCCCCAAATCTGAAGTTCTGGCTACGGGCCCGGCTTCAGGAAGTCATTTCATAGGAAACACAACTGAAATCGAGCCAAGAGGAACACAAATTTCGATTCTCTTGAGTGAAAAAAATGATATGGAGAAAATGGGAGTGAAAACAGGATATGTGGATTTTTGACGTCGAAACAATTGCACAATTATAGTAAGAGAAAAGACGCTTGACGAACATTGCAAGATGTAGGAAATGCCATTTCTCATTCAAATCTCAAGCAGCTCATGAGAAAACGTACAGTACATTTTCCGCATGGGATTGCTCTCTTTTGCTGACAGAGCACCCATGTAATGGATGACTGTGAGGAATACTTCCCCTATGTGAAAACTTCGTAAAATAGGGAAAGGTGGACTCAGATTTTGTCACGATGCATATTACGCATGCGTACCGCCAGCGTTGTGCGGCTGTTAGCCTGTCATACAACAACAGTACCGTTCCTTTGGCGTCTCCAAGATTTAAAAGAACAGGTCTTGGAAATATAGGACAAGCCACCAAGCACAAAAATCACCTTCTACAACCATCTTGTACTATATTTTGACCTCAGATTGAACGGACATTAATTCCTGTGTCGTTTGATTGACGAGCTGTCCCCATTGTACCCAGCAGTTTATTGTTCGCGTCTGTTGGGGGATGCCTTCTAGTACTATGGAATGGATTGTACTAAGCTTGATGTCTGCTTTACTCACCACTGTAGCAACATCGCAGGATATTGTAGGATGTGGAGGTTTTGTACAATCGAAAGTGCCCATTAACTTTGAAAGAGTGGAGGTGAGTCGTATTGATAAACCATTGATTACGGTAGCAATGTTTCAAGGTGGTATGCCATCGCTGACTAGCTACCTACACGCAGTCTAACACTTGGAACATCGCAGCTTTTTGTAAATCTTTTTGATGCATTATAGAAACTAGTAGGCCTGATTTTACATATTCTTATCGTTCATTACGATCCAGAATTAATTGGACTTCGTCCGTAATCATTGCTTATTTTAAAGTGTGTCAAAACATGCCTCTTCATCACGGGGCAGAGTAAGCCTATTCTTTTAGTGCTACCATTTTTAAAGGGCGCTCAGCTGTGGATCATGCATAGAGATCTCACCATGTAGCATGTGTTGATGCAGTCTATCATGTTATTCGAAATGTTAATGCTTGATACTACCATGCAGCTGGCATACTGCATGCAGGGCACTACCGTACTGTGAATGTCGGTCCCATTATACATAATGTGCGTCTTATTGTACATACCTACATAATACGTAAGTCATTCGATAGCACTTGATATGTAGTATCAGTATAGGAAATAATAGCGGTGATGCAGCTATCTGATTATATTAAATTTCATTTGAATAGTGGTTATATTAAATTTCATTTTGTATATATATAGGCCTATATGGGCTGATGTTATACCTTTGAAAAAATTCCGTCTCAAACCCCTTTTTTGGGAGCATCAGTTTTTCAACCACGAACACCTCAGGCTGCTGAAGTCGATGTTTTAGCCAATGCCAATGACCCGACCTTGGTGTGGGGAGTTTCCTCGCCGTGTTCGGTTCATTCTCGTAGTAGCCGACAAGATATTGTGCAATGGCTTAAAGGGCAGTTGAGTCAGGGGGTGATGTTGTCAGGTGAACATCCTGGAGTTGTCAAGCTTGCAGAATGGATTTCGTCCCGAGGGCCCGTTACTCTTTCAGAAAAGGAATTGCTCAGGCAGGCGCGTCGATTTTTGCCAGGATTTTTCATGATGGAAGAAGGTCTCAATTGAAATCTGCAGAACTGGCAACAGTCTGGAAAGAACGTGTTCCTTCAAGCCAGATCACTTCTCAGCAATGTGCGCAGAGCCTGGGGGTGTCTCCCGTCACTGCCAGAATCCTTCAGTCCAGATGTTTTCAAAATATTGAAGCTGTTAATGATTTTTGGCGGCCCCGTTTAGAAAATCTTCACGAACCTGAACTTTTTCAGGACATGCCAAAAGCAGCTGAATTTTTAGCCCAAACAATTCGTCGTGGAGAAAAAATTGTGATTTGGGGTGACTATGATGTCGATGGCGCTACCAGTGTGGCTCTACTCATGCGTTTTTTCCGATTTATTGGGGCAAATGTTGACTTTCATATTCCCCATCGATTGACAGATGGTTATGGGCTCAATAAAGATGGACTCACTCGCTTAGCCAAACAAGGGGCTCGGGTCGTGGTGACAGTCGACAATGGAATTGCCGCCTGTGAAGAAGCTCGCTTTGCCAAAAGCCTGGGGATTGATCTGATTGTGACCGATCATCATGAGCCTGGGCAAGAGCTACCTGAAGCGCTGGCGATTATCAATCCCAAACGTGAAGACTGTGCGTATCCTGATCCACGTTTGGCGGGTGTGGGTGTGGCCTTTAAGTTGGCTTACGCAACAGCTCGGGCCTTATCGCGTCACCAGTTGACGCAGGAGCTCAAAGAGTTTTTTCTCAAATCTCTCGCGCTGGTGGCCTTGGGAACAGTTGCCGACCTTGTCCCTCTACAGGGAGAAAATCGAGTTTTGGTGGGATATGGTCTGCATCAGCTCAACAAGAGCCCCTGGCCGGGGTTGAGAGCGTTGATCGAAGTGGCCGGTTGTGATCGCGACATCACCACGACAGATATTGCTTTTAGACTAGGTCCGCGTGTCAATGCGGCTGGACGTTTGGCGAGTGCTGATATCGGGGTTCAATTGATGGTGACAGAAGACCCGACTCAAGCTCGGTTTTTGGCCGATCAGTTGGAAAGTAGTAATTTGGAGAGGCGGTCGATTGAAAAGAATCACGCTCAAAAAGCTTTACAAATGATTGAACAAATCGATCTTCAGGAGCAAAGAGCTTTGGTGATTTCGGCGGAAGGTTGGCATCCGGGAGTGATTGGGATTGTAGCCTCTCGGTTGGTTGAAAAGTATCATCGCCCCACCTTTGTGGTAGCTTTTGAAGGAGATTTGGGCAAAGGTTCTTGTCGCAGTGTGTCTGGCTTTCATTTACATAAGGCTTTGAGTCAAGTGGCCCCGTTGCTAGAAGCTTTTGGTGGTCATGCCATGGCGGCTGGCTTTACGATTCGCCAGGAAAATTATCTGGCTTTTAAAGAGAATATTCAGCGCATAGCTCAAGAGCAATTTTTTGAACAACCTCAGCGTTCTTTGTGGATTGATGCTTGGGTTGATTTGCCGGTGATTACAGAAGAATTTGTTAACGAGCTCAGTTACCTGGCGCCTTACGGGATTGACAATCCTCCTCCTGTACTGGCTGCCCGAGGAGTTCACGTCACGCGGGTGAAGCGTATGGGTCGGGATGGTTCTCATTTGAGTTTTCATTCGGTAGCTCCTCAGGTTTCTTTAAAAAGTGTGGCCTATCAAAAAGGAGATTGGGCTTCTCAGCTGGCCTCAGCAGAGGCCTGGGATCTGGCTTTTGAACCCAAGTGGAATACCTGGAGGCAACAACGCTACATTGAGCTCGAAATCAAAGGCCTGAGACCAACCGGAGTTTTGTCGTTATGACAGCAGTTTTATTAGGTAGTCTGTTAGTTGGATTTTTTGGAGGGCTCGCCAGTTTGTGGTGGTTTCAATGGCGCCAAAGGGGAGTGCTGTCTCATGAGAGTGATATCCGCCACCGGCAAGGTTTAGAAGATATGCGCTTGCGGCTTAACAAGCGAGTTCAAAAAAGAAAAAAGTATTTGGAAAATCGCCATCGGGAAATTACTAATCGTTTGCAAAAAGATCGCCGTAAATGGAAAGAGCGCTTAGGCCATCTTCAAAAAAACTGTGATGTCGTCGATCAACATCATCGAGAGTTAGACAAAAGCTTGTCGCAAGTGCGCCACCGGCAAAAGATTCTCAAAAAATCCCAACAAGAATTGCGACAAAAACAAGATGAACTGCATGAAATTCATTTGGAGCAACAAACAAATATTGAAAATCAGTTAAACCTTTCTAACGATCAATTACGACAAGAGCTTCTGGAAAATCTAGAAAAAGAAGTCGTTCATGAACGTCAACAGTGGATGCGTCGTTATACTGAAGAAATTGAAAGCTCTCGTGAAGAATTGGCTGAAGACTATATTGATCTATTAATCAATCGCCTTCAGCTCAAACCTACTGTCAAACCTCGGGAAAACCGGTTTTTAGTTAACGAAAAGACTTTTGCCAAAAAAGTATTTCATCTGGGATCTCCGGTTGTAAAAATAATTGAAGAACTTTGCCAAGTCGAATTTCAATTTGACGAAACAGGGCATCAAGTGACGATCAGCGCCTTTGATGGAGTGGCCCGTGAGCAGGCTATGCGATTGACTCAGCAAGTGATTCGTCATAAACAAGATGACCTCCAATGGATAAAGGCGCGAAATCAACAGGTGTTAAGCCGTATGGAAAGAGAAATGACTCGCGCTGCGGGAGACCTTTTGCGACGATTGAAAATCGAAGAGGTTGCTATCGAAATTGTGCGGCTTCAGGGGCGTATCTCCTACCGAACGAGTTTTGGTCAAAATGTTCTGGACCACCAATTGGAAGTTGGTTTTTTATGTGGGATGCTGGGCAGAGAATTGGGCAACTTTGACCTTTATCTGGCCAGACAATGTGGCTTTTTTCATGATATCGGCAAAGCTATCGATGTGGTTCAAGAAGGCAGCCATCCTCAATTGGGAGGAGACTTTTTGAGCCAATATCAAGCTCCTGAGATTGTGGTACACGCGGCCTATAAGCATCACGATCCTTTTGATGCGACTCATCTGTATACAGCCATCACAACGGCCTGTGATGCTATGAGCGCTAGCCGACCGGGGGCACGACGTGAAAGTATTGACAGCTATGTTGAAAAAGTGGAAAGCCTTGAGAAACTGGCGCGCGAACCCAGGGGAGTTTCTTCTGTCGCGGTGATGCATGCCGGGAGAGAAATTCAAGTGAATGTTGATTCGGACAGAATTTCAGATGAAGTTTTGCAGGAAATAGGCCAAAATATCGCGCAACGTATTGAAGAAGAATTAGTGTATCCGGGTGAAATCCGGGTGCATGTGGTCCGTGAAACTAATATTCGCGCTATTGCTCAATAATTTAAAAAACGGGAAAGGGATTTTTATGGATCTGAGAAAAATCCGGACATTGCTTCAACTGATGGATGAAAACCAGCTAGCTGAAATGGAGCTAGAAGAAGAAGGTATGAAAATCAAGTTTTCAAAATTTGGCAATCAACCGGCCTTTAATCCGGGTATGATGCCGGTTATGCCCTCTCTGGAAGCGGCCTCTGCGTTGTCACCGGCAGTTGAATCAAAGAAACCTGAATCAGAAGAAGTCGAAGGGAAAGTGATTTCATCGCCTATGCCAGGTACTTTTTATGCGGCGTCTGCTCCAGAAAAACCTCCTTTTATTCAAGTCGGGGATATGGTCACTGAAGATACAGTCGTGTGTATCATTGAAGCAATGAAGGTCATGAATGAAATTAAAGCAGAGTGTCATGGGAAAATCGTTGAAATTTTAGTGAACAATGCTGATCCTGTTGAATATGGCAAACCCTTGTTTCGCATTGTTTAGGCATTTTTATGAAGACAAAAAAATTCTCACGTATTTTGATTGCCAATCGCGGAGAAATTGCGCTTCGGGTGATCCGCGCCTGTAAAGAGATGGATATCGAAGCGGTCTGTGTTTATTCAGAGGCCGATAAAAATGCTCTTTACTTACGCCATGCAACCCATGCGATTTGTATTGGTCCGGCATCGTCAGCAGAAAGCTATTTGTCGATAGCCCGTATCATTGCTGCTGCTGAATTAGCTGACGTTGATGCGATTCACCCAGGTTATGGTTTTTTATCTGAAAACAGTCATTTTGCCGAAGTTTGCCGTGATTGCCACATTCATTTTATTGGCCCTGAACCTCAAGCAATGGCTTTGCTTGGAGATAAAGAACAAGCTCGCCAGCTCGCTCGCAAAAACCAGATTCGCTTGTTGGAAGGAAGTGATGGGCTGGTGTCGACAGAAGACGAAGCCGTCACGATTGCCAAACGTATCGGTTATCCGGTGATTCTCAAAGCCACAGCCGGAGGTGGAGGCCGTGGCATGCGGGTGGCTCATAATGAAATCACTTTGATTCAAGGCTTTCGGGCAGCCCGTACCGAGGCCGAAATAGCTTTCGGGAATCCTGGTATCTTTATTGAAAAGTTCCTGGAGAACCCGCGTCACATTGAAGTGCAGTTTATTCGCGATCAATATGGCAATGCGGCTTATCTAGGAGACAGAGATTGCACCTTACAGCGTCGTCATCAAAAATTAGTTGAGGAAGCTCCGTCAGCTTTTTTGAGTGAAAAAACCAAGCAGCAAATGGGTGAGGCAGCTTTACGTCTGGCCCAGGCAGCTAATTACACAAGCGTGGGCACCGCCGAATTTTTGGTTGATCAAGATCAGAATTTTTATTTCTTAGAGGTCAATACGCGTATTCAGGTAGAGCATACCGTTACCGAGATGGTGACCGGACTTGACTTGATTCGCGAACAAATTGCCATTGCTATGGGGGAGCCCCTGGGCTATTGCCAAGAAGATGTTGTGATTCAGGGACACGCCATCGAATGTCGCATCAATGCAGAAAACCCGTCGGCAAATTTTTCTCCGAGTCCTGGTAAAATCACACTCTATGGCCCTCCGGGCGGCAGCGGGGTTCGGATTGATTCCCATGTTTTTGGGGGATATGAAGTCTCTCCTCATTATGATTCTATGGTGGCCAAGTTAATTGTTCACAAAAGCAGTCGAGCGGAAGCCATCAAAACGATGAAAAGGGCTTTGGATGAATATATTATTGAAGGAATTGAAACCACGATTCCTTTGTACCGCCGATTGATGAATCATCGGCAGTATATGTCTAATGAAATCGATACAGGGTTTATCGAAAGAATGCTGGCCCCGTCTATGCGAAGCTCAAATCGTTAAAGGGAGAGAGTTATGAAAAGTTTGGTGTCTTTGATCAATACGAGTGTTTTGGTTTTTGTGGTGGTATTTTACCTTTTGGCACATCTTTCGCCTTATCAAAAAAATGAAACACCACCTCAACAGATAGAGGGGCCCTGGGCCAATCAGGTGTTGCATTCTCTCGATGTTTGGCGTCATGAAATTTCTGTCTATTTTACCGATCAGCATCACAAGCTAACTCAAGTCTATTCAAGAGAACTTAAAATTGCAGCGGTGGCTCTTTTGGGTCTGAATATTTTGAGTCTGGCTCTCTCTTCGCTGATACCCAAGCGCAAGCAAGATAAAATTTCTCTGGAAGTGGGTGGCGGAACTGTCAGCATCACCATTCGGGCTCTCGAAGATAGTTTGGTGCGTACCTTACGTTTGGAAAATTATGTCAAAGACGCCAAAATCACAGTCCAACCAACAATTTCTCACATTCAAATCAAAGCGTATCTCACCTTAATCGAAAGCAGCAATCTGCATACTCTTGAAGAAAAAATCCTCGATAAAATGCGCCAGCATTTTGGGACGATTTTTCCAGTGGACAAACCGGTGGATTATGAGGTTGTGATTCATAAATTGCGTCCTTCAGCGGCGGCTCTCACCCCGAGCTCTTCTTCTCAGGTGGAGCCCTCAGTCACAACCTCCTCAGAGCCTTCTTATATTGCTCAACCACGTTATCCGGATCGAAAACAGCCGTAAATATTTAAGGGAGAAAAGAGAAAAAATGAAAACAGTTGCTATCCTAACAGGAGGAGGAGATTGCCCCGGTTTGAACCCGGTGATTCGCTCAGCGACGCGGAGTCTTGTCAATCAGGGAGTTCGTGTTTTGGGGCTTCTTGAAGGTTGGCGGGGCATGCTCACAGGAGAACATATTGAGCTTGACTGGCTCAATACAGATTCGTTGATTGATCAGGGAGGAACGCCGGTCTTTAGCCTACACAATAACAAATTTGCTTTCTTTGCAAACCTGTGTGCAGGGTCTTAGCAAATGTTTTCACTGCCGAGAGTAGAAAACCCATCTCAAAATTTTTGATGGCAATAACCAATATCTATAGATCCCTTCTTGTAAAATATTACACGCAGACTCCTTACAAATAACGTTTTGTCCATCGTATGAAATGGACATGTAAGAGTGGTACGCATTTCTAATAACGCTGTTGCTGTTTACTCTGGAAATGATACCCTACATCAGCGAGGATTACCATTTACTACCTTGATCTTCAATAGGTTACAGATCCTGAATCATAATGTGCGGATCTCTAAAGAAGGGGTTTCTCAACCTCTAAATATGTTTTATCCCCCTGGCGCTACCAAAATATCCAAGTATCCCCTTTGGTCCAAATAAATTGGGACATTTCCCTCTCTATCAATACATAGCACTTTATATATATATATATATATATATATATATATATATAAAGTATCATGTGCACTTAACTGGTAATAATGAGTACAAGGTGTAAAACAAAATCGTACGAAAAAAGTGGAAACATTTATCTTCCCAGTTGTTTGTCTCTGGTTTCTTAACGCAAGACAAAATTATTACCTTTCTGAAATCAAGATGTTTGTTAATAAATTTAACAATAGAGATGTATTTTACTAGGATTCTTTGGATTCCCCTATTACCTCTTGTCTCAGTTTTACCCCCCTTAAGCCTCTAATACCCCCTAAGGGAGCCCTGGACCACCGTTGAGAAACAGACCTCTAGATGACCCGTGGACTTTAGGTTGCGGACCACTTTAAGGATAATCAAAATCCGATAATTTTGTGAAAGTGTTCTTGACGTTTTCTACTTTACATCGGAGTACCCTCCTTCCTTTTCAGTGGTAGATAAAAGTTGGTCCGTTTTAACATCAAAACTAGAAATGAACATAAGAAAACATCTGCGCATTTCAGAGAGAAACATGGAATATTCAAGAACGATTTACGACTGAAATCGCCATGACCTTTACAAGCCAAAGGCTGTAAAGAGTTTATGTCATTTAATAATAAATGAAGTTGACAAAAGAGGGTTTAAAATAAAATTATAAATTTGAAGCCGGTGTACATTCAGCGTTGTTGCCTTGTTCTAGGTAATTCCTGTCCCGCATGAGTTGGATTTTAACAAGAAAATGTAACCATTTTTAATTGGTAAGAATCATTCAAGGCATAAAACCACTACTTGTATGTACAAGTGACGGAAAAAGAAAAAAATAGACAGAAAACCGGTGAATTCATGAGTCTATCCTAAATTCATATCATACGCGGAAAGAACGCACTCGGAAGTCGGAGTTTCCAAATCTTCTTCCATTTATACCTATCAATTGTGAACGCTTTTGTTTAAATATGACTCTATCACTTGGTAACGGTGTCCAGCTGCTGCTGACTTTGATTAATATGCAGCAGCTCACAGAGAAGGAGTGCGACTGACATGTCTCGAGCTGCAGGACACAGGGAGATGTAAATCAGCTACACCGTTGCACCGCTGTTTGGAAGATTGCATTTATGAATGAATGATTCGATTACTCCTGTCGTAAAAGACGGCAGACGGTTTAATGAATCAATGGAGGCATAAGACAACGCCTTTGTAAGGACAGTATCAAAACTTGAGGGAGGCAGGGCATGATTATATTTAAAGATGAGTGTTTGAGTGTTGTCAAGACACCGGGAAAACTCTTTGCAAAGCAGATGTAGTAAAGGTTTTTTACTGTAACAGCATTATCAATTTCTAGATTCAAAGGCGCAAGAAGAAGTCAGATACCAGAAGTCAGTCAGTCAATAATCATTGCAAATATTTGGAATGATAAAAATACAGCAACCCCAGTTGATCTCAATGATTATACACCCCCCCCCCCATGTGGAGGTTCTGTTTTGGAAACAGACACCCTTGGGAACGGCTCCACTGCTTATCAGGGGTCCATCCTCAGAGGTCATGAAGAAGTTAGAGTGTTCCAATCTCGTCTGTTCCTGGCCAAGGCACGCACTTCACTCCACTGACTGCTAATCAGGCGTAGATCCCGCTCGATGTTCGGCTGCCAATACATCTTCGCCCTCTCCCTTTTTCCGCGTCGGCATGCACTCCAACGTAGAACATGATTGTCAAGTCTTAACTGGGGTAATTTTGATCTGTGACCCAACACGCTCAAGCGTTGTGTGCATAATATGAATGATACTGGGGGTTGTCCTGACCTTCTCCTAACTTTCTTATTTGAAAAGAAATCGTCCCATTTAATCCAAAGGGTCCTCCGTACACACATCATCTTCGGCAAACTTTAGTTGCCAAACCCATTAACCTTTTTTTGACCTTATCGGAACCGATTTTAAAATTGAAATCACGTTAGTTGAATTACAAGGTTAAAACAACAGCTGATCGTAAACGCACGTAAAGTTTTCACTACGGAGATAGCTTCCTCAGACGAGGTAAGCTTGCTCTACTGCGTTGCCAAGTGAATGTGCCCTCCCACTATGATATTTCATGACGAAATAGTGACGTACCGAGTGGGGCATGGTGCTATTCCCTCCAGGTAGAACTAACGGGATGTTCAAATGTTGTGAGCAATCGGAGATAATTTGTGATCTGAATTGCCCTTTTTTACGATTCATATAGAGAAGGTTTTCTGTAGTCAATTTTTAAATTTTTGATAGAGGATTTGGCCAAAAATTTTCATTTTTACGATTTTTAGTAGGTCGTTATGAAGGCTTTGAGCAAAGCAGGAGAGACACTAATTTGCCTACCACGAGCGATAACCAATGGCAAAACCAATCAGAACATATATCTTCTTCTGATATAAAATGTGATAAAAGCACTACCTGATTTAGCTTAGAATGTAAAAGAATCAAGTCTGTGCTGATGTAGAAGAGGCATGATCAAATGAGATACCACTTTTCATAGTGACTAAACAAGGCGACATTTGCGTACTGTTCGTAGAGTCTATATGTACGCACTGCCGTATTGGAAAAGAAAAAAGCGTTACGCCCCCTGTTTTTTCTCAGATATTAGAGTATATGCAAAGATTTTAAAACCGAAAAATTCGGACTAGAATTACTTATAGATGGTAGAATTTATCACGTCGTGAGTCTGTCTTTTCTTGAGCTACGTTTCGAGAGAAACCTCTTCCATCTTCAGGCAGCCTCAAGACGTCATAAACTCTACTATCTATGGCAATGACTGAGTTGAAAAGTGTTAGCATATTTAAAACTATTAGAATTTCTTAGCTTAGGGGACGTGTTGAAATGTTACGTTATCAGCCTCTGATAAAATACGAGTATAGAAAACAATGTAGCGGATGCTGTCTGGTGAAAATAATGTTATGTACGATAAAATGCCCTGATTTCTATTTGAATTTATAACTAGTATGTTATTACTATATCTTTATTTACCCTTAGACTTTAGTGTTAAAACATTCTTGTGTTTGTTTTCATACCGTAGTAATGTCACTTTCTGTTTTGAAGGGACAGAAAGAACTCATGCTGCTTCGTCGTGTGATAGTTTCTCACGCGACTCTTGTCTGAAATGTACGTAATCTTTTCCCGCCGTTTTTGGATCAGACACAAGCATCAACAGCAATGATCGTCTTCTCCAGATTCTGCCTGAGAATTGTTAATTTTAAGTTATAGAAACCCTCAGTGACGTAGACACACTACTTATCCATCTATTGTGACATGTAAAGGAGAAATTTGATCAGGAGAGGATAGTATGGAAGCGATCATCGTAAGGTTTTCATTCATCTACGATTTTCCATCACAAGGCAAGCCAAGATAGCGTCTGTAACAATGAGGTCAAACACCAGCGGCAAAAATCAGATGAGGTCGTCGCTCTCAACCACGGTGGAACAACCACTTTAGAACCTATTCCTAAACTCTAGAGTCTAATTTTGGAAATAGTCGAAAGATGGTTAACCAAGTGTAAAAATGGGATCGAAATACAGGTATTGAAGATCAAGAAATGTGCTAGTTTGAAAGCTAAAGCCAACTTAAAAACTTTCAGGACAACTTTACGAAACATCATGATCATCATGATCATCATGATCATGATCATCATGATCATGATCATCATGATCATGATCATGATCATCATCATCATCTCACATAGCCCAACGAAGAGCAGGTGTGGTTCTGATTATATGCCACCACCCTTCCCCGTCATATGCGGCCCGAACATCTTCCTTCGCTAAGCAACCTAACAGTTGTATAATGTCATCCAGCCATGACTTCGCTGGTCTTCCTCCCTTCCTTTTGCCCTCAACCATGCCCAGTATGATATCATTTTCAAGGCAACAGCGACGCATTTTATGCCCGAAGAAGAGAGCTAAGCAGTTTCTTGGACGTGTAATTTATCCTCTGCAGAACATACGAGTTGGTACGATGCTCAAACCATTTGAAACATAGCGAGGTTTAAATTACAGTAACAAAGAATATGTTAAGGCATTAATTCCTTAATAGCAGCAAAAAGCCCAAAAGGTTGTTAATCAATACGGTTTGTTTATCCAGGAACGTATTTCATATTTTGTAAGTCACCATCAGGTAATCATGTAGACGCCTGTGAAGCGGACATATGATGACATCAAATAGGGCATATGATGACATCAAACGGGACAAATGATGATCCAGAAAAAGGTGACTGAATCGTGATGTATTATAAGATTCTATTGGATATATGAGAGCGTACACAGGCAGATGCAAGGCTTTGGAACAACGTCAGCATTGTTTTAAATGCGAATTATGAGAACTTATTGGATACCTATTGAAGACGGCCATAGACAGACTATTTCCTTTGGAGGTACACGTAGATGAGGAAACCAAGAGTAAGCAAGTGCTAGATAACGGACAAGAAGATGCAGCGGTAATGAAGGAAGAAAGAAAAGGTTGCCAAAGTGTTGTATTTAAGTACGTGTTTGCCAGTTGCTATTCATCTTCTGCAATTCACATGGTGTACCTTGTACCATAACTGACAGGTTATAAATATGTAAATTATAAACTGCCACACATAAATTAAAATCAATAAGCTAAAATTTATCAGCTGCAATTCAATAGATGTAATTTATAAAATGCAGTTCATAACCTGAAATCAATAAACTGCAATTCACCAGCTGCAACTCACATATTGTTAATGAACCATCTGTTTTGGACTTGCCACTTGCCTTATTTTCGTTTAAAATGTCACAGTATGCATATTTGAGGCTCCAATTATCAGAAAGATGTGTATTCAACAAATGTTTTACTAAAAGAGTAGCTTCTAAAACGTTGTCAAACATTAATCAAATATTTTACAAAAAAAAAAATAGACGAAAGTCCAGTTCAGGACTACACCCTTTCTTCGGTTTGCTACATTTAGTTCTTCATCAGTTTTTAAGCCAGCGTCACTCAGTTGAGAATGTTGAACGGCTTTCTACTCCCCAGCTTGATAAAAGTGTAGCAATTTTAAGTAATACTTTTCATACCAAAGGGGACTGCTCCTTTGTGGGCTGCTTAAAGGGCACGTGTATGTCACAGATGTCTTCAACACTTTGAAGATAGTATACTTGTACTAACCTCACTCCAACGTGACATCAGATCGAGGGAACGAAAATGCTTATACCCCAGCGGTATGTAGTTACTGTTTAGTCGTATGTGAGAAGTAGTTGTAAATCGTGATTAGAAACACGTCTTCCGACAGTGGAATAATTGATTTATTGAATAAAATGCCAGATACCTGATAGGTATCTCAGCACACACATTGCAATATTTAAAACCCCCCAAAAGAGTGGAGCATTACCATAATATCTTGCAATTTTAGGGCTCTGAGGGGACTCACTACCTCATGATTACTAAACAAACACCTCAAACATTGGATCATCTGATCCAAAAAGCTAAGGTGAAATTTTAGGTATATATATATAAGATCCACGAAGAATTTATTTAATCCACAAGCCAATATTCCAATTGATTTTTTTATTTTAATACGTCTTTTAAGTTTTTTAGTTTTGTTTCCAGTTCTTTCTCTTGACCCCCTTTCCATCATATTTTTTAGCATGGTCCGGTTAATTATTGGTCAGGTATTTTGTTTTCTGAAGCTTAATTCAAGTTTATTATTTACATTCTCTCTTCTGATTTTGATAAATATCAGTGGTAACAAATAACAAAACAAATAGGATACCAATTAAACATATTTAGGTGGTATGCATATGCTGTGTTATCAACTCAAAAATCTTTTTATTTACAATAAACAACCTAGATTTACCCAAAACTCCAGTAGCAGATACAATTACAAATAAGATCATAAACTTTAATATTAACATTGTAATAATACAATCTCAAATGAACTTAATAGATGATACATTACTACAGGGAGTATCAGGCTGTCATAAAATGTAGACAATTCTCTTCTCAAGGAAAACCAATATTAAATTCTTATACAGTTGTTTCGTAACAAGCTGTAAAGTGCCTGGGTAATTATTTAGAATCGTCATTCCTAACGTTGCTTTGATTAATAAGTATACACGTATTCTTAACAATCGCCTTGAAGAGAAATTAGGACTAGTTTGGTTGTACCAATCTAGATAATGTTAATACGTCTTGCTTCAGCATTAATTGCTGTAATAGGCATCAAAGTTACATTGAAGCCCTCAAATCTCATATGTCACACTAAGGGGGAGTTTACTTGTTAATGACGGTGGAAGTTAGACATAGATAGGCTTAAATACTTATACATCTCTGGCACTGACGAAGGCTCAAAGCCGAAACACAATAAATAATTATAATTAATGAATTTCCCCTTACCCAATTAGTGGAGGCGAAAACATGACTAAATTGACTTGAAAAATTTCAATCTCTCAGTGCAGCCCCCTGATGAGCAGTGGGGCTTTTCCACGGGTCTGTGCATATTCTTCGTCCCAAAGCTAGTTTATACAAACGAAAAGTTTATGGAAGGATGGAGATTTGTAGACTAACACTAATATTAGACGACGGCCATAGCCAGATTCAATAACTCGTATTGCCGATAATTTGATAGGGAACTGGTAGTAAACACATAACTTTAAGTTTCCAGATTTAAGAACATGCTTAGGCGGATCTCTGTGGGATATATGGGGGCTAGAGGTAGTCCCTTTAATTAACCTGGCGGCTGCACATCCAAGTGGAATTAGATGTGGCGGGGATTTTCGTTGTCCTAAACTACGTAAGAGGCACCAGCTCGCTAGGATGACAAAAGGAAATCGTACTATATAGTGTATAAAGACAAGAGCTGTGGAATAGTCAGAGGAATTCAGCATCTAGCGGATCAATGACTTTAATGAAGCAACCTGCAAGGCGTGTGGCGCGTCATGGTATTCAGTTAGCGAGGAAAGTCTTAATGCCAAGGCACGCTAGAAAGGATCGTGTCCGTACTGACTACATATCCTATATAGTTTGCTACGGGTAACCGTGGAAGTATACATAGCTTCAATATCGAAGAGACTGAACCTCCTCAACAGTGACAAAAAAATAGGAAAAAACTTGAATTACTGAGATACATCTAGGTATGGGCGGTGACAAGCTTAATAGAAATTTGAAAGAAGCGTCAAAGGCCGTCAACATGAATGGGCGAGGATCTCTTTTAAAAATTTTAACTCGGATTGTTGACATGGTGTACTAAGCAGAGAAACTGGACAACTGTTTGATAAATATGATCCGACTAAGTGTGAAGATCCTTGGTTTAATAGAGTGCAAGTTGGCATACATAAATAAAATAGAAAGTGGAGAATTTACGATGTACGTCCCTGGAAAAAAACCCATCGAAGTAGTGTGACAGTGTTCATCAAAAGAAGATTCCTAATAGCAATACAGTAAGACCAAAATCTGACAGGGTAACTGGAAGGCAAGTCTTTTAGCATCGCCATCATAAAGGCACATGCATTTAATCAAAATCATGGGGATGAAGTAGAAGAGTACTATTAAGTCGTTAATGCCCAAAACACAGACGTACTTGTTGTTATGGGTGACTCGACACTAAATTTGAGGAACATCAAACCACTGACTGGTAGCTTTGTTTTAAAGTACCGAGATACAAAAGGTGATAGATTGGTAACATTTTGTCTAGAAGAGAAAATCTGTACGACTTGCTTTCAACACAACAAAGACGACATTACGCATGAAAAAGTCCGGACTAGCAACTTGTCACAAAAACTGATTAAATTTTCAGAGAATTTAGGTTTAAAAATAATGCAATGAATGTCGAGACAAGATCAGAGGATGACATCAAGTCCAACCAGGAAAAGGCAAAGTTAAAGCTAAAATTTAAGCTCCATAAGCAGTAATAACAAATAAAAAGATAAAATTGGATTTACTTAAACAATACAGTTAGAATTTCAAAATAGAAATTTGCAACAGCTTCATTGATCTACTGGATATAAAATAACTCACGAAGTGAGCAGAAAAGAGAAGATCAATCCCATTAGAACTGTCCGTCGGTTTGTTATCCAGGAAGCGGCAACTAATGTACCCATTAAGGAAACTCTACAAAAAGGTAAACCATGGATGACGAATATCGAACATGGATATCGATATCGAATAGATATCGTACCTTATGAAGGAACGTAGTGAAAAGAAAAGTATAGCAGATTATAAGCAGCTTGATAATAAGTCAAAAAGATATTTAAAGAAAAAGGGAGACGTTGTAAAATGAATATTGTAAAAAAAGCTTAGGAAAAAACCATACATTTAGGGACATGCATGAAGAAATCAATCTGGTGAAAAAGAAGAGTAATGATGAGGATCATAAATCCTCTCCAAGCATCTTTATTGACTTTTTTGCATAATAATACGTTAAATTGACCTCTCTTTGCAATCAGACAGACGTTAAAAATATAGTGTTTGTTGCTACTCATAAAACCTTCCAATATGAAAATAATTTATTTCCTAATTTTACATGACATATTGTCCATGACTTAGATTTTACACTGCAATAAATAGTACAACGTTTTAAATAACATGTCCAGTAACTTTACAGTTGTTTCATTTTCAGACGTAAACACTAGTCTACTTTGAATCCAGGAATTCTATTCTGAAGGTTCGTGATCAAACCACTAAGCAGGTTAAAGAAAAGGAAGACATTTGGATTTGTAAGTAAATTTGGATTCTTATCGGATTTGTATCGAGGTATAACAAACTGTTCACTTAGCAGAGTCCTTTGATACAAATATGATGTGTGTTTTATTAATTAACATGCCTCATTTTGTGCTTGAAGCGCAACTGTATCACCTGTTAATTGTTCTTAGGTGATGGTATAATAAGGTCTCTATACTTCTAAACACTTTATGCTCATAATGAACAGCATCGTTTGGTTTCTCCTTCCATCCCGTACCAAGTGGATACGAATCCGTTAATGGAAAAACATCAAGGACGTAAACACCACTTCCGCACATTTTCCAAGTTGCGTATGCATTGAAGAGTTTGGTTCTCTATAAGAAGAGACGCAAAAGTGAAAAGTTATATTATATAAGAAACACTAACAATATTTTTCTCAAAAATAACAGCAACTGCATCAGCAGTTGTATAGTAGAAAAAGTTGTGTCAGTAAGAGTTGTTTTGTATTGTAGTAACACTACTAGTAGTAAGAGCAATAGACGTCGCCTTCGTAGAAGTAGTATCAGGAGTAGAAGTAGTAAGAGTTGTTGTTGTGTTTGCAGTACAGCTAGTAGTAGTATCGGTAGTATTATTCATAATGATAGTTGTCGTTGTGTTGGTCGTAGAACAAATTATAATAGAGGAAATCAAAGTAGTAGTAGTAGAAGTAGTAGTAGTAGTAGTAGTAGTAGTAGTAATAGTAGTAGTAGTAGTAGTAATAGTAGTAGTAGTAGTAGTAGTAGTAGTAGTAGTAGTAGTAGTAATAGTAGTAGTAGTAGTAGTAATAGTAGTAGTAGTAGTAGTAATAGTAGTAGTAGCAGAAGTCGTCGAAGCAATACTAAAAGTAATTGTAATAGAATCAGTAGTACTAGTAGTATTAGCATTAGTAGTAGTAGTGGTAGTAGTAGTTGTTGTAGTAGCATTAGTAGTAGTAGTAGTAGTAGTAGTAGTAGTAGTAGTAGTAGTAGTATTCTTTATTCTTCTTCTTCTTCTTCTTCTTCTTCTTCTTCTTGTTATTATCATTATTACTAGTAGTAGTAGTAGTAGTGCCAGTATTAGTGGTTGGTGGTGTTAGTAGTAGCGTAGGAAGTTATAAAAGTAGAGTAAACGTTAAAGGAGAAATAGAAGTAATTGTAACATTAATAGAATAGTGGTTGTCATTATCGTAATAGAGTCCATAGTAGAAGTAGAGCTAGTAGAAGTGGTGTTATTGGCAGTGTCATTGACTGAGCTGATTGTTTTACACTGTTTAAAATAGTATCATTTACAGTACAAAGTGATGGATTCTTAAACAGCATCAATAACGGTACTTAACGGTACTCTTAAACGTAGTAGCATGTGTCATTAAATAGTATTATGTAGCTTACTATTGAAGAGGACTGAATAAAATCAAAATGACGTTTATTTCATATTGCCTGAATTTTCGTAGGTCCTTCATTGGTAAGTTTTTAATGAAAAGGTAGACGGCTTTAGCTTTTGTTTCTGTGGGTTGTCAGATAAGGTCAGCTCTCGTTACTATCCATGGTCACCAAGACCAGTTTATATTTCCCTTTGCATGAATAAAAACTCCAAATCCATTGTGTCCTCATTAACAATCTGATCCCTGAAAAATTCAATTTCTAATCTACTTTCCGGTTTAAATGTGCTGCATGACATATACATCACGTGGGCCATGCTGAGCCTACTCAAGAACATGGCAAGAATATTTTCTCTTTCATTTGGTTTTACTGAAAGATTGCTGGTAGGAATTATTTAGTACATGCAGAACTTTGCAGAGTTCGTGATGCTGCTTAAAAATACCCCACTGCATTAAAAAAAACATTACGTTCTCCTAACACTACGAAAATTCAGCTGGATTGTGAGATTAATTTATATATGTATTTATTTTTTTATTTATTGCTTTGCGGGATTAAAGGTCGCAAGATGCATGATGCAGAATTTTTCGTACTTTTCACGAATAAGACCTAATTATGTTTTATTTTGATCCTTAACACGGCGGAGGTATAAAGATATCCTTCCAGCACGGACTACTAGAGTTTTTTCTAGACATATTGAACTAAGAAAGACGATGCGGTTATAGTAAAACTCTATAAGAGAAATTATTTGACTATGTTTTTTCAGAGAAATTTTGATATCAACTTTTTCTCAATGATATGGCAAAAAGGGTCTTAATTATAACCTCATGGTAAAGAGGATAAAAACAAACTGAATTACAATAAATTGTGCTTAAACTATCAACCTAAAGTTTCCAGGTAGAAATAAAACAGCAAAATACGGTCTTGGTCGATCCTAGATACGTTGCTCTGATGATAACACCATACATAAAAATTTGATTAGAAATGTAACATGCAAAATCTCCAAGTGTGCTTTTGATGGTATTACGCAGAGGAGAAGGTATGAACAACCTAAACTATCAATCTTCATTACAAAGTAATAGCCCCACATGGGACAAGTCACACGTAGCAAGATCGACACAAGCGCCATAACGTGACACCAGGCGTGAGAAAGGAATCATAATAATGCAAATTGCCCCCGAGGGTTTTGTAACTCCAAAGTAGTTAATCTTCAAAATATAAAGTAAAGTATGCCATGGCATAGACAGTACTACCAATAGTAGAGAACACGTAGTAGAGCAAAAACTGGCTACTCTGTAACTTCAAGTAGGGGCCTCCCATCGGAGGCTCTGTGTTTCGTAAGTTTGAGGATTGTCAACTAAAATCATTTACTAGCCCAAGTCTACTTATATGTAACACTATTTGTCTCTTGAGCACTAAAACTTTTTTAACACAGTTGAATTTCAGCAATGGTTATGCATCTTTTATATATTAATTGTTTTAAAGTTTTAAATCAAAATATATGTTAACATTAATAGTATACTTTGATGTTAGTTTATAAAAAGCACCTATATCCCTCAATTAAAAGTTATAGTGAGCTTCAGAACAAAAGGATATTGTTTATGTGCTACACATAGTTGCGATGCCAATCCTCAAGTACATAGATTGACGGAAAATGGCTTTAAACATTTTAAGGACTAACAAGCAACTTTCATTAAGGATATAATGGTTTGCTAAGGACCTTTTCTTGACTAACTGATTGTATAGCAGAAGGGGTAGATGTGTAGACCCCGGCAATCTTTTATCTCCCATACATCCCAACACTCTCGTAGATAAATTTCTCTTCGTTACCATTTTTATTTTGTTGTTGTTTAGTATTTGGAACCCTTTTTACAGGAATGTAGAAATGCTCCTGTAGGACACTTACCTCAAAGGTAAAAAACCTCTTTCCTGCTGGATTTTGCATCTTCAACTTGTTCTTGTTCATTGCTGTAGATGTTCTCCAAATAATATCTCCTTTCAAATCCCCAGAGAGTCTCCTCCTTTCAATAAGCTTCAAAACCTCATCGATTAGGATTTTATAAGAACTAAAATTTGTTGTCGTCACAAAATGTAGGCCAAAATTAAATATTAGTGTTGATTCCGGTAATTGAAATGCTTTTGCTCTCAAAACTGTTTCAAATTCTTCCACCACCTTTGTTACATTAAAATCGAGATCATCATTCTTTTCTTTTGCGGCTGTTATGTTATAGTCTGTAAGAAAAACAAAAGAAATACGTCGCATGTAGAGATAAATCTAAGTCAATTTTCATGCAGATGGTCATCCTCTAAAATTGTTAATGCGGGAGTGGAGTGACAAACTACAAATTTACGAATACATCTGCCACTCCCCAGTCTTTTAAATGTTACCCCAAAGCTGGTGGGTGTAGTGATAACCGTACCATAAGCCTTATTGCTCATGCTTCGAAAGTTATTCTGAAGGCTACGTCACGAAGGATTGAAGCACAGGCAAGTGAGTTCATCAGTGATGATCAATTGGCTTCAGAGGACGTAAGGGTACAAGAGAAGATATAGCTGTAATGCAAGTGATGATCGAGAGAATAATTGAACGTGATCAAGAAGATTTTGTTTGTTTTGCGGATTACGCAAAAGCACTGGATCGGGTCAATTGGAACAGATTGACGAAGATTCTAAAAGATATAGGAGTTTACTGGAGAGAAAAAAAATATGATCTCTGCCTTGATCTTGGGCATATTGTAACAGTTAGAGTTGGAGACAGTGAATCTGAACCAGCAGTCGTAGGAAGAGGTGTCAGACAGGTGTGCCCGCTCACTCACTTCCTGTTTAATATTTATGCCGAAGCGATGACTAGAGAAGCTCTTCAAGATGTGAACGATGGTGTCAGATATGGAGGCTGACAGGTTTGGGCACGCACTTAAAAGGATCTTCAGAACATTGTGAATCGGCTGAACAACGTGGTGGAAGATTATTGGATGAAGATCGATGTTAAGAAAGCTAAGGTGATGAAAATAGGAAAGAAGACGAGCAAGATGAACATCTCGATTTAATGGGCAATGTCTAGACGAGGTCTCAAGATCCAAGTACCTAGGAAGCATTCTGGCTGAAGATGGTTACTGTGAGGCGGATATAAGAGCAAGGACAGCTATGGCGAAGGCAGCCTTCTTAAAGTACAGATCATCAGTGATAAGGTGTATGAGTAGAAACCTGAAGAAAAGGTCAGTTAAATGTTTGCTCTGGAGTAATCGTTGTATGGCGCAACACGTGGACCCTTAGAACAGCAGATAACAAGCGTTTGGAAAGTTGTGAGATGTGGTTATGGAGAAGGATGGGACAAAATAAAATGGGCGGAACATAAATGCAATGAAGAGATGCTACAGCATGTAGGACAGGAAAAATCACTGTTGGATGTCATCCAGCATAGGCAGAAAAACTGGATTGGCCACATTCTAAGGCACGAAGGGTGACTGAAGGATGTAATTAAAGGCAGGATGAAAGGTCGCATCCCAAGGGTATGCAAAAGGAACGCATTGCTAGACAGCCTAAAGAATAGAGGGAACTAATAGAAGAAAACTCAACAAAGAGATCACTGGAACCCCATGAGCTGGGACCTGCCACATGGTAGAACAACGGAGAATAGGAATATGTCATATACGGGCACACCAACTCTTATCAGTGTGGAACGCTTAAATACGCGTCTAAGTCTATTGACAAATGTGATTACCTTTTTCGCCTTCTCGTCAGATTCGTCTGCCACTCTGTTGTTGTTGCTTCTCTTTGACACCTTTGAACGTTTCTGTTTCTTTTCCAGTAGCTGTTAGTAAAATAGCGCCGAAGAACTAACATTAGTAAATTTGTGAAAAAAGGATTAAAATAAGTAGTAAACCATCATCACCCTTCTAATAAATAAAGCAAGTACGTAAGCAAAGTTGGTATAATGAAGGAAGTCCTATGTCAGTTTCTTGCCAGTCTACTATGGTATGCCTGGATCTAAAACACACCAATCACGGACGATCAGCATTGAACACAAATGCTGACACATATCAAGTTGCACATTAACTTAAGAAGACTAGCACAGTCCGTTAAACCATTTTGAACAATAAAATCACAAGGGCGCTTAATAAACTAGACAATGGACTCCTACATACTTCTGTTAATCTGTTAATAAAAGAAAATGCTTTTGCTCAGAGACCCATGATTACACATTTCGAATGATGGATTTATTATATCTACGGTGGTTGACGTAGACATGAACAGAGCAATTTGACGAAAGTGCGGAGCGCTGGTAAAAAATATAAGAAACTCAACTCATCTTTTGACTTGACTGGAGTTCATATTGTATCATACGTGTTGATAAAGGAAATCCTAGGATAAAGTCATTAGGTTTTTTGCGCACCTGAGACAATAACACACTAAAATAATGTAACTTTGAGTCCCCTTAATGCTTTAATCTTAATTGACAAATGTTTAATCTGCCCACACTTTGTACAAAGCAAAACCATCATGATCTGTCCTCTATGGTAGTGGTCACAATTTAGTTGACCCAAGGAGCATCAAGTCTTCAAGTACCCTACTCTTTAATACAGTACCAATTATAAGGATGACTGCCTTAGCACCTAGAAGTGTAGAGTGCGAGACGTAAAACAACAACATAATTTTCTACCGTGACTACGAGCACAAGGTAAATAGACGGACGCTCCAGCTATACCAATAAAGCAGGGGTTAAACGGAGAATATCCTTCATGGCATCAGCAAGGATCATTAACAATTAAAAGGCACTGATTTTAACACTCAACAGGCTGGATTGCATTGATTTCTTCTGCCATACCTTCTCAGTCACCCACATCCACATTGTAATTGTTGTTATTGAACATTCTAAACCAACCAAACTATACAATTAGCATACCTTAACTCAGAATGACAAAGCCAAAATTTATGGAGGATCATTGGTATTGGGAAGCGGCCCCTTGGATCTGCCAATGGTACATGCTGCCCCTTAGATGCCTTCAGATTGTACTTTATGCAATTCATAATCTGTGCGATCTCATATATTACATGCTCTACACTTCGTTACCATCTCTGAAATTTAAGCAATGCACTTGTCAGCCCCGTGAACTAAATAACATTAAACTAATAAACCGGATTTAGCATCTTCACTGAAAATGTCATGCACATTTATAGTGGATACTATCGTATTGCCGGGATTGACACACTGATCAGTATTTTGCTTTTGGTATGTATTGGTCATATTAGAAAACATGAATATGATGTAGAAAAGAAATAAAAAATGTGCAACAAGTTCTATGGAATCAGCAATCACTAACCGATTTTCTTTTTGATTCAGCATTTGCCAGCTTCTTTTCTAACTCTCCTGCTGTTAGTTTTGGTGCATCATGAAGGGCCTGAAAAGATCCAAGTTTATTAGAGAAAGGTCTACAAAATGAAATAAAACCAAATAGTGACCAATGGTACCTATTTGTTTCAATTTTTATAGTTTATTCTTTGCTTTGATCTGTCTAAGCATATTCAGTGCTTTGAACTGAACTATCTAAATTAAATCCCACATGAATATCGTCTTTTAAGGTATATACAACAGATCAGTTTTCTCAAGGGGGATATTGGGATCCCCCTAGAGGTGTGAAAGACTTGTAAGAGATTTTTAGTTACATAAGCACTTTTTTGTTGGCAAATTTTCTATTTAACTTCACAAAGCTGATATTCAATTAAGAAAAGATGCCAGAGAAATAGAAAACATGTTACCACGAGGGCTTAAACCTGTGACCAATGCTATCATGATGTGTGTACTATCAACTAAGCTAGGTGACCTCTGATGTTAACATGCTCTATTTTTGGATAAAGCTAATAGTATATGCCATTGGTTTTTTTGCATCACAACAATGCAACCAAAACAACAACAACAACAAAGTTGTCTGTCCATTTCTTACATGCTACTAACTTTTTTCGCTTTGCATCTTGTAACTAAGTTAGGACTCTTTTTAGAAGTTTATTGTGCATTTTACACAGATTGACAATCCTAGATCATACTCCTCTGGAACAAATTTTGGTAGCATGAGGAGGGCAATAAACTGTTGTAGGTTGAGAAACACTGAGCTAGATAATGGAGTGTTTCAAGTGAGTTGCACCACCTTCCCCTCTTCAACAAAAGTAGAGGTGTGTAAATGTCAACAACAAGTCGCACAGTTTCCTTTCATAGTTTCTTCTATAGTAACCAACTCAAAATTCTAATTGTTGTTGTCATGGTTACTTTTTCTTAAATGGCTAACAAGTATCTTTTAAATAGGTAATTAATATAGACTCAACCTGATAATGGTTTGAGTAGAAAGTTGAATGCTTTACTAAAAGAAGTCAGAGAGGATAAAGAGGAACATAAATGGTCTTCAATAATTTCTGTACGTTTTCCACAAACTGTATAACATTCATCATACTGAGAATCAATCAATACACTCTTTACACAAATAATAATAACTGAAATGTTTCATTAACTCTATAAGGATCCCACAAACAGCGCACACTCCCAATAGCCCATTGACATGGCAGGCCTACTCTTGAAGTTGGGGTAACTCTTGGGGTAACTCTTCTTGAGCTTTCAAGGTAACACTTCAAGTGAACTTACCTCCAATCTTCTAGGGGGCTTATAACTTGACAATGGTGGCAAGGGTTTGGAAACTACTACCTCTTCTTGTAGTTGAACATCAAATGCTACGGCTCTTGGAAGACTTGGAGTAATATCTAAGATAGGTGCAATGGAAACAAAGAATAATGAAGGAATATCAAATGCCAAGAGTAAACATGTAAAGCTTGTGATAGGACAGAATATACTTGTCTTAAGCTGGGGGCTGTGTGAGCCACACTCTTACACCAAACATTTGTATTTACAATTAATATAAGATATTGCATTACTCAGGTGTTTATGATACCAGGTTTAGGTGTTTACAGTCTATCTTACCACCCATTTTTAAATTGTGGTACCCACAGGCTACCTGGCAGGTTCTGGCATGACAATGCCCTGTCTACTTTGATTACTTTATACTGGCAATTGATTGCCACCTCCCCCCCCCCCCGGTATTTTAGCATTGCTCTCAGAATTCATAGAATATAAATTATCATCATCAGATGACCTCCAATATAAAGTACTAGGAGTGGGTGCAGCGGTGAGCCAGATGGCGCTCCTATGAGTAGCCAATTCATAGACAGACCAACGCAAACGACAGAAAATCATTTATAGCATTTTTGTTAATTTGTAACTTATATAATGTAATCAATAAAGAAATGATTCCATAATGAATGATTGAAGATGACTTAAATTGATTATATGCTGCAGAACTATTATTATTTTATTGACACTTTAAATTCACAACTATGAATGTTATAGCAATGGTAAACTTTGTTAGTATATAGTAAATTTCTTTCTTTCTGTTTTAATTGAATGCCTGACTTAAAATGTAACATCTCACACGTGTAATCAGATTATGTAGTAGAGGAGTTTTGTAACATCTGGCCAATTAAATGTGATTTTCTTACAAATAGATTTTTTAAAATAAAACATATGTACCTGGATTTCTACATTGGCTTTTATTTCATATTTCAAGTTTGTATTCGGTGCTGAGCATTATTAGAAACTGCAGTCCACAGTAACCAAATTTTATTAATGATATTTACTCCATACAATGACTGATTTTGATCACAAACAAGCTTAAAAGCATCTAAAACATCTACTGCTTTATGAGTTTACAGCTCTGATGTTTCATGCGTCACATAGCAACCCCTCAAAACACTCAACTAATTACATGCATTAGAATAAAGCACTATCTGCATAATAGGAACAATTATTTATGAAAAACCTCTGCAAAGAAGAACTCAATTACATATTCTAACAAACATAATGAAGTCCAGTTTGAATGTCTTGCACACCTCAAAAATAAAATAAGTTGGTCAGCATAAACAATCACAATAAGTGTGGTCAAAGTAGAAATTGTGTGTTGCCACAGTCTTTACAGACTTAATTGTAGTGGCTGATATATATTGGTAAACATGAAAGTTATTGGTAAACCTCAAAATTGTCTAATTAATTTCAAATGCAAGCAAAAATCATAGTAGGAATCACATTTGTGGTAAATCCTGGAGTCTTGTAAGACTGGAGTAGGAATGTATATATCATTTAATAAGTATTGACCAATTACACAGTCCACATCAGGCAGTATAGTGAAAATATAAGTCAACTGTTATAATGTACTAGAAATCTTGAAGGTCCTTGGGATGTATACATGTGTTTATGCAGTTGTGATCCAATGGCGTCGTGATTTCCTACATTTTCATATTCCTATGACAAAGTTCTTGTAGTTGCCTTTGGAAACAATCACACTGTATAAATCCTGACGACAAGTTTTCTTGGAGATCTTTAAAAAGCGGTATCTGAACATGCTTTTTGAAAACACAACAGCAGGTCTTACGTTATTATATATAAAAAAATGTGCTATATGGAAATTTTACGAGAAGTAGTACGTATAAAAATCACCCTAAAATGTGAAACACATATGTAAGAAGGTGCAAGGAATACTTGCCCTAAAAACAAGATATAAAAGCAAAAATCAAACACTTTATCGTGAAAAAATTCCTATTGACGAGAAATTTACATTATAGGCTATATTGCTTTTTTGTCCCAGGGACCCTAGGCTTTAGAAACGCCCAAAGGGGTACCTAATTATCAGAATAAAGTGATCAAAAGAAACACGGAGAAAGTATATTACAATTCCCATGTTCCCAGTCTAAATGCTCTGCACCGTGACAATGAAGCCATGGATAACTGTTAAACGCGAGCGAAGTGAACAAGTACGAAACCAAGTACGAGACCAAGTGAGCAAGTACGAAACCAAGTACGAAACCAAGTGAACAAGTACGAAACCAAGGACGAAACCATGTGAACAAGTACGAAACCAAGTACGAAAACAAGTACGAAACCATGTGAACAAGTATGAAACCAAGTACGAAACCAAGTACGAAACCAATAAGAAACCAAGTGAACAAGTACGAAACCAACTTACGATCGTTAAGTTCCGGTTCTCCTCGCAGATTCATCATTTTCGGTATGGATGGGCCAAATACGTCCGCATCTAGCACACCCACGGCGGGCTTCTACTATAAAACAAGGGCAGAGGAGACCAATGTTACATCGTAATGTAGAAATTATCAGAAGATTGCTAAGATGGACAGAGTCGCTCTTGTGGACTCACGCGGTCTATTTAAGTCACCATTACCATCAGAAGGTGGTGGCTTGCAGTGCTAGGTAACACAGGCACCCTCTTTCGACCAATACAATTACAATTTTGTGGTGTACCTGTACCTATACCTGACTGATCCTCTGTTCAATGACATTGTCATCGTAGAGTCGGGCCAAGACGTCTCAGCTCGTTAAATTCCCTTCTATTCTGGGTGACCATCTTTATTTGCTGTTTATCAACACCAAGCAGTTTTACAGCCTTGATCAAAGGATCGCGATAGTATGACTTATAGGGTTTCGCAAACATCAGTTTTGTTTGTAATCGCAGTATTAGCTGACCTAAACACATGTCCAATATAACAAAGATATAGGCGAAATATTTCAAGCATGTTTTAATTATCTTAATGATGTCTTTGTTCGAGTATACAAGGAGGCAATCTCTTTCCTCATCAGCATTCACCCTCTTCCATCTATCTTTAGCCATGTTACGCAGCCAATGGTTCCAGCATGTCTTGAGCCTTGATATGTATTCCTCATTGGGGACGAATGCCTGTACACCATATGTGAGGCTGGGGTGCGCACACTCTTCCAGCAGTCTTATTCAGTTCCTCAAGTTAACATTTGGATCTTAGAATACTCCTTAGAGTGTTATGTGTGCAACACTTCTCCCATTAACAGATTCTGACTATTTCTCCAGGCATAGCTGGGGTACATTTGACTGACCACATATTAAGCATCAGAAAGTCATTTTGTCCTTTTCAGAGATCGGTACTCATCTTAAAGCAGTGTTATATAATGATTAAAATCTGCAGCCAAACGGCCTAATGACTGTCGCTAGTGCCGGAGGAATTTCTTTGCTGCAGGATAACTTTAATGTCCTGTTTCTTGAGTCTTTAAAACATTTGTCTACACATATGAAGCTAATCTGAAGACAGCCACCGGATCCAACGTTGTTGGTTGCTCGTGTATAGTAACGTGTTAAATCAACAATGAGTACAAATTTTGCAAAAGGGTATTTTTCACCCCACTTTTTGGTGGTTGGTGCCGCCCCTGGGATGCAGCACCTTTGCTATGAGGGGACCATTAACTCTATACAAATAAGTGTGCAGTAATAAGAAACCCTCGTCAAGACACAAGTGTTAAAGTGGAGTAGTAAAATATGGGAAGATACTGGGAATTAAGCATTGAGGTACACCATGCAGGTATTGACAAATGGTTAGAAATTTCGTCATTGTGCACAACATATAAGGTTTACATGAAAGTGTGAAACTTAGGTACGTTCGCAATTACCCATCTTAAACTTTCAACTTTATTCAGAGTAACAGTGCACTGAAACGGCTATTGCCAACAAAGAAATTTGCTTCGGAATACAGTGACACTTGACGTAGGTAAAGCTGAACCAAATACCACAAGAATGCATTGGCTACTGTTTCTTTTGCTACCACTGATGTAACGAGATTTGTCAATATTACATAGAAGTACTAAACCGAGAAAATTTTCAGTATTAGAAGGAGAGAGTCACTACCAATAGAATTTGGGACAACTGCTGCCATCACCTTTAGTGTTGTAAAACTGTCAAAAGAGAAAAGGTATCAGCTTCACTTCAATGGTAGACATTTATGCTATATATAAACCACTTTTTGGAAGATTGTATCTTAATGGCTTAATTCAATGAATAGTTATGCTATAATTGTCTAAGAAAAGTCAATTTACCCATGGATATACATAGATTTCCATCACTTCTCATTAGCTTTTATTCAAGGTTAAGGGGTGTTGTTGCTTTATTGGCTGATCAAGATGAGATATTGTATTGCAGTATTACGAAAAAAATGGACCAGCCCAAAGCAGTAGAAGTGTCTATGTGAAGCACTACCTACCGCTTTATAAAAGTGTTTGTTGATTAAACTTGTTTTTCACGTAAACTTTGTCAGTTCGGCATCAACTTGCCTTGGATGGTTTAATAATTAAGTAAAGGAGACTAAAAGCAATTCTTAAGGAGCATAACTAACAATATCTCAAAATGTTCCTTTTTAAACAATCTTACCTTTTTAGAATTGGCAATAGCGAGTGCAAGGTTCACTGCAAGAGATAATAGATAACACATTTCTAGCAAAGGATTGACATCAATAGAATTTATGTACCTAGAGCACAAGGTTTGTGGGACTAGAGTTTGTGACTAATGACTAATGAGGCAGTTATAAAAATTTTCATCTACTTTGTTAATCAGTGAAACCATCGTTCTGAGGTTATTGACACTAGCAAAGGCTCACAAAATATACTAATAAAAGACAAGAGAACTCGCATGCTGTGTTTTCATTAAACCTGGCTGTTACCTTTGTCAGCAGACCACATTTTCTCCTTGGCTTTCCATTGTCACAATTAGCTTGCCTTGTTGGCCAATTCCATATCCCATACAACATATATACACTAGGGTTTTCCTAGCTTTACAGCTGAATTTGCTGCTTCAGCCCATGCTGTTATCAATCATCACTAGACCTACTCTAAATATTGTCATAAGAATACTGTGATCATTTTCTTGTGTATATTTAATCATGAATATCAACAACATAATAATAAAGGCATCTAATTCCAAGTGAAGTAGTATTTCAAGAGTCTGCTGCTATACCCCTGTATGCACACACCCAAACAAAATACTTTATTGTTCATTACATTATCACAGCAATGATAACAACTATATCGATAATAGTATTTCATAGTAAGAGTAATAATAAAATCACTGGTGGTATTTATGATGACAATGATGCTGTTGTTATTGTTGATGATGATGGTCATGATGATGATGACTGATGATGATGATGATGATAATGATGATCATGATGGATCATAATGATGATGATCATCATCATAATGCAAATGGACGGTGATGATGCTGTTGTTGTTTATGATTGTTGTGATGATGACAATAATTATGATAATGATGAAAATGATGATGATGATGTCGATGGTCATGACGAGGATGATGGTGTTGATGATGATGATGATGATGGTGATGGTGATAATAATGTAGTCATGATGAGGATGATGGTGTTGATGATGATGATGATGACAATGATGGTAATGACGAGGATGATGGTGATGATAATGATAATGGTAATGATGAGGATGATGGTGATAATGATGATGATGATGATGATGATAATGATGATGATGAAGATGGTGATTCTTATAGTGGTGGCAAATAATAGTGATGATAAGTAAGATGATAATGACAATGATCAGAGTGATGTTAATGAGGATGAGGAGGGTCATTCGTAATATTGATGGTGATGATTATTCATGATAATGATAATTATAATGAAAAGAAAGACCAAGATGCTATTAACGAAAATGATGGGGGATGAGCTGGAAGTGATGAAGATAATGAAACTGATAGTAGTTATATGTTGATGATGACAACAGTACCATCTCTTGATATTCACATGATTCTCATGGGGCTATGAGGATTGAAATAATATAAATAGTAGAACGGAATTGAATAGATGTATAATTATATATAGACCATAAAAAAATTTCAATGTCTAGATTATCAAAAGGTGAACCATGAACTAAAATATTACCTGCTGTAGTTGACTTTCCTACACCTCCTTTTCCTGATGCAACAACAATTGTATGCCTAACACCTGGAATGGGTTTTTGTTTTGGTAAACCTTGGCGCATTCTCTCTTTTTGGTGTTCTGCTAGTTTCCTCTTTCTTTCATCAGTTCCCTGTAAAATATATATAACAAAATTTTCCAGTAGTAGACTTATAGACTATAGACTGTCACATTTTGATGGATGATGAAGTAGCATACCATAGTAATAATTTGCAGTTACCCCCTGAACTGATCATGGACAAAGCAATTGGTTACTCTATTCATGTTCTAGCTGTTGATTCATTAAGAAGTCTCATTGATGTTCTATAACATTTCCCTTAGCAGTTATTGCAAAACTTATACAATGACAACAGTATGGAGTGTAGGCTCTTTATTGTTGCAATAGAGTACTAAAGTGATGATGTCACAAAAAACGTTTTTCAAGGAATTGCAATTATAACTATATCACAGTGTTAACCTTGCTAACAAATGCCTGAAAACAAAATATCACATTCAAATCTCATATCAGCTGCAAGAAACGGCTGTTTGGATTCGGAAAAGGCCTTAAGGAAACACTGTTAATTTTGCTCAGTTCATAAAATTATGAGTTGGGTTTATCTAACAATGTTTGATAGGCATGATTTGAAAGTTTGAAAGGGCGGATTAAATCGACTGCTCAAGGTACCGGTATGGTCCTCAAATTTGAACAGGTTGTCTATCTCAACAAGGAGAAAGCAACAAGCAGAAAAATGATCAAATTTCTGATATTCATGAAATCATGACGTACACTTTAGTACTCTATTATTTTGCTGAGTCTTACATTTCTTACATTAGATATTGTTCCCAGAAGTACAACCTTGCAATTATGTGAGGATAGATTTATCTTTAAGTATAATCTATCCCTTGTTGCATTTTTTATTGTTATTGATATAATGAATTCCTGTTGTTACTCGAGTTTATAAAAATGGATAACTTTGGAAAGAATATCTCTGACAGTCTGATGACAATGGAACAACATGGAATTTGCAAGTTCAACTTTATTTTATCGCAAAAGAGTGGTTGGGGCTTATTGATGGCTCAGAAACGCTAGCTACTGATTGGCTCAGAAACGCTAGCTAAAACATTACTACTGTGACTTCCCACCAAAAGATGGAATCCAAAAACATGGCTGGCTTGTTTTGTCACTAAGTTACCCCATGTTTTATTTCATGTATTATACCTAAAGTAGAATGGGGTGACCTTTGTAAACATTTTGAACCAAAGGTGATGGTGAATTTCAGGGATCTTTACTAATAAGATTGTGCAGGATTTAGTAAGGTCTTACTAACTGGATTGATCAACAAAGGTTGTTTCTTGTTACTGTAGGAAGGATCATGTGCTTCTGAAAATACACAATTTTACCATGCTACTAACATAACTTGCAAAAATAATTCCAATACTGGTATTGATGAGTGTCCATCATTACAACCTGTAATTTACACCAAAATATTGCTTGGAGATATCACTACTTACATATGGACAAAAACAAATTTGCTGCAGGCGAATTTGAGTTTAGACCTAACATAGTCTACATCAGATTGGAAGTAAGCCATTGATACACCTGATCTGACCCATGCACCCACAGAAAATGAATGTTAAACCAAGAATGATGACGATGAGTACTTACAAATGGATCATCATGAGTAGACATGTAAGAAGTTAACATGGCCATTCTGTTGACGATTTCATAGCAGGACCTATGCAGAGATGGTACATTTGTCCACAATGTGGATCTACTAATTGCCATTGGTGTCCTCATAATCATCCTGTGAATTAGCTGACCCACCTAAAATTAGAAAGAACAAGAGATAAAATTACCTATAAGACAGAATGTCCAGCAGAACAATCTAATAGAATTTTGGTCTTTGAATTATAAATTGTAGGATAACTGAAATCAGTCTCTTCATATATGGTGACTTGGACTGCTTTTGTTTCAGTATGCCTACAATTGTTCAATCTACATATAATAGCTTGACATACCATATTGAAAATAGACTTTCCCAATAACTATACTAAAACTCTTCATTATTGTTAACTATATTATTCCTTTCTTTTTAATTTTTAACATAATAAAATCAAAAAGACAGATATTGTATATATAATGAATCTATGCCATTAAGCTCGCTTTACTCCTGTAAACATGTTAATGCTGAGTACCATAGATTGAATTGAATTAAATTAAATGTATCCAAATTCAGATGAAAAGCTAAGGTACTACAAACAATCATCACAGATCAACCAGAAGATACTAATACCTTTCTTTATTATAAATCATATACACCCCAAAATAGCATCCTCAATGTAACTCAATTTTAGGTTTTGGTATATGTCATTCTAATACTTAGGCACTCATATCACATCGGACGGGAGAAGTGACTCAGAAATTAAATCAAGAATGGCACAAGCGAAATCAAAGGCTTAGACTTCTCGTCTTTCTCGTCTAGTGAATTGGAATACAAAAGTGATCCATTTATTAATGCCTGTAAGGATATTTCTGGCGGGGAAATGTGACCACGTTTTACCTGTTGGGCAGGTACAGTATAAACCGCGCCATGGTCATAGAAATGTTGGCTGACCCATGCTGGACTATGCCAACCTGCTCCAGAAAGAAACAGGTCTTCCAATACCCGATCTGCAGAATTCGATGAAGAACAGAGACTCGTGGAAATTGTTGATCATGAATTCGGGAGCGCCCGATTGATGATGATGATGATGATGATGATGATGATGATGATGATGATGATGATGAATAAATAAGACTACATAATGACATTAATGCGGAAAATGACGAAAAGAGTAATGACGAGAAACGTTGAGTACGGAAAAAGAGAAGAATTCAAAAAGAACACAATCGTTTAGTATGGCCAGAGATCATCATTGAAGTGACTGAATTTTCCTGGAATGATTGTCCTGGAATCGTTTCCTCTTGGAAGTCTTTATCACCTCTAGAGGACCGTAATGCCCACGCTGATAACCACTGGTAAAGAGTTTTGCGGAATGTGCTACCTGTAAATTTGCATTTTACAAGATCAGTACTTGTTAATACTTGCATCTATCTTCCCGCCCCTTGGATGCAACATGTCTACATTGTATTGGGAATAGGTCAAGCGTATCTCATCACAACCGTTATTGGGGTACGACTGGGGTTCATTACACAGCTTTTTGTATTTCTATGCTTCTATATTCTCCTAAAACCGTTTGAATGTATAGTTTGAATGTACAATTTGGTATAGGAAAGGTATATGAAAGAGAAGCACTAACAAACACAAAAGATACCTTTTAATCTTAAATTTGTTATCTCTTCATACTAAATTTGAGCACAAAGATACACTGTTTATACAGTATCAGAAAATTAATATTTTAAAGTGTACTAAAATTACCCTCATAAGGTCTAAGAAAACTCTTCACTGTTAATCTGATTAAAATTAAGATAAAAGTTTTTTAATATTACGTGCTCAGCTTTGCACTTGAGAATACTTATCCCGAACAATTATTTTTACATGCAAATCTTTACACTTGAGCATAACAAAAGACATAGCTTGTTATTTGATTAAAGCAAACTGCGATTTTGCCAGACCAATACTTTCCAAATCAAGCTTACGTAATTCCCTGATACTTCCATGACATCAGTCATTTCGTAGCTCTCGTTACACTGACTCCTGTTAACGATTCGTCCTCACTTCAAAACCAACAAAAACTGGAATTTGATTCACAGTTTAAGAAATCAATAACTGAATCTCGATGCTTGAAAGCGGGCGTACGTCAGATTATTCACAAATCAACCTCAAAGTTAACCAAGGACTGTTATGATTGATCCTTGAGGTACGCCTGATTAGCTTCTTTTTTGATCTGTTGAATGCACTACAGCAACAAAACTCCGTTACAACGCTTACTTTACTTGTAAAGATATACACTTACAGATACAACTATCACAAATTAACTGCATTTAAGACGTCCTAGTTTGCTGTACTTACAGAAATATACATATTTTTGCACCATGATACAAAATTTACTCCATCCAAAACGTCCTAGTTGATCTCTGAATTCTATGAACGCATTGTCGTCGACTGCTTACGTTATCAAATAAACAAGTTACAAACATAAACAAACTATACACATTAGATTTTGTACATAAGCATCACATATAGAAAATAAGCTTTATCTATGAATTACAATTTCTTCTCTTAGCTAGCTAACAAGCAAACACATTTTGAAAACTACATTACAAAATCGGCTTAATTAGGGAACTGACGATTCAGTCACTCTGCAGCCCTAGTTTTCGGTTACACTAGCCGGACTATCCTGCGCAAGATGTTGAATGCTTCTTGCGAAGCGCAAATTAAATGCTCACTAGATTATGTTATTAATCCATGATTGATTGTATATACATACGGTTAGATGTACATTGAAGTGATGTCTTCTAAAAAACTATCCCACATATATATCTGCATTTTTCAAAATGCCATTCTTGATGAACACATCATTGATAGCTGCAAGTTCGACGGGCTGATTCAGCATTGCCAGATCCCAATCACTGAATTTCAGCATAGGAACGTTTTGTCTGGCTACTTTTTCTCCCTTTGGAACAGGCCGACAACTTATTAACAGCAAGTGCGCCCAAAGAGCCAGTAGAAATACCCAGTATCTCATTGTCCCGTCTAAAAAGGAGAGCAAATGGGAGAACGGAGAGAATAAGCACATTTCATTTTTGATTATGCTCAGACCATTTTAATTTTATATGTGGATATGACTAGTACATAAAATGAAAAAGTGCAGTTGTGTTGAAATAAATAGGAGATCGTGAAGGTTCTTTATTTAAAATTCAAATAGAATAGTAAGTACGCCGGGTATAAAATTTGCTCACTGCTTAAAACTACCCTTAGCTAAAGATAATGGTATAAAAATTTGGTTTCCAATACATTGTTTACTGTAAAAGGAACATGACTCTTCTTTAAGGAGAAATTTCGTATCATTTGCCTTAATAAAATAAGCGATGGCTTTCCTGGTAGGATGTTAGCATGCAACACTGAGGCGAAGATGGTTATGATGTTTACTTTATTTCTAAAGCAATCTCCATTACAATCTATATTATATAACCAAACATCACTGGAAGGTCAGTGCAATGCAACAGTAGCTCATGACCCAAAAGTTATTTTGCACTTATAAAATTTAGCTCATAGGCACTCTTTAGGACACGAATTGACGGAACGAATCAAAACGGAAAGAATAAAACATCATACTTAATCGTATTTCTTTGAAAGAACCAGTCATAAATTGGACTGCCTGACTGGCTTTGTGTTTTGAGTCTATCAGAGTCTTCTAGAATTGTATGGATTAACCTAAAAAGCTCATTGAAAATACAAAATCTTTGGGTTTTCGAAGCAAGGGGTATGTTGCTGTTACGGGGTCAGTGCATGTTTATTAACTAGCATGATAAGTACACCGAGGAGTGCAAGAGGAATAAAGCTTTTAACTGCAAAGTAATTTTGCTACTTCGTGCAGGTTTAATGCTTTCTGCTGCAGAAAACAGTAATTATGTAGCATACCAAAAAAAGTTGGAATTAGGCGTCAAACTATGTTAATGCACCGTGGTTCAATAAGGTATATTAACAAAGTTGGTATGTGAGAAGCACTACTCTTTGTGTTTGTTGTAAATATACGGTCTTTAGTGAAAAAGCAGATGGTTGTTTCTCACTGGTATAGCTATGAGTATGTAAAATATGCAAAACTAAGAAGTCACAACAGCTGTTAAAGAAACATGAGCATGTCAATATAAATGACCTTGGTTTGTCGTCACGTTAGCACCCAGTCCTCCATTAATCGACACCCAGGGTAATTTAGAGCAAAGACAGTAACAGCATAACATTTCGTACCTATGCCTTGTACGTAATTACAAAAAAGATTTAATATTCTTACGCAATGTATTACTAACAAGGCCAATATTAGTATTTAAATGAAGAAGGGTACATAACCCGTTAAATCCTTTTGTTTATATCTTAAAGCTAACATTATAACGTGACTTTTATCGTTTGTATGGAATGAAGCTGAACAAGAAATTATCTCTTAAAAGTTCCGCTAAGTGGCCCATCTATTTTTCCAAAGCTTATTTATCAGACACTGATCTCAATAAACTGTGCGAAACATTTTTTGTGATGAATACGTCAGGTTTTGATAAAACTGCTAAAGTAAAATATGTTGCTTACGTGTTCATCAAGGACGCGTAAGTTATAGAAAAAGACTCTAAATCTAGATCTACAAACATCGGTAAAATAAATCTTCCACTGTTACCTCCTGGGTATTAACTGCTGGTGCTCCGAATAAAATAAACCAATCAACGAGAGTGCTGGGGTCTATTGAATGATTATGTGTGCGTCATTGATATTTCTCTCGGCGTCCCTCAACAAGAGCATCATTTTAAAAA